>OU015752.1:721555-759602 GCA_907169655.1 Acomys percivali | reverse complement strand
CATGTGACTGACCCTGCTTAACAAAATCCGCCTGTCCTGTACACGGTCTGGAAACTCCTCGTTCTCCCCTGACCTCTTGAGAGAGAACACAAAGGGAAAGATGGCCTGATCTCGGACTGTCTCTTCCCAAAGCAGGTTCCTGTATCAGCCAAAGGAGAGAAGCCACCTGAGGGAAGGAGCAGCAGTGCCGTGCCTCGGAGCAAGGGTAAGACCTGGGAGGGGTGGGATCAGGAAAGGGGCTGCCAGGCCTCCCCCAGGGCAACCACTGAGAGACATAGCCACAGGCCAGCCTGGTCCAGACATAGGTGATTCTAGATTGTGCCAGGTTGACGATGAAAACTGGCCATCCCAGGGTCTCTGTCAGAAAGGCCGAGTCAGGTGTTCATGATGGGAGCACGGACAGTGTCTGAGGGCACAGCCCTGTGTCCACAGAACTACTTGCAGATCCAGGGTTGGCCAGGAGCTGCTTGCTGCTGCTTACTAGTGCAGAAGTTACAGCCCAGTGGGGCATCTGATATCTGGGCACTTGGGAGGTGGGGGCAGGAAGCTCAGGATTTCTCGGTCACTGGCCAAAAGAGGAGATTGGGGCCAGCCATGCCATGGTACCAGGAAAGTCTACCAGCAGTGATGAAATGAAATGTAAAATCTAGTTTCTCAGCTTTGATGCCGCTGACCTCTGGGCTAGCCAGGTCCTGCTCTGGGACCTCCTGTTCACATCAAGGTCACAACCAGCAGTTGTGGCTCCACCCACCAAAGGTCACAAGGGCTCAAAAGCCAAATAAAATGTCTGCGTACATTCTTATGGGTCAGAGTCACTGGCAGGTGAGCACCCTGTTCATGCCCGGCTCACGCCTTCCTCTCACCCTGCCTTCCGGTTTGTTGTGTGTTTTATACAAGTTCTCATGTAGCCCAGGCTGACCCCAAAATTGCTATGTAGCTGAGTTCAGCCCTGAAGCATGTGCGGGGGCGAGGGGTATAGACCAGGCTGGCCTCAAACTTAAAGGCCCACTTGCTTCATGTGCCCCCACCCCTTGTAGTAATTTGCTTTCCTAAAAAGAGATTTATTGAGGCTAGAGAGATGGCACAGCAGTTAAAAGTACCTGCTGCTCTTACCAAGACCCAAGTTGTCCCCACACAGACAGCTGACAGCACAGAAGACCCACCACCTCCGGCCTGTGCTGGTGCCAACACTCAGTGCACCAGCCCACTCAGACACACAAACAGTAAAAGTACATCTTTTAAAAGGCTTCTCCCCTGTGAGGTGGCTCAGCCTGATGACCTGAGTTCCATCCCTAGGACCAGCTTAGTAGAAGGAGAGAGCAGATGCCTACTCCAGTCTCCACACAGCATCCTCGCTTACCACAGTAAATAGCTTCATTACAAACAAAAGACGTTAGATGGGTGGTGGTGGCGCACGCCTTTAATCCCAGCACTTGGGAGGCAGACGCAGATGGATCTCTGAGTTTGAGGCCAGCCTGGACTACCGAGCGAGTTCCAGAACAGCCAGAGCTACACAAAGAGAAACTTTCTCAAAAAAACAAAACAAAAAAGACAATTCAAGAGGCTTTTTGAGGTCATGGTTTTGTAAGGTTGTGCTCAAGGATGAGACGTCTGAAGAGCTGCTGCTCGCCTCAGCTACAGAGCTCATAGGCTCTGAGGGTCCAACACAGTCCACACAAGTGGAAGAAACAGTCCTTCGGGCCTAAGCAGCCCTGTCCCAAGGGGTGCAGGCCTCTGCCTCGCTGCCCAATGGCACTGACCCTGGAATTCTTTGGCAGAAGACAGCCAAGTGCTGGGGACGGGAGACCTGCAGTCCACCATGCTGGAAGGGCATGGCACAGCTCCACCCGACTTAGACCTCTCAGCCATCAACGGTAAGTGGTTCTTTGAGCCCCTGTCCCAGGGCTGAGCTGACCCCAACCTTAGATAGCCCTGTTCCTGGTTTCACTCACTGCTGGGAGAGCAGCATGTGCCAAGGCTTGTGAGTCCCAGTGTGTTCCCAGATTTCAGTGAGGGTCTGACCCTCTCCTGCCAGGTCGAGTGGCAATAGCAGGGGCAAGTCCCAGGTGGCTCTGGGGCAGGAGGATCGAGTCTTAAGCCAACCTGGGCTACCTCTCTAAGAACCAAGTGAAAAACATTCCTTTTTAAAATAAATGAAATGGTTTTTGTCTTAGACAAAAGCATGTTTGGAAAGGCTGCCCCGCTAGACAGGACAATGGCAAAGAAAGTAGAGCCCACATCCTTGACCACCCATGAGAAAAAGAAGGCACCTTGCAAGAAGAGACAGGTGAGTGTGGGAGCAGGGGACAGGGCTGACTCCCGGGGACAGAGGCAGCCAGCCCTCCAGGATGGAGGCCAGGGCTGTGGTGCCCATAGACTGATCAGGGACACCCATAGATTCTCAGGCAAGATAAGAGGATGGCCCAACGTGCACAGGCCAGCTCCATCCGCAGCCCTGCAGACACTTTGTATTTGAACCTGTAAAGTGCACAGGGTCAGGGTTCTGCTGTGCCAGAAGAGCTCACTGGGGACTGAACAGCTGGCTCCCCGCAGGATCTGCAGGACACCATGGACATGATGGAGTCGCAGACGCTGCTGCTGACGCTCCTGTCTGTGAAGGTGAGCAGCAGTGAGGGGCCTCATGAGCCCCAGTTGTCTTCTGTTATCTTCCCACCCCGCCTGAGTCAGCCTTGTGCCCACAGATGGAGAACAGCCTGGCCCTGATGGAGGAGAAGGCTGAGAAGGACTTGGCAGCCATGTGCCGTGCGAGAGAGAGGCTGCAGAGGCAGGCGATGGAGCTGCGGCACCAGCTGCTGATGCAGCAGAAGCGGCAGGCACTGGCTGCCTTCCTTGATGCCCAGGTGGGTCTGAGAATGCTCCTGACATCAAGGCGCCCGAGGGAGGGGCATCGAGGTGTCACATTTACACCCTGCTTAGGCTCCTGGTGTCACCATGGACTGTGTCTTACAACCACCGTGACCAAAAAGCGAGGTGGGGAGGAAAGGGTTTCTTTGGCTTGCTTATCCAGAGTCACAGTTTAGGAGGACCAAGACAGGAACTGAAATTGGGGTGGGCGTGACCTGCAGGCAGGAGCTCCCCATGGCTTGTCGAGGTCCACCAGCCCAGGATGGCACCGCTCACAGTGGGCCGGGCTCCTGCAGACCAGCTCCGGGAACCAGTGAAGGGGAGAGAAGAAAAAGTCTTGGTGGATCCGGGGTAGGAGAACTGAGCGGGCAGTGAACAGCTGGTCAAGGGAGCCAACCGATGGGGAGCAACTGGCTATAGCAACTGGCTGTTGAGAGGTTGGGAAACGGAGGAAGAAGAAATACTAGACACTCAGGCACATGAGGTCTGAAAGGCCAGGAGAACTTAAATTTTTGGTCTCTCTCACGTGCTTTTACTGTCTGTTTTTGTTACTTGCTTACTCCTTGGGCCAACCCCAGTACTTTAAAGTGAAGTTCAATTTTTTATTACAGATTACATCATGATTTTTCTCATCTTTTACCATCAATAGGGCATTCAAAAAAGTTGGCTTGCTCCTAGTCCCAAACCAACAGGTGTGCTGTCCAAGCCTAGCCTAACTGCCAAGGGGTCCCTTATTGTAAAATATTTGCAAAGCATGACATAGCAAACCCACCTTCTATTACTCTCAGAGCAGATTCTAAAGAAACTTCTCTACAGCTAACAGTATCTAGCCAGGCACTGTTATGTCAAGGTCCTAACTTTCTTCCAAGCAGTTTCTGCCTGACTGCTCACAATGATGAGAGCCAAGATTCACTGTCTCAAGTCTTTGGCCAGATGCCTTCCTTCAATATTCTCTGTGGGAAAAGTTTCCCCTTTCTGAATTTTATTAAGGCTTAGAAATAAAAAGGAAGGCAGTTTTGGGAGAAAAAGCAGATTTCAAAGTAGTTTTTAGGCAAACTTACACTTGGACCATACAAGCAAAGTTTGTCATGTCTGTGACGATGGCCTTCCCCATCGATCACTAATTGAGAAAACTCACAGCTGCATCACCGGCGCATTGTTTTCACCCGAGGCTCTGATGACTAGCTTGTGTCAAGTACACACAAACCAACCAGGACATGTATGACACCTGTCTCTGCCACATGCTGTGCACCTTGGCACCTTCTGGCTCTGATGGCAGGAAAATCAGCTGCCCCCCCCCCACCTGGTGCTTAGCACAGCTACTGTGTCCCATCCAGGGCAGGTCATGGGATCCTGTCACCTGACGGGCTTGCCCCTGAGTCTGGAGACTTGCAGCGTCACAGCAGGACGTGGCGTATGCAAGGCTCGTTCCATCCCATAGATAGATGCTGTCTCTGTGGGTGAGCACCACGTGTCTCACTGTGTCCCCTCCCCCTGCAGATTGAGGTGCTGAGCCCTCTTCAGGCTGTGGCAGAGCGCTTCGAGGAGCACTACAGGACCCTGGCCACAGCCCTGGACACCACGCGGCACGAGCTGCCCGTGCAGGCCATCCACACGCAGGGGAGTGGGCAGAAGCTCCTCGGTAGGAACAGCTTTGCTGTGTGTCATTGTCACCCAGTGAGGAGCCCCAAGGCCCACAGTTGTCATATCCTAGATGCCAGAGCCCATGTCCTCCCCAGTGTGGGAAGGGCTTGGTCCACTGAGTCAGGGATTCCAGACCCAGGCCGCTACCCTCACACTGGAAGGCACTGAGGGTGAAGGGGAGAACCTGAGCCCCTATGTACGTGGTGGGGTGGGAGTGTTGGTGAGGAGCCCCCGACGGGCCATTGGGAAGTGGCTTGGGGGGGCGGGTCTCTGGAGCAGACGTCCTCCTCGGGACACGTTAGCTGCTGCATAGGATTGGCTGCTGCTCTCCTGCCCTCTTGTCTAGCCATTACTTCCAGGACCCCCAAGGGCAACTGGATCTACAGACCCTCAAGTCCTTTCTAGAGCTAGAAGTAGTAAGGTGGGACGGGGCACAGCTTAACGTCTGAAACCTCAGCTCTCGGGACCGAGGCAGGAGATCACCAGCGCTCAGGAGTTAGAGGGCAGCCTGGACTCTACATAACCAACCAAAAGAGGTGCAGTGGCCTACACCTATCGCCTCAGCACTGGGGACTGTGAGTTCTAGGTCAGCCTGAGCTACGTGAGCTACTGGGTTCCAAAAAGGGCAGTGTTGACCTGGAAGCCACAGCGTCCTCCACAGACTGACTTGCTGAACGCAGCACTGGCCTCTGCACTGACTGCCAAGTGAGGACAGCGGCAGGCCACATGCCCTGCAGACCGTGAGGGAGGAGTACAGCAGGAGGAGGGTTTTAACCCTCTTGGCCCACGCTTGGCTGCATGTGTGGTGCAGGCCTGTTCCTGGGGCAGTGGGCTGTCGGAGCATCGTCACTGAGCAAGCTGTTGCGGCTTGACGCTTTGTAAGCCTCCGTGCAGGGTCTAGGCCACATCTGGCAGGCCCTCCTTGCTTGTCAGCTCACAGCAGCTGGCAGCCTAAAGCCTCCACTCACTTGGTGCACAGGGAGTCTTCCTGGTCAGCTGTCTGTGCAGGTGCTACCTCAGCCTGGCGCATTCACTTTTCAGCCTGTGCCCTTGGCGCCCACTCAGCTGGGCCATGTGAGGCCTCTGCTGAGGGGTCTCCCTCCTTTTCCCCTCTTTCCCTGGAGTGTGAAAGAAGGCCCCACTTCACACGGCACAAATGCTATTGTTTCGGGCACCCGAGGCCTGCTCTAATGGCCTGTGTCTCCCCAGATGATCTGGAGCCGGCCCTGAGGACCACCCTGCAGCTCCTGGGTGAGCTGGGCCTCTGCTCCCCGGGCGCCAGCTCACAGGTGCAGTGCCAGCTGGAGGACCTCAAGGACTTGGTCACCAAGAAGGACCTGGAGCTCCACAGGTGTGGGACGGACCTCCCTCTCCATCCTCCTTCTCCGCACTTCATCCTCCTCCTCCATCCTCTCCCTTTCTGTTGGGGATGGGCCCACTGGCTGTATCTCAGGAGAAAGCTGCTTCTGTCTAGGCAGCCACCTTTTGGGAACAGCCACCACATGGCCCTGGTGGCCAGCTGTGTCACTGCGGTCCTCCTGGCTGTCACTGTTCAGCTCCCAGCCTGCTTCTGAGTTCCGAGATGCTAGAGTGTGGGGTACAGTGGAGCCAGGGTCCACAGACCAGGGCCTGAGACCGCCGCCGCTGGGGGAGACAGCCCAGTCAGTCTCCTTCTCTTCGGCAGCAGCGCAGCCCTGGGTCAACAGGAGCAGCGCGAGCCTTTCCTGGGCCAGACAGCTGCTCAACACGGGCTAACATTGTCCATAGTACAGTCTTAGCAAAGGGTTTGGGGTCTCTTGAAAGGCTGCTGTGTTGGTTTTGTCTGTTTTTGTCAGACAAGTTCTCAGTATGTAGCTCATCCTGTCTTGTGTGTGTGTGTGTGTTTGTTTGTGTGTTTGTTTGTTTGTTTTTTCAAGACAAGGTCTCTCTGTGTAGCCTCAGCTGTTCTGGACTTGCTTTGTAGACCAGGCTGGCCTCGAACTCACAGCGATCCGCCTGCCTCTGCCTCCTGAGTGCTTGGATTAAAGGTGCCCGCCACCATGCCCAGCTCATTCTGTCTTTGAACTTGCAGCAACCCTCCTGCCTCAGCTTAGTGTTCTGGAACGGCAGGCATGCACCACCACACCCAACTCTTGCTGGTGGATTTATTTGTAATACTTATTTGTTTGTTCTTACATGTGTTTGGGCAGGTGCATGGCAGGACATGAGTGCAGAGGTCAGAGTCAGCTTTGGGAGTCTGTTCCCTCTTCTACTATGTGGGTCCCAGAGATCAAACTGAGGTTATGAGGCAGGCTTGCCAGCAAGCACCTTTGCCCACTGAGCCATTTTGGCCACCCCAAAAGAATTTTGCTCTTTCTGTTCTCCCAATGCTAAATACATTTAAGGAGATATCCCAAAAGACTGTGCAGGCACTCTGAAGCAAGCCACACCAGCACTGTTGGTCACGTGGAGTGGGGAGGTGGGCCCTTCATGAACACTCTCTGGCCAGCATAGTGTCTCCTGTCAGGACCTGAGCAGCACAGCAGGTGCACTCAGTGCCCACATCGCCGCCCTCAGTCACCTAGGGGCTGTTCAAGTTTGTGAAGGCGCCGGGCCAGTAGCTACGGGGACAGAAGGAAGGCATGGCCGTGTGCTATGGGCTGTGTCTCCCCTCTTGGTGTGGCTCCAACAGTCTCCTCACATAGAATGTGCTCACTGTTAAGGGTGGAGGGGCCATGCCTCTGAGGTCCAGATGCCCTGGAGTCAGGGACAGGAGAAGGAAGGCATGTGTTCAAGGCTGGCTGCTGCCAGGGTTGAAGTGAGACCCGAGCTACAAAACTCGTTGCCTGCTACGCCTGCCAGCATAGGCCTGTCAGCTCAGCTACTCGAAGGGCTGAGGCAGGAGCATCATCAGTTCAAGGTCAGCCTAGGGAACTTGGATGCTGTCTCAAGAAGTCAAAAGAGGGCTAGAGAAATGGCTCAGAGGTTAAGAGCACTGTCTGCTCTTCCAGAGGTCCTGAGTTCAATTCCCAGCAACCACATGGTGCCTCACAACCATCTATAATGTGATCTAATGGCCTCTTCTGGCCTGCAGGCGTACATGCAGACAGAGCACTGTATTCATAATAATAAATAAATAAAAATATTTTTTTTTAAAAGTCGAAAGAGGGAGGGCTAGAGGGAACTCAGAGTTCTTACTCAGCATAAGGCCTGCTCTGTCTCCAGCAACATATGGGTGCACACATGTATGCACAAGTGCACACGCACACACTTGGCCACCAGGTGTGCAGCCAATGCAAACATTCTACCCTGCCTTACAGCTTTTGCTCATATCCAGAGGCAGCGCTAGGGTCATGAGCTGGCTCAGCAGTGAAGCCTGACGTCCTGAGCGCAGTCCCCGTGCCTGACATGAGAGAGCAGGCGCTATACGTGTTCTTTGATCTCCATGCGCATGTGTGTGCGCACAGTGATTTTTAAAGAACTACCGTTGTTGAAAGGGCTCCATCAGAGTTCTTGGCCACAGATAAAACTGTCCCTTCTGTTTCTCTGTCCACAGGCTTGTCAGCAAGGTGGTTGAATTTTCCTCTCAGGCCGGTAAAGAGGCAGCCTTGATGAACCAGGAAGTCTGGGAAGAGGCTCAGGGCGCCCCCACCTGCACCCAGTGGTACTTCAGTCCCGCCGCCCTCAAGGACCTCAGTCCCCTCCCAGGACAGGATGAGTCACAGAGCCGGCCTGGCCCCTGAATGCTGCGGGCTCCCTGTCCTGCTACTTTGGGACATTTTCCAGCTGCCTTTTCTGCACATTGACATTCCTCACGCCTTGTTTTCATGGACTGAAGGAAGCTCACTAATTCCGTGTAGCTGGTCTTGGCTACTTTGTAGGTTCTTTTTTCCTACCCTTTATTGTCCCTTGCCCCGTTTCACACCTACACTAGAAGGCTGTCAGGAGGGAGAGCCCCCCTGCTCAGCTCCAACCCTCACAGTTCTGATGGTGTCACAGCTTTTCATCTCCTGAGGCAATAGAGGCGAGAGCATGTCCTCGTGCGAAGCGCCTGCCTTCCATTCTGATGCCGCTTTTGCCACTTTGTGGGCTCCTCTCTCTCCCACCCTTCTCCAACCCTTTTCTTTTTCCCTTTCAACCCCTAACACTAGATAGGAGAGAAAAAAAGGATGGAGGGGGCAGATCTGGGGAGAGGCGGGGGGGGGGGGGGGGGGGGGGGGGGGGGGGGGAAGGAGGGACAGATCGGAGGGAACAGATCTGGGGGCGTTGAGTCCCCTGGGAAAGCTTGGTCCTCACCGGCTACTTTCAGCTTCTCGTTTCCTTGCACAACCACTTAACAAACAGCAGCCAACAAACCCACCCGCTTCTCAGCCCGAGTGCTTATATAGTCTCTGAAAAGTCCTCAGAATTCCAAACGTCACACACTTGCACAAACTTAATGCAGCTGTCAAAATCACATCTCTGCTAGAGCATGAGGCAAAACCGTCAGCTGCTGTGAAGAGCCCCATGTCCCACTCTTGTGAGTAAAACAGAAACATATTTGTATAATATTTCTGTGTTTTTTGGTTTTTCGAGACAGGGTCTCTATGTAGCCTTGGCTGTCCTGGACTCACTCTGTAGACCAGGCTGGCCTCGAACTCACAACGATCCGCCTGCCTCTGCCTCCCGAGTGCTGGGATTAAAGGCGTGCACCACCACCGCCCAGCCTTTTTTTTTTTTTTTTTCCAAAATTCTCACTACACACAGCCTTCTCCTATATAGGCTGGTTTGACTCCACATCTTTTTCTATAACCCAGTGTCTTTTAGCTGCTGCTCTTTTCTCATTGTCCTTCAGAACCTGTCACTTAGCAAAGCATCGTGTGTCCCTGGAGGCTCTTCTCTCTTTTTGTTTTATAAGCATTTTCTTTAAGGTGCAGTTAGATCTTTCTACAACTGCTTGCCCTATAAGGTTGCGTGGAATATCTGTAATGTACTTTATATTATAAAATGCAAAGAATTCATCTTATTGGAGACATGGGTGAGTGTAGGCTCAATTTTCTTAACCAATATATTTTATTAACAACTTAGTGACTGAGCATACGTCACTTATAACCTGACTAACCAAAACAGTAGGAAATGAGGATTAATAGACACAATAACAAAACCAAGGAACGATTCTCCGGGTGTGAGCCACAGGATTTCTTCTGCTGGAACCCGGGGGTAACCAGAACCCAGAACCTCAGCAGGAGCCGGAGCCCAAAAGCCTTCCCTCGAGCGGCTCTCTCTAGCAGCATCTCAAAGTGGAGCGATGAACAGCCAAAACTATCCCAAGTCTCCAAAGGCCCCGCCTCCAGTTCTGGCTCATTTATATATCTCCTTCCAGAGTCTGTTCATGGGATCTTTTCAGCTGGCAACAATTAAGCTCCTGCACGAGGTGGCTGCTCGTCTAGTGACTTAGCCTTGCCTGTTCTCTCAGGAGACCGTTCTGATCCCACACTTGGAATCCTAAAAAACAGGTTTATCTTTCCTTCAGGGGAGCCATTGTCAGTCTTAATTTGTACAGGTGTCACAATTGTCACTCATCGTCAGGCAGTGGCCTAGCTTGGCCAGACCAGGTGCTGCTTGCTTCTAGATGAGAACAGATGGACTTTGAGTCAAAGGTCCCTCAGGGTAGCTGAGGGCGAGGCCAGGGTGTGGAAAGAGTTTCCCACTGAGTGTCACAGTTAGCTCTTTTAGTGGAAACTCGGACATTGCAAAGGCCTGCTATGACACCAGAGTTCCCACTCCTTGGTTAAGCCACTCTATAAGCCCAGCAGAGGATGCAGAGGGACAGACGTTTGTGCCATTTTTCCACCATGACTGTCTCAAGACTCCATTTATTCGGGGGAGACTCCATCCCCACTGGGCACCTGGGGCCTGGCGGCCAGTGGTCAGGTGGTGGAGCCCTCTCATTGCCACCACTAAGTTATTTCAATGACAATGTTAATTCTAAATTATCCAAAGTAAATTCATCAGTTTCTATATGCAAAGTGATTCTTTCTGCATATTGAGAGTCAGTAATGAAGAGATTCAGGAAGGTCGAATGCCACCATAAAAATTGCATTCAACTCTGGTTCCTAAACTGACACATGTGGCCTTTGAGTTGCTTTGCTCATCTTGTCTGACTTACAGCCTGCCATTCCCAACTTCTTTGCATCCATATAGAATTGGCGTTCAGGAATTGGCACTCCTTTTACAGTATGTGAGGGAATCCAACTAATTTTGTTTTAGGGGCATTTTTTTTTTCTTAAACTGAAGATGGTTGCTTTTATGATATTTACTGTTAATTTCTCACAAATAGTTGCTTTAAGCTCTTTGGCAGTCTTCCCTGATTACCCTCACAGCATAGTCTCAGCTGTAGTAGAAGGCACTACATATGCACACATCTGAGAAAATGAAAACGTATTCTTATAATTCTGTGTTTAAGTCTCACTACAATCCAGTGTTCTGAAATATGTGCACCTTGGTGTTGGCTTTTGACGCCCTGCCTGTCATGGAGCCCAGTTTCTCCTGGGTCCCCAGCCCCTGTCCTTGCTACTCTAGAGCAGCCTGAGTGAACCTTGACTGACGTGTGTCTGTCCCTCCGCGTTGACCCTCTAGAGACCCCAAAGACAGGGTCTGAGGCTGTGAACATGGACCACCCTGCTGGTTTGTCCCCTTGGATTCTAAAGACAGCCCAGACATGGCGGCATGTTAGATTTAGGTACCTGCCCTCACCCTGACATGGCAGTGTCACAGCTAGGGCCTTCAAGTCCAAGCTCTGTCCCCTCCCGGCTGCACCATGTTGGAGGCAGGAAAAAGAAGGGGTATGGTCCCGCAACAGCCTGCGAGGATGCGTTCCTATGACTCAGCTTCCTCCCTTCTGCTGGAGTTGTCTTTAAATGCATGCA
Organism: Acomys percivali; assembly: GCA_907169655.1. NCBI lineage: Eukaryota > Metazoa > Chordata > Mammalia > Rodentia > Muridae > Acomys > Acomys percivali. The sequence continues at coordinate 748,206 of OU015752.1, read as the reverse complement.
CTTTGTAGGGACTTGTTTGTTTGTTTGAGACAGGCTTTCTCTGTGTAGCCTCAACTGTCCTGAACTCGCTCTGTAGACCAGGCTGGCTTCAAACTCACAGAGATCTGCCTCCCAAGTGCTGGGAGTAGGAAAAAGAAAAGTTCAGGGTCATCCTCCACTCCCTAGTAAACTTGGTAGCCTGGGCTACGTAAGACCCTTTTGTTGTTGTTGTTTTGTTTTGTTTTGTTTTTCAAGACAGGGTTTCTCTGTGTATGCCTGGCTGTCCTGGACCCACTTGGTAGACCAGGCTGGCCTTGAACTTATAGCAATCCCCTGCCTCTGCCTCCCCAGTGCTAGGATTAAAGGCGTGTACCACCACCACCGCCCAACTCCATAAGACCTTTTTTTTTTTTTTTTTTTTTTTTTTTGGTTTCTCGAGACAGGGTTTCTCTGTGTAGCCTTGGCTGTCCTGGACCCGCTTTGTAGACCAGGCTGGCCTCGAACTCACAGCGATCCACCTGCCTCTGCCTCCCGAGTGCTGGGATTATAGGCGTGCGCCACCACGCCCAGCCCATAAGACCCTTTTTTGAGAACTTAAAAATGGGTTAAGCACGTGGCTCCATCCGCAATGTGTGTGCCTAGCAGGCACAAGTGCTTGGTTTCCATCCACAGCTCAGTGGTTTCCACCATTACTCCCTGCAGGTGGCGGTAGAGGCAGTGCAGCCACCTAGGCCACAGTGTCAACTCTGAGGACACTGAGGCCAGAGTCTGACACCAACGTGGACAGCAGAGAGAGACCCTGTCGCAGGCAGGGACACAGTGTTGGGAAAGTTTCCTCACACCACAGGGTGGGAGTGTTTCTACTTTTTGATGGATACAAGGTGACTCATGGGTTCATGCTGTGGAGGACCCTGTGGAGCTTCCGTGGACAGTGACAGTGACAGCCAGCCCTCCTCCTGTAATGGCCCCTCCACCACCCTTTGCCCTGACTGTGGCCTCAGCTGTAACAGCCTCCAGACTGTTTCCACAAGGCAGATGTTGAATGGCCTCAGAGAACAAAACAGGTCAGTGGGTCGTGTCCCGGAGGAAAGCTTGCTTGAGGCAGCCCCAATGTGGCAATCCCAAGTCCCAACCTTTATTGTCTATAAAGCCTATCAGTATGTCCCTGTGACCTCAAGCTCTCCAGGGAGCCCTACTTCTGGCTGGTGGGAAAGCTGTGGACAGTTACCGAACACCCCTGAGAGTCCCACACAGAGTCTTAGGATCATAGTGTTGGCAGCGAAGTTCTGAAGGCATGGTTGTGCAGGGCCAGCCAGCCAGCTCAGCGAGTAAAGGTGCTGGCTACCATACTGACGACATGAATTTCATCCCTGGACCTACCCCTCACACACTCACACACACACACACACACACACACACACACACACACACACTGAATAAATAAATGCATACATAAATGGATGTAAAGAGAGGAACAGTGTGTCTCAAGGGTGGAGCCCCTGCCTAGAATCCCCCAGTGAGAGGCTGTTGGTGTGGCTTAGGGGTAGAGCCCCTGCCTAGGATCCCCCAGGAGGGGCTGGAGGCGTGGCTTAGGGGTGGAGCCTCTGCCTAGAATCCCCCAGTGGGGGGCTGGGGGCGTGGCTCAAGGGTAGGCTTGCCTAACACAAAGCCTTATGTTTAAGCTGAAGAACTGAAAAAATTAATTGTACTTGAATCCAACATTGTCTTGTTACAAGTTCCTAAAATATACAACATCCTGGGCCAGGTGTGATGGCGTAGGCCTTCAATCCCCGCATTCAGGAGGCAGAGGTTGTCATTCAATCCAGCGTTGGCCTGGTTTCTGCATCTGGCAGGCCAGTTTAGGTGCTACTTGCTTCTGGACAACAGACCTTGAGGTCCAAGGTCCCATTTCTCACTCAGGGCAAAGCCTTGCATAGGCCAGGGTGTGGAAAGAGTTTTCCACTGGGTGTTACAGTTTAGCTCTTTTAGAATGAGATTGCTGATATCAGGCAGCAGTGGAAACTCAGTAATTCCACAAGCCCATGATGATACCAAAAGTGTTACAGCCAACAACAGCCCTTTGCCAAGCTGCTGTGCTAAGCATGGCAGATGCAGGCGGATGCCTGAAACCAGCAGGAAGGCATGTCCAGTGAGATGCAGGCCTAGCAGTGTTTCACCCGCAGTCAGCACCAAGCTGTCAGCAATGGAGCAGGCTTCAGTCAAACCCCAGGCATCCAGAGGACGTTCTTCCCCGGAATAAATGGAGTCTCAGATGGCCATGGTGGATGAATGGCACCAGCATGAGAGAGCAAGCCAGCCAACCTTTATTTTCGTGAATCAGGGATTTATAAACGTTGGGCAGTGGGAGGGGTTTGAGGGTGAACGTGTCTGATTCACTGGGACTAGGGGTGGTACAGTACCTCATTTGCATGCACCAGCACAGGGTCCTATCACAAGAAGGAGAAGACAGTACTTAATTATCCTATGGGTGGGGGAAGAACTTTCAAGTACGATTAAAGGTCATTTGCTGAAGGCTAGGATCTCCTTAGCATAGAGTGGGGTATTTCCAGGAATTCCCAGGTGCTTGCTAAATACATTTTATGAGGAAAGCGTTGAGCCTGTAATATTTCCTGCTGGCTATGTGATGGTCCTTAGAATTTCTAGGGTTCGGAGAGGGACCCCACTGAGAAAGGGAATCCCATCACTGTATACCAAGCTACCCAGAAGCGCCAGACTTTGATCTCTTCAGAAGAGTACCACAAAAGTGTGTACTTTAGAAGGGGGGAGGGGAGCCTAATGGGCTGGTGCCTGCGACAGCAGAGTTGATCAAGATGTTTCCACAGGGAACTTTGCTCACCTCCGGACCAGAGCTCTCCAGCACTGGCTCAGAGAACTGCAGCAAGCGGCCTAGGTCACACAGCTTCTGCACAGAGTCTAGCTTGAAGAATGCAGCTGAGGGCTGGCCATTGATGGAGGCATGTCCTGGAGATAGCACGCAGACCTAGGCAGTGTGGGTCGGCTGCTCCACTTGGCACAGTGGGAGCTAGGTGTGGTGTAAGTCCCGTGTGAGAAGGCTGAGGCAGGAGGAGGCTGTCCTGGGCTACACCGTGAAGCTGTGTCCCATCAAAGGGCTGGAGAGATAGCTCCACAGCTAAGAGGGTGTGCTCCTGCAGCAGAGCACTGCCATTCCGTTCCCAGCACACCCCAGCCTCGAGGGGTGTACAAGCACCTGCCCCAGGTCCCTGCCTTGAATTCCTCCGCTCGTGGACGGTGGCCCAAACAAACCTTTCCTCCCCGAGTGCCTCTTGGCCATGTGCTTATCACAGCAGTAGTGACTAAACCAGAACCAGTTCCCAAGGTGAGGACCAGCATCACCAGAAATACAAGGTGGGCCTGGAAGTGTGCACCAGACAAGGCCCCTGCTCTCCCACAAGGGCTCTTCCAGCTGGTGCTGGCAAGCTGGGGTGAATGAAGAGAAAGAAGTGCTCCCCACCAGGTACAGTAGACCCCAGTGGCGTGTGTGTGTGTGTGTGTGTGTGTGTGTGTGTGTGTGTGTGTGTGTCTATGTACCTGTGTGTGTATGCACGTGTGCATGTGCTCATGTGTGTGCATGTGCGTGTGCGTGCCGTGTGTGTGTGTGTGTGTGTGTGTGTGTCTGTGTGTGTCTGTGTGTGTGTCTGTGTCTGTGTCTGTGTCTGTGTATGCTCTGGTCACCCTTGGTCACTTAAAGCCCTGCCCTTGTATGCCATGAGTGCATAGTCCTTTCACCCCAGGTCTGTGCTCAGGGCAGATGTGCAGGTAGGTGGGACACAGGTCCATGTGAGGTTGTAGATGCCCCTATCGCTGCCCACCCTCCCACACCAGGACACATCCCTTCCGACTCCAGAGAGGGTTTGCCCTTGAGATCAGAGATCATGGTCACAGCTAGGAACAGCTGAGGGCACAAAGCAGGGAGGAGCAGGGCAGGAGGGTCTGTGGAAAGGGAGGACCGTGGCTGGGCCTGAGCAGATGGGGCAGGTCAGGAGCGACTCCCCGGTGCTGCTGGGTTTCCGGGCAAATCTGTGCTGGTCTCCTTTCCCACCGCTGTCAAGTTTCAGCCTGTGGTAGGACCAGAGTCCCTTGAGGCACATGTTCAGAACCTCAGACTTGTGAGCAGGTTCCACTCTGAACTTAAGTTGTCTCAGTCTAGTTTGAAAGTTGCCTGTCACCCACCATGCCCAGCAGCCTCCACCTCCAGCGCCTGTTGTCACACCCCAAGACAAGACATGCCTCACGGCTGTCACAGTGTCTCCACTCTCTGTGCTGGTCCAGGAACAAGCTATTGTGTGGCCTTGTCAGACAGAGTTTCTCTGTATAGCTCTGGCTGTCCTGGACTCGATTCATAGAGCAGGCTGGCCTCGAACTCACAGAGACCCGCCTGCGTCTGCTTCCGGAGCGCTGGGATTACAGGTGTGCGCCACCATGCCCTGCTTTGTCATGGGAGATCTTGAACCTCTGGCAGACAGCTGTACTTACTAGGGCCAGTCCCAAAGGTGCAAGCCTATTCGCACACAGGGCTTGGCGACAGGTGACTTAGAGGCACAGTGGCCCCACCCCTGAGATGCCATTGCTCATCCTGTAGTTCACCTTTGGGGTTGAGGAGGATGTAACCATGGACACAGGACTGTCATGCATGTGCATGCCACAGCACACGTGTGAAGGTCAGAGGTCAAGCCTCGGGAGTGGAGTCTTTCCTTCTACCACGTGAGTCCAGGGAATCACACTTGGGTCTTGGCAGAAGCGCCTTCACTCACGGAGCTGTAGCACCAGCCCGTGAGACTTGTTAAGTGCAGAGACCCCCCCCCCAAGAGCATAGCCGAGAAGCCAGGTGGGTCCAGGGCATCTTAATTCGCCCCTGGCAGCATCTGAGGGAAATCATCGCAGAGCACTGTGAAGGACCCAGGTGGCATTAAGAAAGTAATCATAGAGGGAAGGCAAGATGGCTCAGTGGGTGGCACTTGCTGTGCATGTGTGAGGCACTGATGCTGGGTCCCCAGAACCAGGAGCAGTGCACAGTCAGCAGACTCTAGGGAGCTGTGGGCAGGCCAGCCTAGACACAGACGATGAGGTTCAAATCCCCCGAGAGACCCAGTCAGGAGATAAGAGCACTGATGCTCTGGCTGAGGACCAGGGTGCCATCCCCACACTCACGTGACAACTCACAACCATGTACCTCCAGTTCCAGGGGATGTGAGCAACACACACACACACACACACACACACACACACACACACACACTTCTTTTTTTTTTTTTTTTTTTTTTAATTTAAAGGCAGAGGAGAAATTGAGGCAGACTCCTGCCATCCTCAGGTCTTTTCGCATACCCCGAGCTCATGCACGTGTGCAAACACACCCACACTATGCAGACACACATATCCCAACTTTATAAACGTTTGAGGTTTGTGCCCTCACAGTTCTGAGAGGCAGCTTGACAAGATCGGGGTGTCCAGGGCTGGTTCCCCTGGAACTGCCTTGTTTCTGGTTTTGGGGGACCCCAGTGACCCTCAGCATCCCGTAGCTTGTGACCTCATAAGTATTCTCTGCCTCGAGTCACAAACTCTTGCCCTCTGTTGCTGTGTCCTGTGTTTTATTTTGTTTTAAGACAGAGTCTCACATAGCCCAGGCTAGCTCCAAATTCAGTATGTAGGCAAAGATAACCCTGAGCGCCTGACCCTCTTCCACCCATCTCCCTGGTGCTGGGTGACACGTGTGCTCCTTCCTGCCTCAGCCACCGGTCACAGAAGCGTAGAGGAGCAAATGGCAGTCCCTCGGCTTCCAGCCTCCTTGGAGGCCTGAGAGGAGCTGCTGGCCTCTGGCTGGCGACACAACAAGGCCCGCACCTTGTCTCTGAACTCATGGGACACATAGTAATAGATGAAAGGGTCCACGCAGCTGTTGAGGGTGCTGAGCGCCAGACTGGGCACATAGGCTGCGTAGAGGTCGCCCCAGGCCTCCGGGCTTGGGTTTGAGTAGTGCAAGACCAGCAGCACGTTGCTGGGTGTGAAAGAGGCGACCGCCGAGGCCAGGACCAGGGCTGTCAGTCTGAGTGCATGGCTGTAGCGCTGGCCATTAGCCGCCAGTGCACGGAGGGTGGCCCCGTAGCACAGGCACATGGCCAGCAGTGGCAGGAAGCAGCCCAGGACAGCTAGGCAGGTGAAGGCCGGGCGCCAGTGGGAGGTCTGCTCGGCCAGGGGCAGTGCATCATGACACAGCGTACGATCGGAGCCAGCCAGCTGGAAGGTCTGCCGCTGCAGAGTGAGAGGCAGGGCTAGGGTGGCTGCAGAGAGCCAGGCCACCAAGCAGAGCCCGGCGGTGAGGTGCTGACCACGAAGTGCACGGGCCCGCAGAGGGTGCACCAGGGCCAGGTACCGGTCCAGGCTGACTGCGGCCAGCAGCAACACTGAGCCGTACATGTGGCCATAGAGGGCAGCTGTGGCCACGCGACAGGCAGCCTCCCCGAATGGCCAGCGCTGGCCACGCAGGTGGTAGGCCAGGCGGGGCGGCAGCACCAGGGCCAGGAGCAGGTCCGCGATGGCCAGGTTCATGAGCAGGATGGTGGACGGCAGGCGCGGCACCCTTGTGGCCAGCACCCACAGCGCCAGCCCATTGGCAGGCAGCCCCACAGCCACCACCAGCCCGTAGAGGGCAGGTACCAGCCTGGTAGAGACCCATCCTAGCAGCAGTGCTTGCGAGCTGTCCGGGAGCTCTAGTGTGTCGCTGTCATTGGCACAGAACTTGCCTGGAAAGCCTCGAGGATGAAGCTGGCCAGGGGCCTTTGACTCGTTGAGTTCTGCTGTGGGAGCCAGAGCACCTTCTGTGGAAGAAGGGGCGGTGGCATCAGTCAACCCGTGCTCTGCCCTGCCTTTGGGGACACAGGTGCCTCAGTGTCCCCACTCCAGCACTCAGGACTCCTGGGCTAGTAAATGGGAGGACAGCCCAGCCCCAGAGGCTTGGGGCTCAGGGCCCTAAGGCTGTAAAAGCCTGCCCGTCCGTTGCCCCCCCCCCCCCCATTTCTGATCAACCCCTTCAAGGGACAGAGTCACTCACTGCGGCCTCCCTCGGTACTCTCTCCATAGTCATAGATGCTGGGGGTCTGGGTGCCCTCTGCCAGGCTGAGCCCCAGCACCAGTGGACAAAGCAGCAGCCAGCACATGCTGCCAGGGTCAGCCTCTGCTTCTAGGCTACATCCTCGGGCTTCCTGCCCTGTCAACCCCACCCCCAGCTTCCGGAGCCCCAGCGGGAAGAGAAACTGTACCTTGGGCCGATAACCCTACATCCAAGCTCACAGACCCACAGACCCACTGTGGTCTGCTTGCTCGCCCTGGAGCCCATGAGAGGTCCCTGTGTGCATTCAGGAGGTCTGGGTACCCTGCCCAAGTCTCTGCCTCTCCAAGATGCCTCATAAGGAACTGAGCCAAGGATGGAGAAAAGAGTTCTGGGCTTCAGCCCCACCCCCATCTCCCACAGCCCCACCCCCATCTCCCACAGCCTCTTCACAACCTCCCCACCTCACCCAGCACAGGAAACATCTGTGGACCAAGTGGCCTCTTCCTGCCCGCTAGCCACACCGCTCCTGTTTGGATGACAGGCCACTCCTCCTCCAAGTCGCCACCATGTGGGGCTCTTTGCCTTTCCAGAAGTCCCCATTGCTTCCTGTCTGTGGCTGGCAGGGCAGTAGGCCAGCCCAGGGCATCCTGGCTCTGTCAAAACAGGCCAACAAGGGACAGCAAGACGACAGCAGGTGAAGGTGCTTGTCACCAAGCCATCCTGATGCCCTGAATTCAATATGCCAGGCCCATGTCGTGGAGGGAGAGACCAAACTTCCACAAGTTGTCCTTTGGCCTCCATGTGCACACACACACACACACACACACACACACACACACTACACACACACACCACACACACACCACACGCACCACACTCTCACACACCTCACACACGCACACACATACAAAACACACACGCATACATGCACATACACACCACACGCACTCTCACACGCACACACATAACACATGCACACACACACCACACACACACTCTCACATGCACACACCATGCACACACACATACACACACACACGGGTGGGCCTGGTAGCATACACCTTTAATGCCAGCATCCAGGAAGCAGAGGCAAGCAGATCTCTGAGTTTTGAGGATAGTGTGATCTGCCTAGTGAGTTCTAGTACAGCCAGGGCTACATAGTGAGACCCTGTCTCAAATAAATACACACACACATATATAATTGTATATCTGTAACCAAAATCTAAAAGCCACATCAACAACTGTTGCTTCCTAGAGTACCTCAAGTCCTCTTGAGGGGTGTCCTGCCTAGTTTGTGTCAACTTGACACAAGCTAAAGTCATCAGAGGAAGGGGCCTCCCTTGAGGAAATGCCTCCCTGAGATCCAGCTGTGAGGCATTTTCTCAATTGGTGATCAGTGGGTGGGGGAGGGCCCAGCCCATGGTGGGTGGAGCCATCCTGAGCAACCGGGAGCAAGCCAGGAAGCAGCACCCTCCTTGGCCTTTGTGACTTGTGAGGAAGGTGGCTATGATGCTGCAGAGAGCCAGTTAGCTGCCTTGGTGCCCTAGACACTCTGGGGAGTTGTCACAGGAACTGCTCAGTGGAGACCCAAAGTTTGGGTAAAGCGGTGGGCATGCCTGTCACCCCAGCTCTTGGAGGCTGAGGCAGGAGAAATGCAAATTGTAGGGCAGCCTGAGCTGTGTGGTGAGAAGCAGTTCACAGAGAATGGTTGGGAGTGGGTGCTATGGAGACGTTACTGTGCAAGCATGAGGACCTGAGTTCAAATCCCCAGCACCCAGCTTGGCAGAGCAGGCACATGGAGATGGGGGATCCTAGTGGTTCAGTAGTTAGCTCATATAGTCCATTGGTGAAGTCTGGGTTCACAGAGAGATCCTGTCTCAAAAATAAGTAGAGAAGGGCCGGGCGGTGGTGGCGCACGCCTTTAATCCCTGCACTCAGGAGGCAGAGGCAGGCAGATCTCTGAGTTCGAGGCCAGCCTGGTCTACAAAGCGAGTCTAGGACAGGCAAGGCTACACAGGGAAACTCTGTCTCAAAAACCAAATAAAAAGTAAAAAATAAAAAAGTGCTAGGGGGGCTGGAGAGATGGCTCGGAGGTTAAGAGCACTGACTGTTCTTCCAAAGGTCATGAGCTCAATTCCCAGCAACTACATGTTGGCTCACAACCATCTATAATGAAATCTGTATACATAATAAATAAATCTTTTTTAAAAAAAAAGTGCTAGGGGAAGCCATAGGACTGAGACTCCTGGCCTCCACGTGTACACACACAAGCTTTCTGAAAACAGGTGGGGGAAAGTGGAAGAGAAAAAAAGAAACTGAGGTTCAGAGAAGTTACCCAGGAGTCTGAGGGGATGTAGCACAGAGCCACACTGCATGCCTGATACCATAAACTCAAGTCCAGCAATGTAAAAAGAAGTCTGCGAGCGAAGACCCTTGCACTGTTATGCCGTGGAGAAGAGGCAGGGCTAGCCGCAGAGTGCTGAATTCTGGGAAGAGTAGAATCACCATGGGATAGCCAAAGTCTGGGACCAGTTTGAGATGGACGAGGAAGAGGCCAACATTGGCCTCTTCCTGCCTCACAAGCCCTAGTCTAGCAGAATGTTGGGGTTAGTTCCTGCACTGAGAGGGGCCAAAGCCACTCACAGAGGAAGATGTGGCTATTTGTGGCTGGGATTGGGGTGGGGGAGAAACAGGTGAGGAGGGGCCCCATCAGCAGTCCCTCTGCAGGAACATCCTTGTGACATGCCTGGGAGGACCATCACGCAAAGTGCAGACAAGAGTGATCCTGGGTTGCAGCCAGCTGAGTAAAGGAAGTCTGTCACAGACAGGCAGAGGCTGGGATTTTTACATATCTGAGGTCCTGGCGGTACCTGGGTGCCAGCTGACTAGGAGGCAGGGGAGTATTTATAAGTTGGGAGAATATATATCCAACCTTCAGAGTTCTCTGTGTGGAGAGAGACCGGAACCTGGGTCCTCTGCAAGAGCAGCCAGTGCTCTTCACCACTGAGCCATCTTGCTGGCTCCTCAATATGAATGTTTACTGTTGGTTTGTTTTCTTTTTCTCTTTCTAGAGGGTTTCTCTGTGTAGCTCTGGCTGTTCTGGGACTCTATGCAGGCCAGGCTGGCCTTGAACTCACAGTGATCCGAGTGCTGGGATTAAAGGTGTGTGCCACCACCTAGCCTCAGCACAGTTTTTTTTTTTAATTAATTTTTGTCAGTGGGTCTTTTTTTTTTTTTTTTTTTTTTGGTTTTTAAAAAACTTGTTTATTTTTTATTTACTTTACATCCTGGTCATAGCCCCATCCGTCCTCTCCTCCAGGTCCCACAGCACAATTTTTAACAAGAAATCTGTTACAACCTACAGTAGTTGTGAGTGTGTGAGCCACAGTGCACGTGACCTGAGGAACAAACTCAGATTGTCGGTGCCTTTAATCACTGTGCAGGCATTGGGTGGCTGCCTTCCACACAGCTCTGAGAGGAAGCCTCCTCAACAGAGACAATGTAGCTCCCAGGAAGGGTCCCCCTAAACACCAAGGAACTGAGGAGCCTTGGACTCCTGCTCTTTCGTCCTTTCTTCTCCTTCTGCTGAGAGAGTCGCAGCAGGCAGTAACCAGACACATCCAGGAGAGGAGGCACAGACCCAGCTGCCTCTGCACCCCCGCCCACCCCGGGGTGGTGGTGGGGAGACAGCTGAGAACCTGCACACACACACACACACACACACACACACACACACACACACACACACACACACACACACACACACACCCTTTAAGTAGGGGGCGGAGCTGTCTGGGGCAGGGATTTCCACAGTGTGGATTGGTGGGATTTCAAGCCTGAGCTGGGGACGCTCAGGGATTGGTGGGTTTTTATCCAGACTTTTCATCCCAAATTAGCATAATCTGGGATGATTCCCACTGAGGGACTGGAGATGGCAGTTACAGAGGTCTGGCCAATGCACGGGGGGGGGGGGGGGGGGGGGGGGGGGGGGGGGGGGGGGATGACGACACACAGCTGGCCTGCTGGGCTTTCTCAGGCAGGGTGGGGCTACTTTTCTGCCTTGTTGGGTAATGAAGTTCACTAGGTGTCAAAGATTTACAGAGGCCACCGTGAAGGCAGTTGGCTGAAGAAGGAAAGGTGGTCCTCATCACGGACAGCTCCCACTGAGGTTCTGACAGGAGCCGGCACCATTTTGTCTCAGTCTCCACAGCACCAGGGTGGGAAGGAGGACTGGCAGCAAACCACTTTAAAATTTTAGTGAGTGACTGCTTAAGGGCTACATGGCTTCCCCCCTGTACCCCCCTCCACGAGACAGGGTTTCTCTGTGTAGCCTTGGCTGTCCTAGACTCGTTTTGTAGACCAGGCTGGCCTCAAACTCACAGCGATCCACCTGCCTCTGCCTCCCAATTGTGGGGATTAATGGCATGCTAGTTTTTTTTTTTTTAATTTTTTTATTTATTATGTATACATTGTTCTGCCTGTGTAATCCTGCATGCCAGAAGGGCACCAGATCTCATTATAGATGGTTGTGAGCCACCATGTGGTCGCTGGGAATTGAACTCAAAACCTTTGGAAGAGCAGGTGGTGCTCTTAACTTCTGAGCCATCTCCTCAGCCTCAAGGGCTACATAGCTGTTGGGAGTGGTGGTAGTGTTAGGCACACTAGGGGAGAGGGGCAGTGGTTCCCTCAGCATTCTGTCACGGGGTTGGAGGCGGTGGTTAGTAGTTTTTTTGTTTTGCTTTTGGTTTTTCAAGACAGGGTTTCTCTATGTAGCCCTGGCTGTCCTGGACTCATTTGTAGATCAGGCTGGCCTCAAACTCAGATATCTGCCTACCTCTGCCTCCTGAGTGCTGGAATTAAAAGCGTGCGCTCCCACACCTGGCCCAGTTGGTAGTGTTAAGCAGAGAAATTCCTAAATGAGTGTATGTGTGAAGCCTTGGTAGTGGTGGAGAGGTGAGGTGCCCCACCCCAACCCCGTGTCAGTACAACCCAGGTATGGAAGATGCCTCTGTTGGATGTGAAGACAACTAGTAAAGAATATTCTAGAAAGCACTCCCAAGGCTGAAGAGATGAGAGAGAGAGAGACAGAGACACAGAGAGGGAGTAAAGCACTCCCAGGGCTGGAGAGATGAGAGAGAGAGAGAGAGAGAGAGACAGAGACAGAGAGAGAGAGAGACAGAGACAGAGAGACAGTAAAGCACTCCCAGGTTGGGGTGCTGCTGTCACTTTGGACAGTTTCTCCCAGCCTAGGCTGCTGAAGCCACTGGACACTCAGCGGCGGCTGAGACCTGGCCAGGACTCTTGTAGGCAATGACTGGCAGACCCTACGGCTTGGCGTCAATATTTAACTTTATTGTGCAAATAAATAGAAAAAGAAAACTACATTCAAAACAGCTGCGAAGGGAGGTCAAGGCTGAACAGGAATTCCTCAAAACCGTTAAGGAGCGGCTCCCCAGAAGCATGCGAGGGGACCTGGGCTCAACGCTGGGGAAGTGGGGCCCACAGGGTCCTGGGCAGCTTGGAGTCCCCATGTGCATCGCCCTTCTCAGGAAACTAGGACGCCTCCAAGGTGCCCGTGGATCCCTTGAGAGGCATGTAGCGGGCCTGGGCAGGCACACCTGCTCCCCAGCGCCCAGGCCTGGGGTCAAAACACGGCTCAGGAACCTTTGAGAACAAGTGCTCTCTGGAACCTTGGGTTTGGCACAGCGACATGGCCCTGCAGAGGGCAGCTGAGGGATGGAGGGTGGTTCGCGGGCCCACGGGGAGGGCTCACCCATGGGAAACTAGGGGAGCTGCTGCTGCGAAAGTCACAACCACTACGAGAGCAGGAAGGAATAAATATGTGTGCGAACGCTTCTTCAACTCTGAGGGAAGGGGACCCGTCGCGGGGACAGCCCCTGCTGTGGCCTGGGGTCTGGTCTGCACTGCCAAGAGCTACAGCTCCTGCTTGCTTGAGGTCAAGGTGAGACTCCGGGCTCAAAGTGACAAAAACCCTCTGGGGGCCGGATGCATGGTGCGGGGTTCATGTGCTGGGGCCCCCTCCAGATGCTCAGGGCGAGGCAGGGCGGCGGCTGTACTGTACACGGTAGCGCGTCACCGGCAGCCCGTGCACATGCGCAGTCTCACAAAGCGTCTTGCAGGGCACCATGTCTTCCTCTTCCTCACCCATCAGCCAGTCCTGCACCAGCCCTGCGGCCGCCACTGTTACATTGTCCTCTAGCCAGCGGCCATGCCACTCCTCGAAGTGCCGGTGGTGGCGCAGCAGCACCAGGGGCTGCACCTGTGTGTGGGGTGTGTGCGTGTGTGAGTTCCTGGGGCCACAGTGTGGAGCTCACATGCTCTGGATTTGGGGGTGCGGGGCTCAGGGCTGGGGCGGGTGGATGTGGATGCTGTACCTGCTTGGCACGGCACAGCGTCCCGCGGCGGTACATGTAGTCCTCGGAGTTGACGATGAACACCATCTTGTGCGTGCCCAGGCGGAAGCGGCAGTCGACATCGCAAGCGCTCTCCACACCCATGAGCCGCTTCCAGGAGCTCTTGGCCTCACCGCGCATGGCGCGCACCTGTTCACACTGCCAGCGCCGGAACTTCTTCAGGTTCCTGCAGGATGGGGCCTTGGGGAGGGGACTGGCAGGCTCCAGAGGCCCGGGCAATGGTGACAGAGACCCACCCAGAGCCCACCATGCAGGGTACCGCGTTACCCTACTCTCCGTTTCTGGACGCTTCTCCCAGCTAGTGGTTAACCCTTCTGCTCCCTAGGGGTGGAGGCTCCCGCTGAGATGGCCCCCTAGATTCCCACATCCCCTCCTGTGCCATCTCACTGCACACCAGGCACTGGCAAGCAGCACACTGCTCTCACCTCTGCAGGAACACGGGCTTCAGCAGGAAGCCTTCAGTGGGTGAGTTGGTTGCACCCTCAGTCCCCACGTACTGCTCCACGTAGCGAGCCAGGTGCTGGGCACAGGACAAATACACCCTATGACTGCCTGAGATAAGGTGGCCCCCTCTTGTCCTGGATCCCAAACCAGAAGCTCATGAGAGTTTGCACCCCAACCCCAAAACACAAGGGAGACCAGGCATGGCTGAGGGACTGATGTGCAGTGTGCACACAGAAGCCCAGACTGATGGCTGCAACAAGGCTTCTGCTGGGAAAGGATGCTATAGCCTGAGGATGCCTAGATCTGGAAGCAGCATCTCATGCCTGCACAGGCAGTCTAGGCATGGTGCCACGTGGGAGGCACATGGTTTGAACCAAGAAGATGGACAGTAAGAGCCATCAGGGTATAAAAAGGCTGGGGTCGTGGCTCAGGGGTAGAACCCTTGCTTGGATCCCCCAGTGAGGAGATGGAGGCATGGCTCAGGGATGGAGCCCCTGCCTAGGATCCTGGAGGGGAGCAGAGTGACAAACCTAGAATTCCCAGGTGAAGGACTAGGTAGGTGGCTCAGGGGTAGATCCTTGCCTAGAGTCTCCTAAGAGGAAGGGCCCTCAATTGAAGTGCCTCCATCAGATTAACATGTGGACATGTCTGTGGGCCATTTGGTTCCTAACTGACAGAGGGGTCCACCCCACCATGGGCAGTGCCACCCTGCAGCAGGTGGCCTGAACTTGTCCTGTCCAGTAAGCACCTGTGTGCTCACCTAGAGGGCTGTGGTATGCAGTGTAAGGCAGACCCATCCTCTCTCCCTAGAGGGCTGTGTTGTGCAATGTAAGGCAGACCTATCCTCTCTCCCTAGGCTGCTTTTGCTCCTGGTGTTCCTCATACAGCAGAAAGCAAACCTCAGGGAATGTTTCCTCACCACTTGGGAAGGGAGAAAGGTAGGGGCGAGCGGGCGTCAGCTGCCTTTGACTGTGCCTGCACAGGGAGTGTGTGCGTAAGTACTGGGGCTGGGTACGGTCAGGCTGTGGGAGGCAGGCATCTGCTGCAGCAGGATGTGTGTGCACTGGTGCCCTCAAGTCTAGACGGTGCTCCTCCTCCTGCCTTTCTCTGCTTAGACAGTTCAGCCAGGGACAGGAAAGGTGTGGCCATCAGGGCCCTAGCGTGCGTGCGTGCGTGTGTTTGTGTGCCCGCGCGAGCCGGCGTGCTTCTGGGCCTCCACAGCCTTTGGGACCTGTGTGTGACCTCCTTACACACAGAATCAGGGTGAGGCTGTGGAGGTGGCAGTCCTCATTTTATATTTTACTTTGCAGCACTAGGGATGGAGCTCAGGGCCTGCCCCACAGCAGACAGGCTAGCTACAACCCCAGACTGCTTTCCTCCCTCCCCTCTGTGTAGCCCTGGCTGGCCTTGAACTCAGATCCACCTGCCTCTGCCCTGAGTACTGGGATTCCAGGCGCTCGTCACCACGCCCAGCTGCCCTAGACGGATGCTGCTTCTGCTGCTGCCTTTTTATTTTATTTTTTAGTTTTGTTTTGTTTTGTTTTTCAAGACAGGGTTTCTCTGTGAAGCCTTGGCTATCCTGGAGTCACTCTGTAGACCAGACTGGCCTTGAACTCACCATGCCCAGCTGCCCTAGGCTTTTTAAAATAACACTTGAGAAAGGGCCCCAGTGAAGTTGCTCCTATCCCCAGCCTCTTGGGGAACAAGAGTCCCAGGACTGGGTCAGCACATGTAGCACAAGCTAAGAGACAGAACAGACACCGAAATACTCAGAAGCCAGCACCCGAGGTGGAGTGACAGCACTATAAGCCAAGGACAGCGAGGGCCATCATAAGTGGCAGAGGTCATGAGAAGCTTCCTAGCACCTCTGAGAACTGGGACCTCAGACTTCCAGGGTAAGAGGTCTGCTCTGTTCTAGCAAAGGCCTGGCCTAGGGTCACTTGTCGGAGCACAGGCGACTGTGTACTCTCGGTTACAGGCACCAGGACAGAGGAGCTGACAAGCAGGCTGGGGCAGGCATGACCAGGACCGTGCCGCTGTGGTGTGTGGTGTGAGCGTAGGATGGAGGCTGCAGGACAGAACTGCACAGCTGAGGGCAGACAGGGGGAGACTCACCTGCACCTCCACAGGGTCCTCTGCCTGCGCCTCTTCTGTGTCCAGGAGCTCTATGGTCATGATCACTTGTCCTCTGCGCTGCAGGAACATTACCTGGGAAGGTGGCCACAGCCTGAGCTGCCATCACTCACCCCATCACCCTCCCAGGCCCTGGCACAGCCCTGCAAGATGGAGGGACCCAGCAATCCTACAGCCTCTCCTGGGCCACAGGGTGGCGACAGCACCACTGGCATTCTTCTCCGTGTCCAGGCTTCTCCCAGTAGCCTCGGCCTTCAGCCCCAGGCTACCCTACCACCTCGCACCTTGAAGCAGTTTTCGTCAGCCATGCAGCGCTCGGCCTTCCATTGGTAGCTGGTCTCCCGAGCAGCGCGGACACAGCGCGAGGCCAGGTTCCCGCCAGCTGCCCCGCGCTGCTGCTCATTCAGGTACAGCTCCACCACCTTCAGACACACGTCGTCGCTCACCAGATGGTGCAGCTGGCAGGGAGAGAGCAAGGCCACAGCTGACCACAACCCAAACAGGAAAGAAGTCTGTGACTGGGTTGGGGCGGAGGGATGAAGAGTGGATCACGTGGTACAAGTAACAATCTACCAAGCCAGACCACACCAGACTAAACCAACTAGCAAGGAGCAGCAAATGGTGCCTAGGCATAAGCACTGTCCAGAAGGACAAACGTGCCCTTGGAGAGCACTGACCTCACATAAGGTTCTGCCCAGATGTCTGGGGATGGGCCTCTCACCCACTGTATGAACAAGGATGCAATGCAAAGATGGCTAGGCAGCTGGGAGGCCTTAGGTGCTGCTGGGCAACCACACAGGGGTGACTACCCGGATCCTCCCCACCCACCATCTGTGTGAGGACAGCGAGATGAGGACACAGGGAACAGGAACGTTGATGTAAAGGAGCCAAGAGTGGTGGTGCACACTGGTAATCCCAGCACTCAGGGAGGGATCTCTGAGTTCGAGGCCAGCCTAGCTACTCAGAGAGACCCTGTCTTGAAAATGCAAGGGGAAAAAAAAAGCACGGCCCAGGGTTCAGCCTGCTTCAGCAGACGAGGTGGTCACAGTGCTGGCAGGGTGAGTGCCTGGCCAGGGGCTGCAGCAGGGGTCTGAGGCAGCCACAGATAGGGTCCATCCTTACTCAAATTCATTTATTTCTTTTTAAATAGTTTCCACTGTCTGTGACAGAATGAAAGAGAGAGACAGAGAGACACGGGGTGGGGGGTGGGGTGGGGGGGAGTGTGAGAGTGTGAAAGTGTGAGAGTTGTCATGAAGCCAAAGGAGAACAGTGGGTGTACATACAGCTCTATCAGTTTCCCACTGGACTAGAGCCATCACTCCAGCCAGCCAGCCCTAGTCATCCTCCTGTCTGTGTCCTCCACATCCTGGGATACAGGAGTGTGTTGGATAAAGTCATCTGACAGGAGGGAAGCACTACTGAGAAAAGGCCTCCACAGCTGTGGCTCTAGGCGAGCCTGCAGGACACTTCTGTAAGGAGCGCTTGGTGAGGAGGGCCCAGCTCGCTGTGGGGGAGCCGCCCTGCGCTGCGGTGCTGGGGTAAGAATGCCGGCTGAGCAAGCCAGCAAGCAGCACCTTCTATTGGCTCTGCTTCAGCTCCTGCCTCCGAGTTCCAGCCATGTGTGAGTTCCCACTGTCACTGCTTTTGATGAACTCTTTTTTTTTTTTTTAATCCCCAAATATTTATTATATGTACTGTGCTCTGCTCACATGTACACCTGCAGGCCAGAAGAGGGCACCAGATCTCACTATAGATGGTTGTGAACCACCATGTGGTTGCTGGGAATTGAACTCAGGACCTTTGGAAGAGCAGCCAGTGCTTTTAACTTCTGAGCCATCTCTCCAGCCCCCAATGATGAACTCTTATATAGAACTCTAAGCTAAAATAAATCCTTTCTCTGTCAACTTGCTTTGGTCATGGTGTTTTATCACAGCAGTAGCAAACCCTAACTATGACTAGGAACATGTTGCTATGCCCAACTCCCCACAGGGTGCTGGGGATTTGAACTTAGGTTTTCATGCTTGCACACAGCAAACATTCTTTTTTTTAAAAATATTTATTTATTTATTTGAGTGTTCTATTTACATGTATAGTAGAAGAAGGCATCAAGTCCCATTATAGATGGTCATAAGCCACCCTGTCATTTCTGGGCGTTGAACCCAGGACCTATGGAAGAACAGACAGTGCTCCTAACTGCTGAGCCATCTCTCCAGCCCACAGCAAGCATTCTTATCTGGTGAGCCATCTCCTCAGCCTAGAAAGGTTACTTTAAACGCTTAACCAAAAGGCCTGATCTTTGGGCCAACGATGAGCTGCTGTCCAGGGTAGTACGGTCCTCTGCCGTCCCCACCTGACATGGTGTATGCAGCCCCAGAAGCCCTGGCTCCCCACCACCCACATGCAGTGGCACTACGGTGCGCAGGGACAGGAAGACACATAGACTCACTCCTGGAACATATAGGAAAAGTTGAGGTGCTTAAAGAGAAGGATTTGGGGGAGCATGACAGCTGCTGGCTGCGATATGCTGGGCAGGGCGGGATGGAGCACAACATGGGTGCAACACGGGCCCTCTGGCTCCCCACAGTCCCACTGTGGTCACAAGAAGTCAGGCCATGAGCCACTGGAGGAAATGCATCATGAACCTCACGTGGGACCAGCAACAGGAGGTGGGAACAGCGTGTGGCCCCACTCACCACCAGGGGGCACCACTGCCCCATACCAGGGCAGAGCCCACTGCTGATGTGGCTTAGCCACTCAGCACTGTTAGGTGGGTCCCTGCAGCAGGTGCTGGGATCACGGCTGGCATGTAGCTCCTTACACACAGCTCGAAACCTCTGTGCAGAATCAGGGTTAGGAAGTTTTGCTCATGAAAATCCACTGAGTGGCCCCTGGAAACCTGGGTACTTTCAGTATTGTGACTTTACATGGTAAATCCTTGGGGGCCAGGAATTGGCAAAGTAAAGAGTGCTTGCTTGCCTAGCACACACCAGGCCCTGGTTTCCACGCCCAGAACCAAAAAGTAAAAACAACAAAATTTCTTGGGGCTGTAAAGGTGCTTGCAGCCAAGCCTGGTGAGCTGAGCTGAGCTCCACGCCAACCTCCAAGTGGAAGGAGATCCGAGTCTTGCAGGATTTTCTGACAGCAGCCCTCGTGTCCATCCACACGTAAGTAAATGAGTAAACTTACAGAATAAAAAGGTCTCTAGGGCTGGAGGTTAAGAGCACTGTCTGCATTTCCAGAGGTCCTGAGTTCAATTCCCAGCATCCACACGGTGGCTCCACACAACCATCTGTAATGTAATCTCTTAAGCCCTGGAAAGAACCAGCCCCCCCAAAGCCCTCCCTGAGACTGACTGGAGGCAGACGACACTCCTCAAGGCGAGCTCTGTGCTGGGACTCTAATTCTGCATGGAGTAGCTGGGGTGCAGAGGTTTTGCTTAGAGATAGTTACAACGCCAAATGTTATGAACCATGGATGCACTTTGAGATGATTAACTCTGTTATCCAAATTCCACCTCCCTGAAACAAAAGGGAAGATGTGCTATCCTGATGGCTGATGGGATGTTGAAAGGACCAGTTTCCAACGTGACAAGTACAGCAAGGTGGGAAAAGACAGGTGAGGAGAGCCCCTGAGCAGGCAGCACCCCGGCGAGCCTCACCTGGCGAGCAATGTTCTGCACCAGCTTGTCCATGGTGAAGCCAATGTAGGCGTGGATGGTGAACATCTCGCGGAGAGTGTCCTCATACTGCGTAGGGTCGATGCTCCCCTCCAGCAGGCTGCGCACCATGTCCAGGAAGGCGGGGTAGTACTCCTCCAGCTCCACCTCACCTGGAGGAAGGAAGGCGGATGGCCTGACTCACTGGGGAGGCCAGGGCTCTGGGTGCGCACCACCCTCCACCAGGGGCCTAAGAGGCAGAGGCTGGCTCAGCGCCTTGGCCCAGGCACTCACTGGGCTGCTTGAGGCGCAGCTCCATGGCGGGGTCTGCGGCCTTCTCGCGACGGCCCTCGCACAGCAGCTGCTCCCGCTCCTGCTCGCGCCGATGCTCCAGCAGCTGCTTCTGTGCCTGTCGGTAGATCTTGAGCAGGCGCGCGCACAGCGTCTGGTGCAGTCGCAGGAAGAAGTACCAGTTGTTGTTGGCGAAGAACAGGCTGTACACGTCGTCCAGGGCCTTGGGTGGCTCAGGCGGAGCATCTGCTGGGGGCTTCTCATCGGCAGGCCGCCGGCGCTCTGCCTCTGCGTTGTCACGGTCACGTTCATCTGCAGAGTCGTCTGAGGTGCCTGGGCGCTGCTGCGAGAAAAACAGGCTGGGCAGGAAGCGGTGAAGCAGCTGCCGGATGGTGCCCTGGTCCTCCTTCTGGATGGCCGGCTGCCGCGTCACATAGTAGCTGATGAGCGCCGCCGCATCCTCCAGGATCTGCCGGTCCTCGTACACGAAGATGAGGTGTGGCTCGCTGGCCGCCACGCTGCGGCCCTCTGAGTGCTGCTCCTGGTGCTGCAAAGGGCGGGAGTCACAGGCACAGCCTACTCATCACCTGAGCCCCGCCTCCACCATGCAAGTGAACATACGCCTGGGGAAGTGGGGGTCATTTAACCACCTCTCCTCTCCTCTCGCTGACAGGGAGCAGATGCACAGCTCCCCTGACAGGGTCCAGTCCCCAGCCTGCTATGGCAAACCAAGACCCTCTCACTGAGGACATTAACCCCATGAGGATTGCAATAACAGGAGATGGCCCTGTTCTGGGTTTCCCAACGACCTGGCCATGGGGTGAGGTGTCCTTGGGGTGAGGCTCAGAGTGTCCTGCCACCTGACACTCAACAACTCAGCTCCACTCCACAAGGCTGGAATCTGCTCAGGGGTCCTTCCCCACTCTCATGAAAACAGCTTGTCACCTGCCTGGTTCCTTAAGTCAGCAGGAGCCCAGGCATTGGCCCGATGCTCTGCAGCGCAGTCTCTTGGCCAGGCTCCCCTCTGCTGTGTGCACAGGGCCCTTGAGCACGCTGGCTGCTCACTGTTCAGGCCACCCTCTTTCCCACGCATACCCTGCCCCTTAGTGCTGAGCTGATAATGACACTCCCAAACTCAACGGTGACCACTGCTTGTCCCTCCCCACCTCAGCCCCTCCAGCTCCAGGCTCTGTCTTTATACAAGGCTGAGTATCTTATTTGCTCTCAGTGGTCAGTGCATAATGAGCTTCTCGGGGGAGGTCGCTCCTCATCCAAGGTCACACTACCTTACTGAGGGGCCAGGAAGCTCAACTCAGTACCTCAGAGACCATGGCTAGAGCCATGGGTGGGTCCACTGCCCTACCCCCCCACAGCACCTCAGCACACCCTGGGCTTCTTCGTTTAGGCCACAGTGCTGGGATGTCAACTTGACACAGGAGGGTCATCTGGACAGAGGAACCTCCATAGAGGGACTAACTGCATCAGACTGGCTCATGGGGCATTTTCTCAGCTCTTCCTTTCCGAGCTGCCTTGTGTTTTACCACAGTGTGGAAGTCAAGCAAGAGAGTGTTAAAGTGTTGCTCAAAGGCTTAGTCCTACTTGGCAGGGCCAATCCCTCTGGGTGACTGTACCATGAGGGTGCTGGGCCTGGCTGGGGTGTGGTGCCTGCAGCCGTGCCTCTGAGGGCCTCTCCACGCCTTCCTGCGATCAGTGGCTCCTCCCTTTACCACGTCCCCACCTCGCTGGAGGTCTAAAGCAACAGAAATGCTACGCAGCTCCGGGCTGAGCAGTGCCAACACAGGAGCCAGCACCAACCTCCCTCTTGTCAAATGGTTTCTCTCACATGCTTGTCACAGAAACGGAGACTGATTTACCAATACACAGAAACCTCAAAAATCCTTTTTTCCCCCACGTCGTGACCTCAATTTGGAACCCAGGCCTCAAATTAGGCAAGTGCTTTACCCTCATGCTACCACCTCGGCCCTTATATGTCGCACTAGGGCATGGGAGAGATGGCTCAGGAGCTGAGCGTGCAGAGGGCCTGAGCTGGGTTCTGGGAGCCCCAGCCACATGTACCTCCAGCTCAAAGGGGACAGCACACCTCTGACCTCTGAGTGACTTACACACAAACAACATCAGTCTGTACAGCAGAAAGAAAAGCCCAGAGGCAAACCGCAGTAAGCAGCAACTGTTCCCGCCTCAGTTTCCCCACAGCAAGGCTGTGTGGCTCTGGGCCTCACCTCGTCATAGACACTTTCGATCTCGTTGAGCAGGCTCTTGGAGCGCAGCGCCTTGGTGTCGTTCTGCTTGAAGTTCACGGCCTGGTGGTCCAGGGACTTGAGGTACGCCTTCTCGTACTGCTCGCGCCAGATCTTGTTGAAGCCCTGCTGGGCCTCCCGCCACTCCTCCTCCTTAGCCTTCAGCCTGTGAAGAAAGGGGCTCAGTGCCCGACACAGGCCTCCTGCGACCCTGGAGGAAGGGCCCACTTTCCTCCCAGCAAGTACACGTATGGTCTGCATGGCACAGAGCAAGCCAGCATGTGGGAGGCTGAGGCAGGAGGATGTCCAGTTTTAGGCTGATCTGGGTTACAATGAGAAACCCTCATCTCAAAAAATAAACAAACAAAAAGCCTGGCACAGTGGTGGAGGGATGTCATCCCAGCACTCGAGGATCTGGAGTTGGAAAGCTGGCCTTGGGTACATGCTAAGTCCAAGTCCAACGTGGGCTACATAAAACCCTATCACCAAACCAACCAACCAACCAACCAAAACCACAGAGGGCATGGCTACTTAAAAATCTTATTATTTCGTATGCATGTGTGTTTATCTGAGTGTGTGCACGGGTACCACATGCATGCCTCGTGTCCCTGGGTTACAGGGCACTCCTAACTGCGGAGCCAGCTCTGCACAGTGGTTGGTTTTAGGGTCCCCACCTCCTTACAGGCATCCTGCTGAGCAGCAACAGCTTAAACCTGAGGGCTAGCACAGGGCTTCAGCTGTGGGAGGAGACAGCGGGCGAAGGGCTCATGTTTCATAGTGACAGTCCACCGTTGGCATCCAGGACTCAGCCAGGCCCAGGTGGGCACGTGAAGAGAACACTGCGTCTGTGCTGGACATACTGTAAGGGCACTGCCGCAGGTGCCGAGTCACCCAGAGGTGACGGGCAGGCATGGACAAGGTGCATGTGTGATTCTATGTAAGCAGTGACTCCCGTTCTAGAAGGGTGTGGAGAGTCTCAGACCTCCCCACACACCTGGAGACAGATGTGACCTCAGTGAGCAAGGAGAGGTCAGCTGGGGCCGGCACCTGCTGACAGCCCTGGGGGACAGGGTCAAGTGACCCCATCGGTCAGAAGTCCCTGCAGTTCCCCTGCAATGCCGAGTCAGGGAGGGACATGCAAGGGGGGGACACCTTTTCAGAACGACAGGCACAGCGGTGACAGGGTTCCTCTTGAGGCTCTCGATGACCTCGGGGGCCTTGTCTCCGTAGATGCGGTGGATGGCCCGGCGCTGGATCACCTCCGATGTCCCACCCAGACAGTCGTCCAGACGGAGCTTGTCCTGGTCCTCAGGCGCCATCCTGGACAACTTCTTCTGCACACTCTCCAGCACACGGATGGTGGCCAGGTTGGTCTCCAGGACGACATCCAACTGTAGGGACAGCAGGTCAGAGCTGGGGACTGCGGCTCAGAACTCCTTTAACTCCAGTTCCAAGGGATCCAACACCCTTCCTCGGCCTCCATGGGCACCAGACACACATTCAGGCAAACATCCATACACATAAAATAAAAACAAATAAGAAAAGAGAGCCAGGCGCACACCTTCAACCCCAGCACTCAGGGAGGCAGAGGCAGACAGATCTCTGTGAGTTTGAAGCCAGCCTAGTCTACAAGTGAGTATACAAAGAAACACTGTCTTTAAAAAACAAAAAAACAGGCTGGGCGTGGTTGCACACGTCTTTAATCCTAGCACTTGGGAGGTAGGGAAAGGGAGATCTTTGAGTTTGAGACCAACCTGGTCCACAGAGTGAAATCTAGGACAGCAAAAACTATATACAGAAACCGTGTCTTGAAAAGGCAGATTAAAATAAATAAATAAAGCTAACTTAGTTAACTTAGTTAACTAACCCCCTGTCTTAGTTGAAAGCAAAGGGTGGTGGTGGTGGTGTGGAGGGTGCTGTTGTGCTGGTAGCTCAAGAGCTGGCAGAGCTGGCAGGAGGGCACTTTGGGAGCTGCTCCCCAGCACTTGCACCCGCTCATGGCCGAGGAAAGAGACTGACAGACTGGCCTACATTAGGAAGGCACAGGGGCAGGGCAGCCAGGCAGCCAGGGTGCAGCCAGGTTAGACCTGCAGCGTGACCCACCTCAAACCTCTCATCCTCACAGCGATGCAGCTGCTCCTCATAAGGCGTCTTCTTGGAGCTGACAAAGGTGGAGTCTTCAGACCAGGACGGGAAGGAGACCCACGTGTCATTCAGAACCTGGGCCAGAGGAGCGGGATGTCACTTGGAAGGTGTGAGCAGAAGGCAGTCACCTCCCAGGCCTCTAGTTGCTCCTAAGCTGGGGCCAGGGCTGTGGTGCAGAGCCCAGGACAGCGTGTCCAGCACCCTTCTGCACAGAGAACCACTACTCTGTCTTGAATACCCAACTTTCCCTTCATCCTGAGAGAGTAGGCACAGGCAGTGCAGCTGCAGATGCGCACAGCTATGTGCCAGTGAAGCTTCCCTGACAGACACAGGCAGCGGGGCAGATCTGCTGTGCAGTGCCTAGCAGACCCTCAGGTACAAACCTCTGGACCTCAGTGGGACTGAGTTCCTTCTTAAGAATTGTCCACAAGCCTGAAAAGGTGTCCCAGGGTCACAGTGAACATGCACACACAGTGTTTAGCTGGCTTTATCTCAGTATGACACAAGCTAGAGGCATTTGGGAAGAGGAAATTTCAACTAAGAAAAGAACCCCTAGATTGGCTGGTGGGTGGGGCCATGCCTGGGCGGGAGGGCCTGGGTTCTAAGAGAGACCAGGGTGAGCAAGGCAGTAAGCAACGCCCCTCATAGCCGCGCACAGCTCCTGCCCTGCTTTGAGTGGATGATGGGACTGTGAAATAAACATTTTCTCCCATGGTCATGGTGTTCTACCACAGCAATAGAAACCCATGGCAACAGGGCAGAACCAGGCAGTTGACCAAGTCCCCTCACCAGGGTGAGCTCTAAGCACGGCCAACCAACATAGCATAAAGCTCAGGTGGCCTCTGGTGATGTCACCAACAGGTCCAGACTCTGGCCCACAGGAGCTACCTCCTTGCAGATGGCAGTCCTTCCGCTGCACTTGGGCTGCTGGTAGGTCTTGGGAAGTGCCCGGTAGCTGGACCCGATTCGCTTACAAGATGCATAGTCAATTTCTCTGCTTATGCCGTCTCCAGAGCGGTCACTCATGGGTGGAGCAAAGGACAGCTCTTTCACTCCCAGGAAGGACTTGAACTGCGCAAAGAGCTCTGGAAATTTCCTTCAAAGACAAACAGCAACTGTAAGTGGACACTGGGCCTTAGAATGATCTAGTCTTGACAACGGCCTTCTGGATAGGGCTCTTCAGCGATGGTCTGAACCAGTGTCAGGCGAGAGAGGAGGCTGCTCCCACCAACACTAACCACCTTCCCTCTTACAGTCAGACCTCGCCAACTGCACTAAGCCACAGCCACAACACAAGCTCTGTGGCTACTACACTCATTTTCTGTCCCTGACGTAAAAAACAAAGAAAGAGGCCAGGTGTGGTGGCACACGCCTTTGATCCCTGCACTTGGGAGGCAGAAGCAGGTAGATCGCTGTGAGTTTGAGACCAGGCTGGTCTACAAAGTGAGTCCAGGACAGGCAAGGCTATACAGAGAAACCCTGTTTCAACCCCGTCCCCCCAAAAAACCCAAACAAATAAACAAAACCAAAGAGTGGCTAGAGAGATGGCTCAGCAATCACTGGCTGCCCTTCTAGAGGACCCAGGTTCAATTCCCAGCACCCACATAGCAGCTCACAACTGTCTGTCTATAACTCCAGTTCCAGAGGATATGACAGCCTCACACAGACATACATGCAGGCAAAATACCAGTGAACATAAAATAAAAGCCAATTAATTAAAAGGAGAAAAAAACAAAGCCAGGTGTAGTGGCATGTTTTTAATCTCAGCACGCAGGAGGCAGAGGCAGATGGATCTGTATTTGAGGCCAGTCTGGACTACAGAGTGAGTTCCAGGACAGCCTGGGCTACATAGAAACCATGTCTCAAAACAACAAACACTCAAGTGTCCCGACAGCCCTTTGTCAGCTGCAGGTGTTCAGAGCTGCCCGAGTCACCATCTGGATGTTCTAAGCTAGATGTGATCTCATTTAGGCTACTCAAAACACAGATGGGGTAGGGGTGGGGCTGGAGAGATGGCACAGAGGTTAAGAGTGCTGATTGTTCTTCTAGAGGTCCTGAGTTCAATTCCCAGCAACCACACGGTGGCTCATAACCGTCTATGATGAGATCTGGTGCCCTCTTCTGGCCTGCAGGCATATATAGAGACAAAGCATTGTATACAAAACAAACAAACTTTAAACACACACACACACACACACACACACACACACACACACACACACACA
>OU015752.1:685667-721545 GCA_907169655.1 Acomys percivali | reverse complement strand
CACACACACACACACACACACACACACACACACACACACACACACACCAGCCCCTTCTAATGTCTGGCTGCCCCCAGGCCTGGGCAGAGCACTCCTGTCAGAGTTCCCGGACCCTGTGCTGGAGGCCTTGAGGAGGCTGCGTCTGTCTCGCTTGTGCTGCCTCCTCTGACTCCACTGGCTGCTGCAGGCTAAGGAAACTCAAACTGGACTCTGAAGGCAGAAGCCTAGGATTGGGAATGGCCACTGATCCAGGCCACATACCACACACTGCTGCCAATTTGCTCATGGACTGCTTTTGTAAATAAAGCTTTATTGGCACACAATGCTGTCATGCTTGTTTGCTTCTGTCCATGGCTATTCTATAGGGCAGAACAAAGATCTGCTGTGTCCACCGGGGCTGCCTTCCTGGGTGAAGTGTCCCTCCCTCACGAGGGGAGCCCCTCCCACAAAAGCGCTTGTAGGTTCATTCTCAAAAGTCAGGGTGGATACGTGTAAATGGGACACATCCAGTGCCACCTCAATTCTTGTTAATTTGTATTCTGTATACTTGTGTGCAGGTCAGCAGACTGACCACCTGCAGGAGGCACCGCGGGGACCACACACAGCACAGTAGCCATACATGTAAACACTTGAAAACAGCCAGGTGTGGTGGCGCACGCCTTTCGTCCCAGCACTCGGGAGGCAGAGGCAGGTAGATTGCTGTGAGTTCGAGGCCAGCCTGGTCTACAGAGTGAGTCCAAGACAGCCAAGGCTACACAGAGAAACCCTGTCTCAAAAAGTCAAAAATAAAAAATAAAAAAACTAAACAAAAAACTTGAAAATATGAAAAAGAAAAAACATCATTAAAGAGGAACCACAGATATGGGTTGTGCTGTCTTAAAACAGGAGGGCTGCCAAGAAGCTGCCTTTGACGCACTACAAGAGGACGGAGCTATACATCACCAGTTCCCAAATATCAATGTCAACGACTTATAAATCGCAGGTCAAACATCTACCCAATGGTTGTAGTTCTCACACTGTCATAAGAACCATCACCTGCGCCATGGGAAGCCAAGGACACTGTCCACACAGTGCACAGGGTCACTGGGGAGCCAGGACTGTCAGCTCCTATGGTCACCTAGCACTAGCAACCCTGCTTTCAAGTCACAAATGTGAGTCCACCAGCAATAACTAGGGAACAACTTTAGTTAATAAAGAACACCACAGGTGTGCAAGAGGGCTCAGTGGGTGCTTGCTGCCAATTCTGACGATCTGAGTTCAGGTCCTAAGACCCACATGGTGGAGAGGACCCACCCAAGAATTTGTCCTCTGGCCTCCTGTGCACACATATGAAGTAAACCAACGTTTAAGAGAAATGAATCACACACTAACAACCCACTTCATGGCTCCCTCGCCCTGGATCTGAGTGGGACAGGAGGAAGCCCGGAAGGTGGGAGCCACTCACCCCAGGAATGGACTGACGAGCTGCAGCAGCTCCGAGCCGGACACCAGCTCCTGATTGAAGAGCGCAATGCAGCGGAGGAAGTTCTCGTACACCTCCTGACTCTTCAGCACCCTGCGCACCTGCGGGAGTAACAAGAGTTGGGCACTAGGGACACCCATGAAAGGTGTGTACACTGGACACTGCAGAAGCTGCATAGGGGTGCGTGTGTGCGCGCGCACGTGTGCGTCACATGTATGACCTTGACCCGTCTGATCCGGCTCTGCAGCCACGCACCAGTGGCCTTGCTTCCAGACCCCCGTCAGAAGGCCTAGGCAGAAGCGGCTGTGTCCAGAAGGAGCGGGCCGCGCTCACCTTGTCGAAGAAGGAGAACTCCTGCAGCGTGCCGTACTTCCCCACGGCAGCGATGGACAGGTCTTTGGTGCCTCGGAGCTTCATCTTCTTCTGCAGAGAGAAACCCTTGGCTTAATGGTGGGTCCCCACCACAGGGACTAGGGGGTACATGGAACTCGGGGGAAGCTCCAGGAGCAGTTGGCAGGTCTGTCTCCAGCACCCCAGTGATGTCTGGCCACCAAGTATCAGGGTGCTGCTCCCTCCTTGGCCCTGTGTGAAATGGGGACCCCAACTCAGGACCAGCCCACAGCAGCACTGTCAGATCTGGGGAGGGGACCTGGTGCTGAGCACACTTGGAAGGCTGTGGAGAACAAGGTCTGGGCCAAGGCCATGTGCAGTAATGGTCCACGCTCTGGAAGAGCAGGGGAAGACACCGGCCTCCGCATGATTGACAGCTGCCAGGGAAACAAATGCAGGGCCTCACGCATGTGTAGTAAGTGCTGGGAAAATATAACTCAGGCCTTGTAAGTGCTGGGCAGGTGCTTAAAGGGGAAGTGGAACCAACGCGTGGTGAATGCTCCGTATAAACAGAATGTAGAGATTTCACACTAGCTGGAAAACACTGACTGGGAAAATAGAACCCAGGGCTTTAAGCATGCTCAGAAGACACTGAGAGAAGCCAGAGCATCACGTATTCCAAGACCACTCTGGGAACTAAAACCTAGGGCCTTGCGCATGCTTAGTAGACAGACTGGGAAAAAACAGAGGCCAGGCCTCACACATGCTCAGAAAACATTAATTTGGCCTTTGTAAAACAGGTCCTAGTGTGGGTTTGACTAACACTGACTGGAGAATCGGTGGGCAAGCACTAAGGAAACCACCAAGTGTGCCGGGGGTGGGGGTGGGGATGGGGGTCGGGCGTGGGCCAGGGGCATGCTCTGTAGATGTCAGCGATGTATCCTGCTGTGACTTCGGTGCCCGGTGCCAAGGACGAGGACAAACTCAGGGACTAGAGAGTGCACAGTGCCGGTGAAGAGCTCCCCAGTCCTTACCCCAGACTCGGGGACACAGAAACTGTGGTTTTGTGGGCCAGAGGATGACTAGGAGGCAGGGAAGGACAGCATCAGGAGCATCCTGAGGAAGCCGCATCTAACTAAGGCTGTGTGTGACATTTGTCTCTAAACTGGACATACGGACAAGGGGATGACTTTGCAAGTAAACCTGCCTGTCAAGCAGGCTCCCAAGTGACCTGAAGTTGTCCTCTGATCTCCAAGACGTGCCACATTCACACACACGCATTACACACAAATGAATAAACCGGACTTGGGCCTGCATTTGACCCAGGCTCATGGCATGAAACACCCTGCTGTATAGCCAACAATAAAGAGTGAGGTACGGATGAAAAAGACGAACACAGTAGGAGGCCCACGGGCAGCCTGAAGGGTCCCACTGGCCAGCCCAGGACTGTTTGAGTATCAAGATACCAGTAATAGTAGTGAATTGTGACTCGAGGTCGATACTGCTGCACATAACTAAATAAACAGAAATGCCAAAAAACTTTATTACTATAGAAAGTCAACTAGAAAACACACAGTGACAGAACTAGATCCACCATCGTGGGGTGATGTGCAGGACAGGAACTGCTGCCAGCCACCTTCACTCCTCATTTGTGCAGTAACCAAACCATACAACTGCACATTTCAACTGCAGCCCCACCTACGAAAGAGTCAGGACAGTGAAAAGGAGAATCAGCAGCGCGCCACGCCCTTCCTTCCAGCTCCCCCTTCCTCCTCACAGGATCAAGTCAGGAAAGCAGGGGAGGGAGCACCAGGCCAGTGGACTAGGCTCCCCTGCTGCATGGGCCTCCACCTCACTCCTGTCATGTACAGCAAGCACCCACCTTGGCTGGTGCAGACACAGGGCGCAGGAGTGAAGGCCTCGAGCGCTTCTTGCTGTGTTCCAGACTCTTCTCCTCGCTCTTCTGCACGCTGCTCATCTCGCAGGGCCCATTGCCTGTGAACTAAGGACACAAACAGGAGGTGGTCATGTGGGGAAAGGGAGACAGCACAGCTAGGCACATGCAGCAGATTCTGCTTTGTCTAGAGCCCTGGTGGGCGCTGTCCACCTGAGAGACAGGCCAAGGTCTCTGGAGGGAGAACAGACTGAAGATGGTCCTCTTCTCTGGAGCAGAGAGCGAGTGTACAGACTCCTTGCACAAGGCTGCAGGAGGCTGGCTCCCTGTGGCCTCTAAGGAGCCAGAGGCTGAGCAGGGAGACAACTGAGTTTCTCTGGTAGGCTGGGTGTCTGCAGAAGACACAAAGCATTCTAGGTAGGAGGTGGGCAGCAGGAAATAGCTCATATCATCCAGGTCACTGCTAGGGGCCTTGAATGTTTGTCATGAATGACGGACATGTCTTGGGAGTGCCCTTGTCTGTGGAGTACCACAAAAGGGATGGTTTAACTGACAAGGCACAGGCGCAGAAGCTAGGAGAGGCCGAGACTCGCTAACACCTGCTCCCACTGCATGGGACACAGACACACAGATACCATGTGAAAGATGTGCTACCAGCCCAGGCCGTGGGCAAAACGCAGTCAAAATGTATCTGGACAGAACAACGGCAGCAAGCTGTGCCAGCTGACCCTGCGCTGCTGCCATGGTAGCTATGTGCGATGCTTGGGGCTAAGAGAAAAAGGTAAAAACAAAAACAAGAAAAAAATCAGTAGCGGGGCACAGTGGCACATGCCTGTAATCCCAGCACTCAGGAGGCAGAGGCAGGTGGATCGCTGTGAGTTCAAGGCCAGCCTGGTCTACAAAGCGAGTCTGCAGGGCAGCCAAGGCTACATAGAGAAACCCTGTCTCGAAAAACCAAAAGAAAAAACAGAGGGCAGAATCAGCAGGAAGCCATTTGTTACCATGTCTTACGGGGAAAGCGCCCGACCGCAAATGCACACAGCAAGGCTCTGAAGAGATGGTTTAAATTATCTCTGGAGGAGAAACTACTCTCTGAGGGTAAGACATTTTTACAACATAAAAGCCTACCCTTCAGCCTCAGGTAAGACAAATCCCATAAACCCAATAGCTAGGCATGATGGCACATAGCTGTTACCTTGGCCCTCAGGAGGCTGAGGCAGAAGCACAAGACTGAAACAGCCCAAGCTACATAGCAAGAACCAGTCCCCAAAACAGAGCTTAGTTACTCAAAGATTCTAAACTGTCCCAGCAACTTTTCTTTTTCCCTCCAATTCAAACAGATCCACTCTCCCAATTCTGCAGAGGCGGGTAGGGGCTGTGCAGTGCAGCGGCCCTGCAGGGGCGAGCTGAAGCTTGGCAGCCTAGCTTCAGAGCACTCTGCACTGCTGAGCACGCCACTGCCCACTCATCCTCACACTAGCTGTTTAATGCTCTTTGCCTACGCAGACCCCAAATCAGGGCTGAGTTGGCCAATTACTCACATGAGGCCTATGGCCAACAGCATAGCCATTCATTCTGTAGGAGGTTTTATTGGTTTGTAGGCAGCCCACTCATTCTGTGAAGCTTTATTGATAGCCAAACCCATTCACTCTGTAAATAGCCCACTCACAAATAAACTTTTATTGACAGCTACGCCCATTCACTCTGCAAAGTTTTCCTGGCCCACAGCTGTGCTCATTTGCTTGAGCTATGATAAGGCTACCGAGCCACTAGAGCAGGGCTGCCTCTCCAATGTACAGGGAACACTTGGACTCGACTGGTATCTGACAGCCAGGTTTAAAAGGATGACACCAGTTTATTCCTGGCTTAAAATGAGAACTACAGAAGTCTGTAATGTTATGATGTGCACCCAACAGCTGGTAAGATGGAGAGACACCCTCTGCTTGGTACACAGGGCAGCTCTCCTCACACTGCACTGACGCTGTTCACATACTCCGCTGTGTTGGGGGTGGGGGGACCGTAGACCCTCAGTCATGGCAGTGACTCAAGAGGAAGTGCAGGGAAGGAAGCTGGCAGAGTTCCATGAATGCTGTGTCAGAAATATCTCTCTCCCCCGAAACCTTACCTCTCCCCCACCCCACCCCCACCCGACAGGGTTTCTGTGTAGCCCTGGCTGTCCTGGAACTAGCTCTGTAGACCAGGCTGACCTGGCCTCGAACTCACGTCTGCTTGCCTCTGCCTCCCTAGCAGGAGCTGTTTGGTTGTTACTATTGTTAGGTCTCAAAGACACCCAGCATAAATGGCTCACTGAGGTACCTAACATAGGAAGTGGACACTGGCCAGCAGTCTCTTTCAGCATGGCCAGTACTACCTGGCCATTTACTGCACTTCTCACCCTGCTAATGCCCTCTTGGCCTCTGTGTTCCCAGGCACTCTCACTTCGCCCCTCTCGCTCCCCTCATCCCCCATGGCCATGTTCAGTGGTCATGCCATTTTTCTTTTCCTTTCATCTGGTGAGGACATGATCCCTCTCCAGGTATGGTTGAGGAGATTTACTGTGGGTATGAGGAAGAACACAGCCAGAGGCATCTGGGAGGGTCCGGCTGAACTAGGCCATGAAGTGGGGAGGACACAACCAAGAAAGACCCAGCAATGGAGCAGGCAGGAGCTAAAAGGGCTGCGCTACGTAGGGATCAGGGTGGGGAGCAGAGAGGGACAGGGTTGGAGGAGGGGGCAGTGGGAAGAGCCAGGACTCTTAACTACTGAGCGAATGGTGGCCAGCACTGGGTTTGATGTGTTAAACAGGCACTCCAGTTACCCACCCGTCCCACGTTTAAGACTTAGCAGTTGTTTTTGAGACAGTGTCTATGTAGCCCCAGGTGACTGGCCTCTCCCTCCAGAGTACAGGGATTAAAGGTCTAGACTATCACCGTGGTCCAGCAGACAAGCTGGCTGTTCTGGTTTTCCTGTGGACTAGGACTGAAGAGGGCCTCAGGCGGGCAGCCAGCTTTACTGAGTACTTGCTGAGCCTCAGCCCAGGGTCAGAGCTGTGTGTACAGCCTGCAAGGCCCAGCACCAGGCCCACCACTGCAGAAAGCGAGGGAGCAACTAGGCTCAAGCTCTACTGCCACCAGCCCCACCCCAGGGCTAGCTCAGGGAGGGCAGTGGAGGATGGCATAGGCTCCCAATTCCAAGAGGGGTTGGGACAGGGCCATGCCTCTCAGATGCAGCAGCCAGATCTGAGGACCCATACCAGCCCCAGCTTGAGAAACAGCTGACAAGAAACTCACCCTAACCTATAATCTGCGGCCGTGCCATCAGGACCCTGAAGTTAACACCCATCTCCCACATACTTGTAAGGTCCCCAGTGGCAGCCAGGGGGTTCTGCTGATAGAATAGGCTACCATGGTACCCAGATGAGCACCCCCAAAGGCTCATGTACTGATGGTGTCCAGCTAGGTGTGCTGCCGTGGGAGGTCCCAGAAGCTAGGAGACAGGCAGCCTCTGCATCAGCCCCACCGCCCCGAGGGTCTTCTCAGAACAGGCTCCGAGTCCAGGGAGCCAGGGACAGCAGCAGAGACCTAGGAGACAATGGGCCAAGATGAACCTTCTTCCCTTAGGTGCTGTCCCGTGTCTGTCACAGTGACACTAAAACCAAACAAGACAGAGAAGCCACTAAGACAACAGCCATTATTTCAAAGGGACCCTCACTAGAATGTCTAAGCCTTAGAGAAAAAGAGGCAAAGACTCAGACAGTGAAGAGGAAGGGCCTCATCCCCTCCAGGCACACTCAAGGGTCCCTATAGGTCATGCAGCTCTGGGGACATTCAGGGAGATGACAGGGAATGTGCCTCTGCATTTGTTACAGGAGCTGGCACTACACTCACCAGCTGGAAGTGAGCCAGCAACTCACAGTCTCACTTGAGTAGACAAATGGTCACAGTTCTGAGGAGGAAGCAAGGCCCAAGGGCAACGTACAGCCTGGCTCGCCCTGAAGATGGAGCGCGCAGCAGGCGAGTGGCCCCAGGCTCTGCCATCATCTGTGCCCTGGAGGGCACCTAGATGCCATGTGGAAGGGAGTCAAGCCACAGCCCTATGCTGGATGATGCAGGTTTCATCCTACCCATGGCTGACATGGTTCAAGGCACGGTGACAAACCCTGAGGTAACTGGCCACTGGCCTGGGTAAGAAGCCTGAGATAACAATGGGAATAGGCCAGGATGCAAACACCTGACCAGACCAAAAACCAGGCCAAGGTTAACAACATGGCCCACTGAGTAAAGCAGACTCAAGGGTGATCCTGAGACACAGAAGGTGAAAAGGGGAAAATGAACTCCCTCAAGTTCTCCTTTGACTTCCGTATCAGCTGTGGCTGGCCTGTGCCCGCACTCACGCATGAAACAGTAACTACAACTGAAAAAAAAAAAAAAAAAAAAAAAAAAGATGACCCGGGAATAGTGGCCCATGACGGTGATTCAGCACTCAGGGAGCCTTAGGCAGGAGGATCACGCTGAAGGCAAGCCTGACAAGGAAGAAGGTGGAGGATGCTGGCTTCCTGCTCTTCAGTCACTGCAAAGGCCGCAGTGCCCGTGTGAGGCCCGTGTGAGGCCTGAGAACACGCAGGCAGCCGCACAGCAGCGCAGCCACAGCACCTGCACACATGGTGCTCACTGTCAACATGGTGCCAAGCACAGCAGTGCTAGGCTCACCTAACTTCCCCACATACAAAATGCAGTTCAAGGGCTAAAAGAGTGAAACTGTAACAAAACAAGGGAAATCTCATTATCTCAATTGCACAGCAACAGCTTCTAAAAAAGTTTAAGGTTAAGAGTGATGTGAAAAAAAAATAATCAAAAATCAAAAGATTTTGTGCATCACAAACATGAACAAAGCAGGGAAAAGACAACAGGAGGCGGAGGTGAGAATCTGCGGATCACACATGTAGGAAGCTTGTGGGGCAACAGCAACAACTCAGCTGTAGCTGTGGACCCGGGTCCAGGTTCCAGGACCCACACACATGACAGCCCACAGCCATCTGTAACTCCAGCTCCAGAGGATCCAACGCCTTCTTCTGGTCTCCAGAGGCACCTGCATGCATGTGGTACACAAAAACTCATCCAGGCAAAACATGCACACACATGAAAAGTAATAAACAACTTATCTTAAAAGCCAGCACACAAACACGACACTCAACAGAATCAGTCGGCCCTGGGGAAACCAGCCCAGGCTGAGGCACATCTTGTTCTGACAGTTGTAAAACAGCTTAACACAAAATGGAAAGGAACACGTATGGGCAGGACCCGGGGAATGGGACCACTGGTGGGCCATGAAATGGAGTCACTACTGCAGAGAGCACTAAGTTCTTCAGAAAGTTAAATGAAACTACATGTGACCCAGGAAGTGCATGGGCGCTCAGATCCAGAGTGGCCATTAGGCATTCAAGCAATCACTTGTATATGTCTGGCCACTCCCAACAGCGTCAAAGCAAACCGCCCCATGTCCACAACACAAGTGGATGAGACGGGAAAAAGCACACTTGGGAACATTACCACCCAGCCATCAGCAAACAGGAGGGAACACTAGCAAGCAAAGGCTAAATACAGACAAATCTCAAAAAACACAGACCCCAGTGACAAAAGTCCAGAGTAGGCAGATCTGAAGCTGAGGGATGGACTGGGCGAGTGCTGATGGGGACAGGGTCTCTTTCTGGGAGCCATGTAGCCTATAACTAGCAAGGTCACAATTGTACTACATGGTAAGCAGACTGCATGATACTGAACTCTTATCCTTTGCAGTCTTGGGTAGTCTGGAAACTGGCTATGCCAACCACGTTAGCCTCACACTCAGGTATCGCCTGGCTCTTAGTGTGGGGACTAAGGTGTGTAATGTCACTACCACCACCAACAACCCCCCCTACCCCCAGCCTACTCCCTGGCCCAGAACTGTATACCTTAAAGCAGTGAATTTTATGGTTCATGCAGCTCATCTCTACTTTTCAAAGATGACTAGTATGCATAAAAAAAGAAAACACAGACAAGGCACCTGTGGCAAATCTCAAGCCACAGCATGGGGTAAGGTGGGGAGAAAGCCAAGTGCAGTCTGGTCCTGGGCCGAGCCCTCCTTCACCTACCCCCGAGGGCCCATCTCCATGTGAAGACACACTTCCTCCCAAAGAACTGCAGTCACAGAGTGTAAGACACGCCTGGCAGACAAGCTCGTCACACTCAGCTGCGGGCAGGATCCTGGGCACTTGGCACTCACCAGGGACCTCTTTGCCTCAGGCAAGAACTGTCCGAACTCCGACAGCAGGTCTTCCTGACCACGGAAGAGATTAGCCACCTCTGTGAAGACCTCCTCCTCGGACATGCCACGGAACGGGCGACCCTTAGTGTGCAGCTGTTCCTTCTGCAGGTGGGAAAAAAAAAGAGGGTGAGACAGGTCCCAGTGTTGCGATGGGCAGCTGTCAGCCCTGGGCCTACACTGTAGGTGTATTCTGCATTCAGTGG
This sequence comes from Acomys percivali, assembly GCA_907169655.1. Lineage (NCBI taxonomy): Eukaryota > Metazoa > Chordata > Mammalia > Rodentia > Muridae > Acomys > Acomys percivali. The sequence goes on along the minus strand of OU015752.1, from coordinate 711,353 downwards.
CCTGAGCCCTGCCATATTGGAAGAGGAGGGTACAATGGCTCTCAGGGCAATAGAGAGCAGGGCACCTAGTAAGAAAAAACCCTGGTGCCCTTCCTGAGAGGGAGCCATGATTACTGGATCAGGGGATGAGTGACGAGCAAAGAGTGGCTCCCAGTGCTCCGCTGGAGGAGGTGTTCAGGTGTAGGAAGAACAAGCTGAGGGAGAAGAGAGGTGAGGGAGACCAAGGCGGGGGAGAACGAGGATGGAGGAATGCGAGGAGATAGCACACCTGGGGCTGGAGGCAACAGGGTGGGCCAGAGGATGGAGGCAGGGATGCAGAATCCAGGCGGCCTTCAGGACAGCTTGATAGCACACACCTGACATTCCAGCGTTACAGAAGGCTGACACAGAAGGATTGCCAACACCAGGCTAGGCTGAGTTACAGGATGAGACATGTTGTGAAAGGAAGGGAGGAAGGGAGGGAGGGAGGGAAGGAGGGAGGGAAGGAGGGAGAAAGAAGGAAGAAAAGGAAGAGAAGGAAAAAAAGGCAAAGAAAAAGAAAAGGACTTTGGTAGAAATATGCCACCTTACAGTAACTGTCATAGTCAAGAGAGCAGCGCTGAGTGTACTTGGGGAGGCAGAGGCAGGTGGATCTCTGAGGCCAGGACAGCGAGGTTACACAGCACAACCCTGTCTCAGAGAACAACCACCACCACCCAAATAAACAAGAGAGAAGGAGACAGACAGACAGACAGACAGAGGGGGCGGGGGAGAGCACAGCACTGGGCCCAGACTGCAGTGGCCACGGGGCCACAACGTGACAGCAGGGCTGTGGAGTGCCCCTTCAGGAAGGGAAGCTGTTTTGTGTGGCTTTTCTGCATAGTGCTAGGAATGAACCCAAGGCCTCATACACACTCAGCAGCCCTGTGAACAGCACCCTCACCTCGTAGGGAACGTGTCGGCATTGCAGAGTGACTAAGGGAAAGGGTAAGAGGACTCCAACCCAAACCCTGATGCTCTGGACCCCGAGAACCAAGAGCATCCTCTGCTGAGAATCCACGCCTGTGACAACAGTGCAGCCGCCCCAACAGGCTGTGTTGGTTTTAAGGATCTCAAGGCAGCTCAGGAGGGAGTCTGGGCTCACTGTGTAGTCCAGGATGCCCTTGGACTTAACAGCAATCCCTGGCTCAGCATTCTGAATTCTGGGATGAGGGTATGTGCCACCACATCTGGCTTCAAAGCACTGTTTTAAAACATACAACTTAGACCAGCGCTCAGGAGGCAGAGTCAGGCAGATTGCTGTGAGTTCGAGGACAGCCTGGTCTCAAAACGAGTCCAGGACCAAGGCTACACAAAACAAAACAAAAACAAACAAACAAACAAAAACCTTAGGAGCAGGCAAGAAAGACAGCTTAGCAGCCTGGGTAGGTCCGTCCCCTACAAAAATCAAACTGAAGAGTGACAAGCAAGCACAGTGCTCTGGCCACCTGTCCTTTCCCAGGGACACAGACAAAGCTGAGCCTCTTAACTCTGAGCAGAGGACCCTGCCGTGGAACCAGCTGAGCGCATATGCCTAGCTATGGCCCGAACTCTGGGCTTGGCCTCTGCAGACGGTGCCAAGCTTCCTTAAACAAACACGACAGCTTCAGCAGGGCCGCCTCACATGATGCTGCAGTGAACTGTGTTTGCTTGTGGTACAACATGTCTCAGACACACTGTCCAGTAGCAAGATGCACTCAGCTGGCTGGTATGCTCCCCAAAACACAAATACACCAGCATCCCACACCTGTGTGCACCCTGGAGGTGGGTGCTGCTGTGCTGGGAGCCACACTGGCACTACATGAGGTTTGGACATCCCGCCACATACTGATGGAGCTGTGTTTCAAATGTGGGTCATCAAGGGAGCTCTGCAAGTTCATGGTGAGCTGGGGTCAGCTTTATAATTGTGACCTTGTATGCCAAACAAAACTTTTTTTTTTGCAATTTTATGTGTTGTGTAGGGCTGGAGACATATCCTATTGTTCCAAGTGCTGGCTGTTGAGCTGGCTCACAAAGTTTCCTATGTGACAATCAGGGCTGTGTACTTTGACCCCTGGACCTTTCACTGGCTGTCTCTAGCCTTCTTTCTCCCTGCTACTGAACCAAGGGATGCAGTGGCTGGCCCACACACCTCTCAACACCCACTCTTTTTCCACCTCTGACTCTCTCAGAACCAGACTCAACACTGGCGTTATGACCTGGCTGAGAAGTGCTACCAATGGAGTCTGGCTGGGTTGTGACTTGCTGCAAGTGTCTGGCCAGCTTTGTGGGGCCCTGAGCTCCCAAATGCCAAGCAGTGCCTGGGTAGGGAGAGGTGCTGTGGTGGACTGAGCCTCACCTGGTAGGTGTGGAGGATCTCCAGGAAGGACCTGTAGATCTCGGGGTGGTCCAGAAAGCGGGTCTTGATCTTGTTCACATAGCTGATGGCATTGTTGAACTCCACAGAGTCTGACTCGAGGGGCACTCGGCCTCTGTCCTCTTTGTAGGACATGTGCTTCAAGTCCTCGCCACAGTCACCATGGCTGTGGGAGTTCTCCTGCAGAACACAGGCAATGAGTGGCGTGGGATGGCCAGGGGACGGTGCTGACGAGACTGTTCCTGTGGGTCCATGGGAGCCTCCCCAGATCTCCAAGCACTGGGCCTAGGACTGCAGTTTCAGCAGGGCCATCCCTGTACTCCTGAGGCAGGATCTCTCTATGTGGCCTGGCTAGCTTCCACTCTGACAGATCAGCATGCAAGGGAGTCACAAACCCTGGAGGAAGAACCCTGCTGGAGCTATGTGTGGGGCTGTGGGTGACTCGCCCATCTTAGCAAAAGTGTCCTCAGATGACAACAGGGACTCTGGGTGCACAGCACCAGGACACCTCAAGTGAGAGGCATCAGTCATCAGAGCATCTTGTGCACATTTTTCTCCCACTAGACACACAGCATGTCTCTCTCATTCCTATGGAAGCCTGCTTTACAGGGAGAACCAGCGTCCTGGTGCCTGGTTTCCTGGCAGTTACAGAGGTGGAACCTGGGGCCTCCAGTATAGGCAAGTGCTCAGGTCTACAGAGTCCTAGAGAAGGCACTCTACACTTCTCCATGGGAACAGAAGGTTCTAGTCGGACAGCACACTCACATGATCTTCCAGAGCCATCTTTTAGTGACTTTGAACAACTTTCCTGTTTTTCCCCGGCAGCTCCTGCCTCGGGGTAGCAGGCCCACAAACAGCACCTGAGTGGATTCTTGGACAACAGGTAATTTCCCTTAACAGGCTAGAGGCAGAAAGTGTGTGTAGTGAGTAAGGTGCCAGTAGCAAGGACTCGGGTTCCTGAGCGAAGGCGCATGCCTCTCATCTCAGCACTCGGGAGGCAGAGGCAGACAGATCTCTGTGAGTTGGAGGCCAGCCTGGTCTACAGAGCAAGTTCCAGGACAGTCAGGGATACACAGAGAAACCCTGTCTCTAAAAACCACACACATAAAGAAGAATACTAGCCAAATTTAATTAGGGACCACCCAAATGGCCTCATCTGGCTCATGTTTACCCATTCAAGACCCCATCTCCAGACAGCAGTGCCTTAGTATCCAAGGGGTAAGAGGCTCCAGGACCTCCCCCCACCGACTGCAAATGTGGACCAGCATCACACAGTTGCTCAGCGCCTCCCACAAGCACACATCATCCGCAGGCGTTTCACACCAGGTATGCTGTTAATGGTTCCACCCTGTGGACTAGAATGACGATTACACACAACACAAGCACAGGCTGGGGTGGGGCTCAGACACAGAGACCCCCAGGGCCCTAAGCCAGTCCATATGCGCAGCACACAGGTGCATGCATTTCCTGAAACACACAATCTGTGTGGCAAATCTGCTGGTGCAGAACTCAAGGATCAGAGGCAACTAGTGGTACTAGTGCCCAAACAGATAACCATGGCAAGGGTGGAGACACAGTGCCAGAAGCCAAAGCTGAGGACACAGAAACTGATCACAAGTGAAGGCTAAGACTCTTAGGAACCTGCCTGCCTGCCTGCACTCAAGGTCATGGGGGTCTGGGTATGTCCTTGGCAAGACTGGGGCCTCCCCAGCCACTCAGGTGCCAGCACATGATCCCATGGGTCCCCCAAAGAAGCCAGTATGGCACAACAGAGAGCCAGCCCTCTGGCCAGGGACTCTGCAGACGGCACTAGATGGTGATAAGAACAGTTACTATGGAAACAGCCTTCAGCTCCTCAATAACCCAACATAGAATTTCCCTATGGTCCAACAATCACAATCCTATAAGCAGATCCAGAAACCGGAAAGGACTCAACACAGCAACATTCAATGAGGTACCACTCCCAAGAGCCAACAACACAAGGTGGAAACAGCTCAAAACGCGAAAAAAAAAACCAGACAAAACATGGTGTCCATCCAGTGGAACAGTACTTAGCCAAGAGGAAGCTTGACACATATTACAATATGAACGACTGATGAAATGCCCACAGCAGGTAATACACAGACAAGAAGCAGGAATGGATGGCAGGGGCTTGCTCCTGGGGTGATGGAATGTTCTGGCATTAGTGGTGATACCTGTACAGCTCTAATAAAATTTTCTACTGTGATCTTTGGAAAATATAAAAACCACCACTACAAAACCTACAAGCCTACAAGCAGACAGGTCCTGCTGCATCTCTGCTTTCTCCCTGCCTGCACTCACACCCCCTTCCCCATGGGGTGATGTGTAGACAGCTGAGCCCCACATCTACCCAGGAACCATGACGTTCAAGAGTCTACATGAGCACAGCCAGCCCCACGGCCAGGGCCTTTTGTCCTCTGCCTAGGGACCAACCTCCACCACAAAGGCCAGCCTGGGTCACACATACCTTATCTCACTGGGCCCCCCTGCTGGGTCCTATCCTCCAAGGTATGGGTCCTCCCCACCCTCTAAGGGGTCTCTGGACTGGCTAGTTCCTGGCCCAGCAGCAGAAGTCTTCCTGGCCAGGCCATGTCCTGCAGGCTGGCCTCTCGGCTCCCCTCCAGCCCTGTTACACTTTACAGACGACTCTCTCAAGGGCCCCATCCCTCTAAGGGCCCCCAAAATCCCTGCTGTCAACTGGTCTCTCAGTGGGAATCTTATATCCAAACCCCAAGTTAAACTGAGGACCCAGTCCAAGGAAGTGGTGGTTCAGAATTCATCCGACACAAGACACTTTCTGTTCTTGTCAAGAACTGACCCATCCTCTGCAAAGAGGGTGGCAAAGGCCCTCCTCTAACTGTCCCCAGAAGCTAGGTGTCCCATCTTCGCTGGCCCACTGATGGCTGGTTTCCTATCCCTTCCCTAATACAGTGACAGAGAGGACCTGGAAAGGCACAGGTAAAGGCTGTCAGGAGGACAGCCAAACAAGGACACTCTGCAGTGTCAGGGCCCTGACGTGATGGCTCCCAAGATGCTGACTCAGGCGGAAGCAAGAGCAGGTGAATGTTTTCTGAGCCTCCTGCTTATGGCAGGGCCTGGCTATCTGTCCCCGACTTTGACAGGGCAGATAACGTAGGGTCTCACTCTGTAGCCCAGGCTAGCTTTCATCTCATGGCAAATCTCCTGCCTCCCAAGTGTTGGAATTGGCACTTTGAATCAAAGCACCCAGCTCTGCTTGCTCCTCAAGCCCTGTGTTGTCAACTGGGACCTAGTGCTCACTAGCCTGGCTCTTTCAGCTGCTGCAGCGAAGGCACAGGTGTCCTGGGTTGCACCACATGCCAGAGTGCAGAACTCCTCACAAAACAAGAACCCACCACAGGCATCCCAACACGTGGGGACTCCCTCAACTCCGCTCTCAGCACATAAGGGGACAGTGCTCACATGAGGGTGTCAGGCCACACAATGAAATGGAAAAGAGGGGAGAAAGGGGCAGAGAGCGAGTGAAAGCAGCATTTCGCAGCAGCAGTGTTTGGGTGCGTAGACATGGGTGCCTGTCATCCCAGCACTCTGGAAGCTGACGCAGGAGAATGTCAGGCTCCAGGGCTGGCCTTGTCTCAGATGAAGAAAACAGCCAAGAGAACAAAGGCTCAAAGAATGGAAATCTGCAGGGCACTGACATGAGGGGACCTGAGGTTCCCTGCTGCGATGATGTCGCTAAGGCTCTAAGAACCCTGAAGGACTTCTCCTGTGAACTCTAAGGTAGAAAGCGGGAAACCCCTGGGTCAGAATCAGGGCTGAGATATCAGGCCATCACTGTCACCAAGACTCACAGGCGACTTACGACTGGCAGACGTGACTTGTCTATGGACGTGAGATTGTCTTTGTCATCCTTTCTTTAAGTCCCTGGAGCCCCTTGGTCACCTAAGCCACCCATGAAAGAAACAAAACTGCTCCTGGCTTCACTCTGTCTCAGCCACCCATGGCTCAGCCCCACTTGCCCAGCTCCAGCTCCCTGCAGCTTTCTCGTGTGTGGCAAGGATGTTCAGACAGTGCACACATCCAGGAACTGCTCTTTGCTGTCAACAAAGGTCTCACTGCTTTGCCACTCAGCAAACCCTTTGGTCACCGTGGAGCCTGGGTTCCAGGGACAGGCGGGAAACGGAGACCTGTGCGGACTCAGCAGCATGCGCTTCCTAGAGCTCCCTCTGCAAACTGGGCAGGGCTTCCGGGCCAGGCATAACGTCCACAGGAGCCACTCAGAAGGTCCCGCGGGGCCACACCACCTTTCCAGTGCCCCTCTCCAGCTTCACTGAAAGCCTGCTGTGGTAGGTCACATGTCATCCTAGCACTCGGAGGCCTGAGGCAGGAGGAGCAGTTTCAGACCTGTCTGTGCTGACGTCAGAGTGGCAGAAGGCTGCAGAGCGCAAGCCTGAGCTGAGAAAAGAGCCTTTGACAATCCCATGACAGTGACAGAAAACAGCTATCTGCATGCACACAGCCCAACCACTTGGGTTACTGGTAGCCTGAGATCAGTGGAAGCCACCGGAGGCTACCGCATACTTGGCCGGGTAGGCTTGCTGGGACAGCCCTGAGGCAGGCCCCCGCAGCTGGTGATGCAACAACTCTGAACATTAAGTACTCCTGGACCCTGGCGTCACCTCCCCTAAGCGCCCACCCCCACGTGCTGGGGACTGGGCCAGGGCTTTGCCTATACTAGTGTACTATGCCACACTGGACCATAGCCCAGCCACTATACTTAGGACCTCCCCAATACTCTCTTTGGGCTGTAGACACTGCTTCTGTGTATCTTGACTTGGACTAGAAAAACCTAGAAAAGAATGGGCCGCACAGACTCCTGTGACACCACCACCGCCTGGCTGCGCTCCCCGTGGGCGTGGCTCTCAAGGTCCACATCACTCAAGCGAAGCCTACCTGGCTGCTCAGAGGCGACTGCATGTTCAGCTTGCCGTTCTTGGGAATGTCAATGCGGTATCCGAGTGGGAGGAAAGCATTAAACCCCACAATGAGGTCAGGGTGCTCATGGAAAAGCTGGGATACACGTCTGATCACACCAGGGGTGTCGATGCTGGGAAAAACAGATGCAAGTGGGCAAGAGTCCTGGGAGCAAACATGAAAACCCCACTCCCCCCAATACCTATGAGGTTGTCACAGCTCAGGCTAAAATGGATCCCAGCATGTGCGACCACCTGTGGCTAGGTCTGGCAGGAACTGTAAAGTATTCATAGCTCTCCAGGCCATCTGAGCTCCTGAGGGGGGGTCCCAAAGCTGGGTACAGGGCTGAGAATCAATAGCCCAGCAATGTGTTCCCTCACTTTTTGCAATTAGGATAGTTTTTTATTTTTTATTTTTTTTTAAGCTAAAGGAAGTATATAAACACCAGAGCCTTCAACTTGGGGAACTGGGAAAAAATGGAGGACGGCCATGGGGAACATCGTCTTCTGGCCTCAGTGCACTGAATGTCCACAAGGAAAGCAGCCCAGGCCTTGCAGTAGTAGGGTAGTGCCAACATGTGGGGGACACTGATTGACAGCCTTGGGTTTAACTCCACCTACCTGTCCCTTACCAAGCTATGCCCCCTCCAGAAGGTTCTAGAAGACATAGGCATAACTCCATGGCACCCCACTATACCTAACTGTTCTGTGTCTACAAACAGGTCCTGTGATTTGTGTCCTTTATAGCCATACAGGCTCCCGATTGGGAAGTGCTGCAGGAAAGCATCTTAGGGATAAGACTTAAGAAGAGAAAGTGTATGCCCCCGTAAGTAACGTTTTCTTGCAGTATTTACAAGAAAATGCTCTCCAAAACTAACAATCAAAATCTGTACCCCCTAGCCTTTCACAATCAAAACTCTTTAAAAATAAACATCTCAAAAATGTCATGTATCAATTTATTTTTTGCGTGTGGGCGTGTACCACAGCTGCCAAGGGCCAGTTGGAGGGCAACTTGTAGGAGCCAGTTCTCTCTTCCTCCCATTGAGTGTCTGGGGCTGGAACTCAGGCGGGCAGGCTCGCTCACAGGCACCTTCAACTGACCCTCAAATCAACGGTTTAAATAAAGACTGCACCCAGCGCTCTCTGTCCAGGCCTGGATCTCCCCCCACTCCTCAATTTCTGCACTCCTTTCCGGAATCGCCATCAGCTCCTGAGAGCTACCACATCCTGTCCCAGGCAGGACCCTCCCAACCTGCGCAAGACCACGAGCTGAGGGGCCATGGTGAGGGTGGGGTGGGGTGGCACTGCTCCCCGGAGGCCCTTGCAGATTACCTTTGGCTTTTGAACTCCTTCATGATCTCCAGGAAGCCATTGTAGGTGGCAGGGTCGCTGCCAAAGCGGATCTTCACTTGGTCGAGGTACGTGAGAGCGTCCTCCACCTGCGGGGAACGAGAAGGCCATGGGTGGCCGGGGTCGCGCTAATGTGGAGGATGAGGGCTGGAAGGCCAGGGACAGAGGAGGAGTGGCGCGGGGCTGCGCGGGCAACCGCGGTGTTCCGGGGAGGACCGACGGCCGACGGGGAGGACCGAGAGCCAGCGGGTAGTCCCGAGGGGCCTCGAGGAGTTCCGGGTTAGACCGAGGACCGGCGGGGAGGGCCGAAGGGTCTCGGAGAGGTCGCGAAGTCCCTTGGAAAACCGAGGGACGGCGAGGATAACTAGCGGCCCCGAGAAGAGGACCGAGGGGTTCCGGGGCGCACCGTGGGGTCCCCGGTATGACAGGGACCGCAGAAATGACTGGGAGACGACGAGAAGGACCGCGGCATCTCCGGGAGGTCCGAAGAACGGCGGGAAGGAATGAGGCGTTAGGGGGAAACCCAGGGGCCGTCGGGAAGACCGAAGGATTCCGGGGAAGGGGTGTGGGGGCCGCGGGGCCCGGCTGCGCAGAGCGGAGGCCGAGGCGGGGCCGCGCGGCGGGGCGCCGGCCCGCGGGACTTCGGGTCCCCGGGAGGACAATGAGGGCGTCACTCACGTGCACCGGCAGCTTCTCGTGGCCCCCGGAACCCGAACGACCCCAGCGGGAGCCGCCGAATCCTCGGCCCGCGGAGCCTCCGCCGCCTGCGTGCGCCATGTTGGAAGTCAGAGCCGCGTCTGCCCCGCCTCCGCCTGAGCCCAGGTCGCGCTTGCGCGGGCCCCGCCTCCCAAGGGGGGGTGGAGACTCGTGACGTCACATGGGGCGGGTCCGCACGAGGGACTCGCTGGAAGGGCGGGGCTGCCCGAAGGGGCTGGGGGAGGGCGTTCTAAACCGGCGAGCACTGGAGAGCCAAGGCGACCCCGGAAGCCCAGAGCTTTTGCTTTATTTTGTTGGAGGAAAAAAAGGAAAGCAAAGTTGAAAAATACCTCGAAACGCATGATTTAATTAAAATTCACATTTCGGTGTTCAGGCTCTCCTGGAAATCTCTGTACCAGGGAGGCTAAGGCAGGTGCATCACTGAAGACTTCCAACCCAGAACGGGCTACATAGTTAAGAACTTGTCTTAAAAGAAATGGACATTTAAGTGTTGCCCTTGTCCCCAAAAGAGAGACAGAGATAGAGCAAAAACAAGTCTACATGTCTGTTTTGACTCAAGACCTGAAAAGTAATATTTGTAAGGATCTGGTTCTTTCTGGAAAAAGTTTCTGGACTCTATTCTGAGGGGTTGGTAGATTGATGGGCTGTATGTAGGTGAACAGCCACCATTCTAGAGCCTCATGGACTGATTTTTTTTTTTTCAAGACAGGGTTCCTCCGTGTAGCCGTGGCTGTTCCAGACTCACTTTGTAGACCAGGCTGGCCTCAAACTCACAGAGATCCACCTCCCAAGTGCTGGGATTAAAGTTGTGTGCCACCACTCCCGGCTTGTGGACTGAATTCTTGCACCGTGTGTGTGTGTGTGTGTGTGTGTAGGTAAGCTTACTCATGCATGTGCATACAGAGGCCAGAGATGGTCTTTACCACCCACCTTATATTTTGGACAGAGTGGCCAGCAATCCACCTGTCTCCACGCCTACAGTGCTAGAGTCACAGCCAGCTAACATGGATCCTCCTGCTTGCTTAGAGCAAGCCCTTTACCCACTAAGTCATCTCTGCAATCCCATTGTCTTGATCCCACTCACAGCTGGGTCAAAGCCTGGACCAGGCCACCACTGCTTCCAATTTTACTTTATTTTGTATTTTGGGGAAGCTGGGGCTGGGGCCCAGGGCCCTGTGCACGTTAGGCAAGTGCTCTACGGCCTGTGTGCACCTTCTTGATTGCTGGTTGATGTGGGAGGCTCCAGCCCACCATGGGTGGTGCCAGTCCTGGTCTGCTGGTCTTGTGGTGGTTTTTTTTTTTTTTAATGTAAATTCACTCATTTACTGCAGGCTAGGCAAGTCTCAAACAGTAGCGCTTCTACTGGTCTTTCAGTTCCGTGAGTCTCTGATGGCCGACTTCACTGTGACGGCAGAAGTGGTGTTGGAGGTCCAGGTCCCACCAGCCACTGTTTTCATGCAGTGCCAGATGCCAATGGCTTGTCTCTTCATCTTGGTCTCGCCACAGAAGGAGCAAGTGTATTTGGCATGCTGACTGATTTCAATTTTCTTCACCATTTTCTGGAGGGAGGCACCATAGCGGGTCCCGTATTTCCCTACGATCTCCACCTTTTTGGTGCGTTTAGCCATCTTGCCGGAACCGAAGCCAGAACCCAAAGAGCTGGTCTTGTGGTGTTTAAGGAAGCGGGCTGAGCAAGGCATGGGGAGCAAGCCAGTGAGCAGCACCCTGCATGGCCTGTTTGAGCTCCTGCCTCCAGGGTTGTTCTGTCTTGACTTCCCTCAGTGCTGGGCTCTGATGTACAGCTGTGAGCCGGAATAAACCGGTTCCTCCCCAGGCTGCCTAGGGTCGTGGAGTTTCCTCCCAGCCACAGAAGCACACAAATGGCAAGAGACCCTGACTCAACGCAGGAGGTGAAGAGTGAGAAAGGAAGACACACCTACGGTCTCCCAAGTGACTGTGCAATGCATGCATGGGAGTAAACTAGTTTTGAGGCCAGCTTGGGCTACAGAGACACCCTCACTAAGCTTTTGGAGGAAAGAGAGTCCACCAGGTAGGCCTGGCCTCAGCATCCTAAGAGAAAGACCAGCCTGCTGGCTAGCTCCCAGGGAGGCAGGTCCCTGAGAGCTGAGGTCTGGCCTTGGGCTGAGGACACAGAGGAGCTGGCATCCTGTGAAACATTGAACAAAAGGCCTTGTGACATTGGGTAGAACTGTCAACCCACGGGAGCAACCAGATAAAGGCATGGTGGGGTTGGACCTATCTCGAAACAATTTGCTACCGAGCAACAAAGAACTAACCCAGGCCCCAAGTCCCTGCCCCAGAGAAGGCTTCCCAAGGTGCCCCCCACCCCTGCAGGAATGCTGAGTTAGAGCCCTTGTTTTCCTGGCCTGGGAGAAGGGCTGATTGTGAGGGGCTGAGTGTGCAGGGAGGGGGGGTTGGGAGGGGTGTCCTGGGGGAGGGGCTGGGGGGGGGGGGGGGGTGGGGCGCTGGGGGTGGGGGCGGGGGTGCTGGAACTTCCTCTCAGTGTGGCTGTGAAGGAGAAACTGATCTAAAAAGAAGAAAGACGAGGAGGAGAAGCCTGCTCTAGGCACTATAGCTCATGTCTGTAAAGGCAGCACTTAGGAGACGGAGGCAGGGGAATCACCATGAGAACCTGTCCCGAAACAACAACAAACATGTGCTATAAAAATGTACTGATCTGAGCAGTGGTGGCTTGAGCCTTTAATCCCAGCACTCAGGAGCAGAGGCAGGCAGATCTCTGAGATCGGCCAGCCTGGTCTACAGAGCGAGTTCCAGGACAGCCAAGGCTACACAGGGAAACCCTGACACTAACCCCCACCTGCGGGGAAAAAAAAAAGAAAAATTACAGCTTGAGGGCCAGTGAGACAGATGCTCCTAGTGGGTAAACGTGTTTGCCGCCAAGCCTGGTGGTGTATGTGAGTTCAGGCCTCCTGTCCTCCTGTCCTGCAAGCTGTCCTCTGATTTATAAGCTATGTCACATACCCAGTGCCTTAGTCACTGTCCCATTGCTGTGAAGAGACACCAAGACCAAGGCAACTCTTAGGGAGGAAAGCACTTAATTGAGGGCTGTGTCAGAGGGTTTGTCCATTATGGCAACAGACAAACGTGGTGCTGGAGCAGCAGCTGAGACACACTGACCCACAGGCAGAGAGGCAGGGGGAGAGAGAGGGAGGGGGAGAGAGAGAGAGAGGGAGGGGGAGAGAGAGCCTCAAAGCCATGTGCCACACTTCCCCCAACAAGGCCACACCTCCTCCCAATCCTTCTAATCCTTTCAAACAGTTCTACTTCCTAGTGACCAAGCATTCACGTACATGAGCCTATGGGGTTCATTCTTACTCAAGCCAGCACACTCAGCCACATACACCCACACACGCCACAGAAAACATGTAAAAATAATTTAAGCTTTTTGTTTGGGGTCAAGGAGATGACTCACTGGGTAAAGCACGCAGCATGGAAGGGTTATGATTGGATTCAGGTCCCACATATCCACATAAAACAAGATGGAGTTGCAAAAGCCTGGCTGCCTAGCACTCCTGAGGGAGATGGGAGTGGAGACAGGGGCCTGGATGCTCACAGGCTAGCCTGCGACACGCGAGGCCTGGAGCCATGGCTCGGCAGCTACGAGTCCATGTTGTTCTTGCAGAGGACCTGGGTTCCGTTCCCAGCACCCACATGAAGTGGCTCTCAACCACCCGGAACGCCAGCTCCAGGGGACCAGGCATTCTTCTCTGGCCTCCAGGAATGCCTGCACTCATGTACACGCACTCAATTAAAAATAATTAATCTTTAACAACAATAATAACAACGGACTGCATAGATGGCTCAGCAGTTAGGAGCACTGCTTGCTCTAGCAAAGGACCCAGGTTCAAATCCCTGCACCCACATGATAGCTCACCACTGACTATAACTCCAGTCCCAGAGATCTGCCGACCTCCTCTAGCCTCCATGGACACTGCACTGTCTGTGTGGTACACAGACACACATGCAGGCAAAAAACCTACACACATAATGTTGGACCCTAGAGTCCACTTCGGGAAGGGGGATCGTCGCGAGAGACCACTCAAACACCACAGCGCCGATGCAAAGAGCAAAGGTTTATTGCTGGCGCGCATCACAATACCTCAGCACTCGAGAGGCCAAGAGACCCTTGTAGTTGTTACAGACTGCTTATATAGACTAAAACCGCAAGCCAAGGGGGGGGGAGGAGTTGACCTTTAAACTGATTGGCTGAGCTGCTGTATCTAAGGTAAGTGAGCAGGATGATTGGCTCGGGCCTGGTTAACGGGGTGGTGGGGGGGGATCAGAGAGCAGGCTGTGTGGGGGCTTTCCGCACGGGGTGTTTTTTTTTTTTTTTTCTCCAAGGCTGCAGGTGGTGGTTTCTTGGAACTAGGGCAGGGGTCAGTTTGGCCTTGTTTTTCAGGCCTTTCAATAGCAACATAAATTTAAAGTTTAAGCCAGGTGGTGGTGGTGCACGCCTTTAATCCCGGCACTTAAGGAGGCAGGAGGATCTCTGTGAGTTCAGGGACAGCCGGGTCTACAAAGCAAGTAGAGGACAGCCAAGGCTAACACAGAGAAACCCTGTCTCGAGAAACCAAAATAAATAAATATTTCAAGTTTAGAAAAAAGAGAGGAATGCTTGCTGCTCTTATAGAGGACACAAGTCCAGTCCCCAGCATTCGCATCGGTGGGTCGCAGCGGTCTGTAACTCCAGCTCCAGGGAATCAAACACCCTCTTCTGGTGTCTGGGACACACACTCGAGTGCACAAACCAAACCACACACTGACAGACCCACACACATCGTTAAAAGTAAAAAATAAAAATCTTAGAGCCAAGTATGGTGGCGCACGCCTCTAACCCAAGTAAGTACTCAGAAAGCAGAGGCAGATGGATCTCTGTGGGTTTTTTTTTTTTTTAAAGGTTTGTAGGCTTTGGCCTCCGTGTTGGGTTTCAGATGCCCCTGAAGTCTCCCACCTGAGGTGGGCATCTTGTAGGGCTCACCTGAGTCAACCGGAAATGGCTTGGCTTTTACCATGATTATTTGCACCTTGGGAGTAATTGTGTGCAGTTCAGCTTTCCGAGGCCTTGAGAATATATCCAAGATATGCAATACAAAAATGGGATGCACTTATGAGTTTTGTTTGTTTGTTTGTTTGTTTGTTTGTTTTGCCTATTGTGTGTATGGGAATCAGCACTCTCCCCCTACCATGGGTTCTGAGGACCAAACTCAGGCTCGGTGGCGAGTGTCGTCACCACTGGACTGTCTGCACGACCTGAAAGACTCATGTTGACTCCCAGGTTTTGTTTCCTTTTTTTTCCCCTGGGGTCGGGGGTTCTCCCCTCCAGGCTTTCTTTGGTCCCTATGCAGACCATGTTAGTCTCAGACTCCCAGAGATCCACCTGCTTCTGCATCCCCAGTGCTGGGGTTGAAAGTGTGTGCTGCCACACCTGGTCCCTTGCTGTGGGTCCGTGGCAGGCAGCTGTCCACCTCATAGTGACCCAGAACGAGAGAGGAGGAGACTTGTGTCCTGCAGTGCCCTCTGACGAACTGTCCAGAAACCTAACTTCCTCCCACCACGTAGCACCGGCTAGCCTCAGACAATAGCAATCCTCTTGCCTCAACCTCTTTAGTGCTGGGAGGACAAGCTGTCAGATAAAAACTATTTACCTAAGGTGTGGTGCTGTAGCATTGAGGCAGGGGATCTCTGTCTGACCTACATAGTGAGTTCCAGGGCAGCCAGGCCACATAGAGTCCGTGTCAAAACAAATAAACAAAACCCAAACAAACAGAAAATTTGTCTGAGAAAAGAGAGAGAGAGAGAAAGAGAGAGAGAGAGCACAATGAAAGAGAGCGTGGTGGTTAAGTCTGGCTGTGGCCCTGGCTGGCTGTGAGTTGCCTAGGAGACACTCTGCTGCCTGCACGGGAGGCCTGTTTCCTGGGCCCCAGCTTGAATAAAAAAGAGACAGGGACAAGCCAACCGCTTGTTTATTCTTCTGTCTACCCATTGGGCCAAATGTGAGCTGCTGCCCTTAGCAGCTCCTCAGATCACAGCCAAGGAGCCTCTCTCTGCCGGTGGCGGTGGCATGGGGGGGGGGGGTGGGGAGTCACCTGTGGAGGAAGCTGAAGCCTGAAAGGCTCCTGTGCCCCTCTGAACCCCTCTCTAGGGTTAGAGGAACCACAGACCCCTGCTGCGGAAGAGATGCCCTCAGAGGCTGCAGCCAGTTCTCAGGCCAGCCTGGTGCCCACTGGACTGTTGAGCAGCATTTTAAGGAAGGCCTTGGTCTGCTCTAGGCCCCGAGGCCTCCTGGGAGGAAGATGATGCTCAGGACAAAAGCTCCCAGAGGCACCTGGGGAAGTGTTTTCCCAGGGTCAGCCTCAGAGGCACAGGCGGGCGTCGCCACTGTGACCATCCTGAGCTGGTAGAACATCCACATGGCACTGATTTTCAGGCATATTTGGGACCCAAGGGTGAACAGGCTGTGGAGGCGTCCACCAAGGTCCCAGAAGGCCCCATGATATGTAGGGTGGTCAGAGGCCACTGTGGAAGCTGCAGCAGTGACTCAACGGAGAGCCCAGGAATTTAATCTTTTTATTCTCTTTATTCATTCAGCATGTGTGCGTGCACCATGACGTGCCTGCCACACACAGTGAGTGTGGAGGTCATAGAGGAACCTGTGGGAGTCAGTTCTTTCGTTCCACCATGTAAGCGTTCATCCCTCAAGCTTGGCAGCATACGTCTTCACTGGCTCAGCCATCTTTGTTAGCCCCAGACCCCAGCATTTTGAAGGTGCCAGGACCATAGTATGTCTCCCGAAGAAAGACATAGGCAAAGAGAGGAACTGGCCCCAAAGAGAGGCCGTGTGCGGGGAGGGTGGGCTGCTGGGGCCCAGATGCTACTGCTGAGCTCCAGGTGCTGAGCGTGATATCTGAGGACTTGCCTTGCCTTGGTCTGACTCTGCTTGCACTTACTTCATCCTTGTCTTTGGGAACAGAATGCTTAACCCCATGCCCTCAGATATTGGAGGATTGGTTGGTTGAGACAGGGTCTCACTGTGTGATCCTAGCATTCCAAGGACCCACTGTGTGGGCCAGGCTGGCCTCGTACATATTGAAAGTATGTAACCTCCTTTATATTGTTTTACAGAGGGTCACAGGGGGTGCTGTCGGAACTGGTGAGACATTGAGGGGCTGGTGAGAGGGCTTAGTGTGCCATGGTGCCTGCCACCTAACCTGCCACTGAGTTTAATCTCCAACAACCACACAGTGGAAAGAGAAAACCAAGTCTTAGATATCCTCGGAGAGCCATGTATGCACCATGGCAGTGTGCACCGCACTTCCCATGCTCCCCTCCCCAACAAATAACAGAAACAAAATGATGTCAAGCATATTCACGGACAGACCAACGGCACCTTGCATCATGAGACGGCCAAGGAGGCCCTAAGCACCAGGCAGGATGCAGTGATCAAGGGGGCACACGTGCCTAGTTGCTAAGGGGTGGACTAGCCGTGGGGCATCGGTGCTGTCAGCCTGACTGTGGTTGGACTCCCTTGGGAGTCTGTGTGGGCATTTGCAGAGCTGAGGGAAAACCCACCCTGAACAGGGGTGGCACCATGCCACGGACCGACAAAGGATCTACCTCATGTGAGCCACAGCCCAGAGCCCCTCGCTCTACCATAACAGGCTGGAACTGCAAACCCAGAGCCCAGAGAAACCCTTCCCCCCTTAAGATGCTGTGTCAAGTGTTTGCTCACAGCAACTAAATAACACGGGAATAGCCAGTTGCCTGCAGTGAGGCCTAGGGAGCAGGGCCTGCACCGCGTGTGTCCACCCACAGCACCTACGCACCCAAGGGTCACGCTCTGGTGTTCGTGCAGCGTTAGAAAACTCTAAGATCCGTCCACCCTGTGTTCCTCAGTAATGGAGGCTCCCTCAGGCTCTTGCAATGAACACAGGAACTTTATTTTGGTTCGTTTCTGAGACAGGGTCTTGCTCTGTAGACCAGGCTAGCCTCAAGCTCACAGAGATCCCCCTGCCTCTGTCTCCCAAAGCTGGGATTAAACGCCTGCATGGCCAGGCCTCAGACATTGGAATTTTAGGCGAGAAGCTGCCTGTGCAAACTTCCCCTTACAAGGTCCACATCCTCTCCGAATTGGTTAAACCCGATTTGACAGAAAGAAGAGTGTGTGGTGCGCTAGGTGGTGGAATAGTACACAGCCGTACAGAAGTGGAATAGTACGCAGCCGTACAGAAGCACAGGAAAGCACAAAGTAGACAGAACTGAAGGACACTGTATTTAGTGAAGTTAGTCAGAACCACAGGGACGGCACCTCATTTCTGCACTCATACCCTGGACTTCAGCATGCGGAACTGTGAGAACCAGTGCGGGTGGACAGAGGGTGGGTCAAGCGGCTGGTGATGAGTGTGTGCTGCTCACATGTGGAAAATGTCTTATGAATCCCCATTATTATGGACAGTTAACACACGTTAATAAAAATTAACTATTGGCTGGGCGTGGTGGCGCACGGCTTTAATTCCAGCACTCGGGAGGCAGAGGCAGGCGGATCACTGTGTGTTCAAGGCCAGCCTGGTCTACAAAGTGAGTCCAGGACAGCCAAGGCTACATAGGGAAACCCTGTCTCAAAAAATCAAAAAAATAAAAAATAAAAATTAACTATTATTTTTTTTAAATCTAAAAAGAGTTATTGCTCAATGTGCCTTGAACATATGTTTTAAAATTACAGCTTAAAATATATCTTTAAGCTTATTACTATTGTGTGTCTGTGTGCAGTGAGGGGGGAGGGGCGTGATCACCATGGTGACCGTGTAGCATCAGAAGCAGTTTCTACTCTGTGGGAGGCTGGTATTGAACTCAGCCCATCGAGGTTGAGGAACAGGTACCGCTACCCACCGAGTCTGTCCATTGCTCCATAGATTTTTTAAAAGATTGATCTTGGGCTGGTGAGATGGCTCAGTGGTTAAGAGTGCTGCCTACTCTTCCAGAGGTTCTGAGTTCAATTCCCAGCAACCACATGGTGGCTCACAACCACCTATGATGTGATTTGATGCCTTCTTCTGCAGATAAAGCACTCATATACACTAAATAAATAAATCTTTTTAAAAATCGATCTTAGCTGGGCGTGGTGGCGCACGCCTTTAATCCCAGCACTCGGGAGGCAGAGGTGGGCGGATCGCTGTGAGTTCGAGGCCAGCCTGGTCTACAAAGTGAGTCCAGGACAGCCAAGGCTAACACAGAGAGACCCTGTCTCGAAAAACCAAAAATAAAAAATAAAAAATAATTGATCTCAATTATTTGTGATTTTTGTGTGTGCATGCATGCGTGTGTCTGTGTGTGTGTGTGTGTGTCTGTGTGTGTGTGTGTGTCAGTGAAGGTGTCTGCAGAGGCCAGAGGCATTGAATTCCTCTCGGAGTGTTTGTGTGCCACCTGACGTGCATACCAAGAGTCACATTTGGGACTTCTGTAAGAGCAGATTGAATCTTAGCTGCTGAGTCATCTCTCCAAGAAACCCTCAAGACAGGGTTTCTCTGCGTAGCTTTGGCTGGCCTAGAACTCACTTTGTAGATTAGGCTGGCCTCAAACTCATGGAGATCAGCCTGCTCCTTCCTCCCTCAGTGCTGAGATTATAGGCTTGGCTCAAATGTGTGTGAGTGTGTGTGTGTGTGTGTGTGTGTGTAATTTTTTAAATGAGACTTAATGCTAACATTTTCAGAACTGCCGAAGCGTGCATTGGAGCCCTCCTTTGGAAGATAGTGAAGGACATGTCTTCAGAGGCCTCATTCTGAGGCTAGATTCTGAAGTTGGAATGTGACTCACAGTAGAGCCCTTTCTGGAAGCCCCGAGGGGCAGAGGCATGGCTCACAGGAGCACACTTGCCCTCAGGTCCTGGGGTCCCATGTCCGACGGGAAGAAACAGGCTGACCGCTAGTTCTGCTTTTGTTGAGTCTGTCCAGAGTCCCATGGAGTGCAGGAGAGCGCTCAGCTCTAAGGCCCGACTGTAGCAAGGCTCCCGAACAGGCCAGGCTCACTAGATGGCCGTGGCACAGAGGAGAAAGCCACTCCAAGGCAGAGGGTCTGGCAGCAAAGCCGGGCGATGCTGGCATGTCCTGCTGTGCCAGGAAGCTGAGCCAAGCAGCTGGGCATAGCGGGCCTGACTGTCCTCTAAGCAGGAAGTGGAGGTGGGAGCACCAGCACCTCTGGCTACTCAGGGAGTTTGAGGCCGGTTCGGGTACCATGAGTCTGTGTGTGTGTGTGTGTGTGTATTTGTGGAGGCCTGAGATTGAGTCAGGAATCACTGTTGACTCCTCTTTCACCTTATTCTTTTTTGTTTGTTTTGTTTTGTTTTGCTTTTTCGAGACAGGGTTTCTCTGTGTAGCCTTGGCTATCCTGGACTAGCTTTGTAGACCAGGCTGGCCTCGAACTCACAGCGATCCACCTGCTTCTGCCTCCCGAGTGCTGGGATTAAAGGCGTGCGCCACCACGCCCGGCCTTACCTACCATTTTGAAGCTCAGTCAGAACAGGAGCTACAGACAGATTGCCTGTGGTGCCAATCACCAGCTTTGAAAGGGCAAAAGTGCGCATGACATGACAATCCAGACCTCTGGGTTTTCTCGTGGAAAAGGAAAGACCTAGTAACACAGCGCTGGCTCTGCAGACAGGCCAGTGCCCACCACATCCCAGCAGTCCATCGCTCTTGGCCACACAGCAGGTTACTCTTGGTCCCCACAGCGATCAGATGGAGCCAATGGTGGGCTCAAGGCTAAGAGCTGCGGCACTGGGAC
Organism: Acomys percivali; assembly: GCA_907169655.1. Classification (NCBI taxonomy): domain Eukaryota; kingdom Metazoa; phylum Chordata; class Mammalia; order Rodentia; family Muridae; genus Acomys; species Acomys percivali. Next base: position 691,121 of record OU015752.1, on the reverse strand, counting down.
CAGGGAGGCAGAGCAAGGCTTTGACCTAAGTTACTGGTGGAGTGTGGGAGATGCAGGCTGCTGCTAACCTGAGGGGAACAGGTCTGAGAACCAAAGAGAAAAAGTGTGGGAAAGATGGAAGGTGGTGAGGAGGAGGCCTGGGGTCCACATGGCACTAGCAGAGGTGGCCGTTAGCTACAACCAGGTGAGCCAAAGGCTAGCCCCTGCATCCCTGCCTTGGTAGGCCTTCACAGTATGAGGCAGACCTGTGAGCGTTTATTTGATTTTGATTCCTTTCCCTCTGCCTCCAACGGTCCTGCGTCCTGGGAAGCCTCTGCTGCAGCCAGCTCTTCCCTCTGCCTGCTCTTGACCAGCCACACTGCCTTCTTGAAGTTCTTGAGAGGGTCTTGCTGGGAGGCTCTGGCTGAGGGGCACTGGAAGCGCTCGCGGATGAGGTAGCCGTGGCTTGTGGGGGCCATGAAGCCGTTGGAGGTGGGGATGATCCGGTTGACCACAGCGTGGACAAACTGGACGGCCAACAGAGTGCCTGGAGCGGGGAAATAGCAGGTCAGGAGAAAAGGGGGGGCCCGGAGCCTGGAGGGACATTGCAGTTGGTAACATGTGTGGCCCACAAACACAAGGACCTGAGTGTGATCCTTAGCACACGTGGGAAAAGCTGAGCGTGGTGGTGCATGCTGGCAGTCCCTGGTGCTGTGGAGGGGGAGAGCAGAGGTCCCTGAGGCTCCCTGTCCAGCCAGCTTGGCCTAATCATCGACCCCCAAAGTCCATCCTCTCCAGCACGTGATCACCACCCAAGTACAGGGCGCTTTCCACCCTCATGGAGGCCCAGGGACGAAGCCCGGGCTGGACAGGCCATATGGATCCAGAGTGTGAGCTGGCAGGCAGGCCATGGGTCCTGAGGACACATCCTGCGCTGAGGGACCTGGCTAGAGGCCAAAGCAGGGCAGTTAAGACCCAAGACGACTCTTTCTCCTCCAGGTCAGATCTTGGCCCTAGGGCAATGGCTCAGTTGGCACACTGCCTAGTTTGTTACCAAGGTGGCATCAGCTCGGGTCATTGGAGCCTCAGGGGAAAAGACCCCCTCCATCTGACTGACTGATCTGTGAGGCGCTTTCCTGATTAATGACCGATGTAGGAGGGCCCACCTCACCGTAGTTGGTGCCACTCCTGTGGTCCCGGGGTCTGTAAGAAAGCAGGCCGAGCCAGGCATGGCGGTGCACATCTTTAATCCCAGCACTCGGGAGGCAAAGGCAGGCGGATCGGTGTAAATTCAAAGCCAGCCTGGTCTACAAAGCAAGTCAAGGACAGAAGAAAAAAAAAACCCAACAACAAAACAAAAGAAAGAAAGAAAGACAGCAGGCTGAGCAAGCCACGCAAACATGCAACCACGACACCGTGCAGCATCCTCTCCGACCTCTGATTCAATTCCTACCTCCAAGTTCCTGCCCTGACTTCCCTTCGTGACAGACAACAACCTTTGAGCTAGATGAACCCTTCCCTCCCGCCACCCCCACGCCCCACCCCCAGGATAGTTTATACAACAACAGAAAAGCAAACCAGGGCTGTGGGTAAAGGCCATGCCACACAAGCAGGAGACCTGAGGTTGGATCCCTGGCACCCGCACAAAGGCCAGGTGCTTTCACGGCATGGGTCTGTGATCCCTGCAGGCAGACAGGCAGGGCTGGCTACCGGCTGTATAGGTGAGCCCCAGTCTCAAAAGACAACAAGGAGAACAAGGTGGCGCACGCCTTTAATCCCGGCACCCGGGAGGCAGAGGCAAGTGGAATCGCTGTGAGTTCGAGGCCAGCCTGGTCTACAAAGCGAGTCCAGGACAGCCAGAGGTACACAGAGAGGCTTGGAAACCCAAAGACAAGCAAACAAACACTCACACAACCACCCTCCCCCCAAATAACACAGAGACTGATGGAGGAAGATGCCCAACCTCACCACCCTCTACCCTTTACATATGTGCGCACACATGTGTGCACACACATCACCCCATAACACATACACACACACACACACTCACACTCACACTAAAAATAGGCTTTTGCATAGCTCGCCCGCGCCCTACAGCAGGGCTTACCGTCCAGCGCGCTCCAGGCAATGATGGAGCGGTCCTTCATGCCTGCGAACACGAACTTGTCATCCTTGGAGAAGCAGGCACACCTCACCCCTCTGCAGTAGGAGCTCTGTGAAAACAGGTCGGTGGTGTGCTTTGCCTGAGAACTGTCCCCCTGCTCACGTGGCATGTGCTGTTGTTTTTAACATGTGCTTGTCTTGGGCGTGGGGAGCTGCATGCCACGGTGCTGTGTGCAGGTCAGAGGACAACCTACAGCAATCAGCTCTCACCTTACACCATGTGGTTAGAGGGGGATTGAACTCAGGTCAGCAGGCTTGGCTGCAAGCACCCTCACGCGCTGAGCCATCTCACCTGCCTGGGATCCACGTGTTTTAACCCTTGGTCTGTGGCTCATAGTGGTATTTTGGGAAGTTGTGGATCATTGACCACTTTTGTCCTCCTTGAAGGAAGTAGGTCACTATGGGTCAAGTCTTGGGGCTTTACAGCCTGGCCCTACGTCCTGTTCACTCTCCGCTGCATGTAGCACCCCTGTGTCAGTGTGGCTACACACTCCCACCACTAGGAAGCCATCTGCCAGCATATCTTCCCTCACCCCTCAGTTGTTTCCCTCAGAGATTAGGTAACAGAGGGACCAATCCACCATGCGATCCTGTCCCCAAACTGAGAGATGGGCAGACAAGCCCTCACCTGGCCAGCACCCCATCCTGGGCTCCCCACCGGAGGCTGAGCACAGCAAAGCCCAGAGATGGAGAAATGGACTCTCCAAATGCACAATCTGTCTTCACTGAGGTGACAGTGCCAGAGCTGTCACACTGAAGGACAGATGTGTGTGCCTGTGTGTATGAGTGTGTGTACATATGTGTGTATGCATGCATATGTGTCGTGTGTGTACACGTGTGCATGAGTGTGTGTGCACATGTGTGTATGAGTGTGTGTGCATATAGGTGTGTCTGTGCATGTGTTTGTGTGTGTGCATGCATATGTGTGTTTGTGTGTGCATGCATGTGTGTGTGTTTGTGTGTGTGCATGCATGTGTGTGTGTTTGTGTGTATGCATGCATGTGTGTTTGATGCATCTGGAGCACCATAGACTTGTTAGGAATGCCTTGTTCCTTAGTTGAGACTGGGCCTCTCATTGGCCTAGTGCTCATCTATTAGGCGAGCCAGATTTTCCTGTGTTACTTTGAGACAGGAGCAGATTGTATAACCCAGGCTATCTCAGAACTGATCATCCTGGGTCGGCCTCCCAGTGCTAGGAGGACAGGGTGAGCCACTCTGCCAAGCTTGACTGCTGAGTTTTGACTTCCTCCTAACCTCTGCCCACCTGCCCCTGTGGCCCCTGTCCTCAGCATGGGCACTGCCCTGCACTCAATGAACACCAGCTGTGTCGTAGCATGCTCCAGCCAAGGCCAATCTTGGTCAGCCAGCTGCCACGCAGAGATAAGGAGCTGAGCATGATCCCAGCTTGTTAGCGGTCAGGGATCCAGGTGGCCTGCCTGCAGGGTCTCAGCATTCGCTTATGGTATCATTGACCTCCGACCTCCGCCAGGTGCGCCGGGACCCCTGCCTCCCAGGCTCAGGCTCTCCCCTCTCCTCCCCTCTTTACCCTGGACACCCCTTTTCTCTCTTTCTCTGCCCTCATGACTCCCTTCCCTCTAAATAAACCTCCTTTATACCAGATCTGTTATGTGGCATAATTCCTCAAGGGGGGGGTCTACCTTGGCATGGGCCTGCCTTGATCTCTCTTCCCCCAGGCAAGTCAGCATTATGCACATAACACAGCTTCCAAGTAAAAAAAGGAAAGGTACGGTGGCCCATGCTTGCAGTCCCAGCTTTGGGGAGATGTGGACAGGAGCACCCTGTCTCCCGGCCTAATGGGAGGGAGGAGGGGGAAGGATGGATGGCAGTGGCCCAGGCTACCCACCTCGTAGCTCATCTCGAACATGCCCCTGCAAGCTCGCAGGTCCCAGAGGCACAGCAGCGCATCCTCTGCCCCGCTCACTGCCAGCTGCTCCCCGTGGCTGACGTCCACACAGCTCACCCTGCTCCCGTGGGCCTCCAGAGGGAACACTTTAGACCTCGCGCAGTCATACAGGAAGAGGCCACCATCAGTCATGCCGTAGAGCACGCGATAGTCAGCCAGCACCGCCACACTCACTATGGTCTCGGGCAGTTGGGTGTAAAAGGTGTAGGTGGGGCCCTCGATGGCGGGACAGGGGTCCCCGGGGCTGATGTCCAGCACCAGGACAATGTTGTCATAGGCGATGGCCAGCCGGTCCTCGCTCTTGCTCAGGGACATGCAGTTGACTGCCTTGCGGGCCTCAGGCGGGGGGATGCACAGCACGTCTTGCCTGGAGTTGAGGGGGAACACAAGCACGACCCCCGAAACCAGGCCCGTGAAGAGGAGCTTGGCTTGCTCGGCCACCTCCAGACACCGGACCTCGTTGGAAGTGTCCAGGGAGTCCTGCTCCTCGCCTGCACAGGGAGAGGAGGGGTGGGTGGGTCATCTGCTTTTCTTAGTTTTTAAAGATCACAGTTATTTATATGTGTGTGGAGGTCAGGGGACAGCTTGTGGGAGTCAGTTCTCCCTTCTCACTCTGTGGGTCCTGGGGCTCGAACTCATGTCTTCAGGCTTGTCTGGCCTTAGCTTTCTTCGTTTAATGATTTTAGTGATCTCTGTGAGTTCGAGGCCAGCCTGGTCTACAAAGTGAGTCCAGGACAGCCAAGGCTACACAGAGAAACCCTGTCTTGAGAACAAAACAAAACAAAAACAAAAACAAAACAAAAAAACACCAGAGCGTCGCCTTGTTGGGCCAATCATGCATAGACACAGAATAAGACATCCATGGATCAGAAGTGAGGCGTCACCAGATCTCAGACCCTCAGGCACCTCTATTCTGGAGTTCTTATCATGTGTGTTTGTGTGTCTCTGTGCCCGTGCTCATGTGAGTGTGGGTGCACGTGTGTGTGGTATGTGCGTGTCTATGTGAGTGCAGCAGGACAGGGCGGAGCTGTCCTCAGCCCTTCCCCACCTTGATCCCTGGAGCAGGGTCTCTCGAAAGCACTCAGAGCTGTGACATTAGTCAGCTTGCTCTGGGGATCCCCATCTCTGCTTTCCAACTACTGGAATTAGAACCTAGCATTTCATGGAAGTGCGGGTCCAAACTCACCCCTACTTCCTTTTGTTTGTTTTTTTGAGACAGAATTTGTAGTTCTATCATGAACTCCTGACCTTCTTGCCTTCATTACCACCACCACACTTGGCTTATGTGGTGTTCGGGACAGAGCCCAGGGCTCCCTATATACTATACAGTATACAACTAAGCTACAAGCACTCTACCCACTGAGCCACAAGCACTCTACCCACTGAGC
>OU015752.1:666378-679619 GCA_907169655.1 Acomys percivali | reverse complement strand
TGGGTGTAGTGGTCAGGTGTGGGGACAGGCAGGCCTCATTCTCACTCACGTGGAAGCCAAAAATAGTGATTTCAAAGTAGACAGAAGGACCGAGTGATGGCTCAGGGGTCAAAAGCTTCGGCTGTCTGACCCGACAACCCAAGTTCCGGTCCCAGGAGGGAACCCATTGGTACTGGACCTCTTTTGACCTGTACACACACACACACACACACACACACACACACACACACACACACACACAGAAACTATTTTATAAAACTAAAGCTCATGACTTTAATCCCAGCACTCGGGCAGAGGCAGGAGGATCCCTGTGAGTTCGAAGCCAGCCTGGTCTACAAAGTGAGTCCAGGACAGCCAAGGCTACACAGAGAAACCCTGTCTCAACAAAACAAAAAAAAACAAAAAAAGGAACTCTTCCCCCGACGGTGGCACAGCTGGAAAGGCAGACGGAGTGCAGGAGGCAGGGGACAGGTACTCACGCTTCACTCAGCCTCCCAACAAAATTTCCCTCCCTTCTCTGCATTCAGTGAGAAACGAAAGCTACCTGCCGCAAGAAGGGACTCGTCTTCAGAAGCCACCAGGAACCCCACAGCTTCTGGAAGCTTCTCCAGCAGCCTGTCGTCTCCGCTGGAGACCTGCGCAGTGGAAGGTGAGCATCAGGTGAGTGCGCAGGTGTGGGCTTCCGAGCTGGGCTGTGACTCGCCCCACAGCTGGCTCGATCGCCCTAGTGACTCTGTTTCCCTACTAGACAAGAGGTGACACCAGGCTACCCTCTCCAGGAGTGATGAGCTAATGTGTGTGTGTATAGCATCGTTGCTGGTGTGTGGTGTGTGTGTGTGTGTTGTGTGTGTGTGTGTAGCACCATTTCCTGTGTGTGTGTGTGTATGTGTGTGTAGCATTGTTTCAGGTACACAGCCCTAGCAAGGCAACCTCTATTACGCACAATAATGATAACATGGTTGCAACTGCACAGGCGTCTGAAGGAGCCACAGGGCTCAGTGAGATAGAAACGGGCTTGGAATAAACTAGACCAGATGGTCTGTGCTGTCATGCCAGCCCTGAGAAGGTGGAGGCAGGAGGGTCAGGAATACAAGGTCACCCTGGGCTACACAGAGAGTTGAGGCCAGCCTGGGCTACATGAGAACCTGTCTCCAAAAATGGCTGACTGATGTATCCTGGACCTGTTGTTCGGAATCTCAGCTCTCCCAATAGTGGGCAAATCTTTTTATCTATTTCTTCCTTTCTCTCTAAATTAATTAATTAATTATCTTGAGGCAGGGTCTCACTGTGTAGACCAGGCTGGCCTGGAACTCACAGAGCTGTCATGTGTTAGGATTACAAACTGTGGCACCTCTCCCAGTTCCTTACATAACCTCTCCTGTCACACCATCCGTGTCCAGGGCTTCAGACACACCCATGTGCCTGAGTGTGTTCACCTCCCCATACCCAGAATGCTGGGATTTGTTCTAAAACAAGGGGAGCAGGTGCCCCCCCCCAACCACTGCGCCAACCCACACAACGTGAGGAAGAGGGGTTTGTCTTGGCTTCTGCTCTCAGGCTGTCCGTCCTCACAGTGGGGAAGGCGTGATGCCTGCACTGCGCCTGCGCCTTATGGCTTGCTCCCCTCTTGGTGGATCCCAAGAGCAAAGAGCTTAGACCAGAACTGGAGGTAGTTGACACCTCCCCACTCCCCGTGACATACTTGTAGCCGGGCTCAATATGGCGACCGGTCCACATGAGCCCATAGGGGATGGTCCACAGGACAGTACAGAAACTACTGCCAGCCCTGCAGTGAGAGAGCCCTGTGGTGACTGTTCAAGGGACATCAATGGTAGGGTTAGGTTTTACTTTTTTGAGACAAGGTTTTTCTGTGTAGCCTTTGCTTTCCTGGACTCACTTTGTAGACCAGGCTGGCCTCGAACTCACAGTGATCTGCCTGCCTCTGCCTCCCGAGTGCTGGGATTAAAGACGTGCGCCACCACACCAGGCAGGTTAGTTTTTTCAAAGAGTTTTACTTATGTGTGCCAGAAGAGGGCGCTGGGCCCCCTGGAGCTCCGGTGGTGGTGAGTCACCCAGTCTGGGCTCTGGGAATTGAAGTCGGGGGCTGCTCTAAGTGCCTGCCATCCTTACAGGTCCTCCACAACAGCCTGGAAGTGAGAGCTGACCGAACCTCTTCATCACAGCAACAGAAATGGAAACCAGGCAGCCAATAAGGCAAAGGCGGAAGCTCTGTGACACCTATACACTGTGTGCGTGAGGCGTGCACAGAGGTCAGAGGTCAACTTCAGTGCCTCTCCTCTATCACTCCAATTTATTTATTTATTTTTTTTAAAGATTTATTTATTATTATGTATACAGTGCTCTGCCTGAAGGTCAGAAGGCATCAGATCATATTACAGATGGTTGTGAGCCACCACGTGGTTGCTGGGAATTGAACTCAGGACCTTTGGAGGAGCAGTCAGTGTCCTTAACCTCGGAGCCATCTCTCCAGCCCTCCAATTTATTTTTTAATTAATTATTTTATTTTATATGTCTATACAGTGACATGCACCATGTGCACGCAATGCCCACAGAGGCCAGAAGGGGGCATCAGATACCCTAGAATTGGAGTTCCAGTTTTTAGCCACCATGTGGGTGCTGGGAATTGAACCTGGGTCCTCTGCAAGAGCATCCTAGTGCTCTCAAGCGCTGAGCCATCGCTCCAGCCCTCTACTTTGTTTTTTTGAGGCAGGGTCTCTCACTGACTTCCACTGGACTAGCTGGCCAGGGAGCCCAGGGGTCCTCCGACTGCCTCCCCAGCTCCAGAATATACATGTCGGGCCCCCACATTTGGTTTTACATGGAGCTGGACACCTGAGCTCAGGCCGTCCTGCCTGGATGGCTGAGCCCTCTCCCAGTCTGTGGGAAGTCACTTACCAGAGCAATGGAGCCGCTGCTGAAGCCAGTGGCCAGCCTTGCCTGTGTGTGGATGGGGACAGCACAGGTGGCTGTCTCTTCTTTTATGCAGGACATCTGGCGTTTCTCCTGCAGCCTTCCCGTTGCCAAGCTCCACAGACTGACCTCGCCACCCTCGGACACGGCAAGCAGCACACCCTGGGCGGCCAGGACAGCCACACGGACCCAGGGGTCAGAGGCATATCCTGAGATACAGAAAACCAGCTTCGACGTTTCCAGATCCCACACGTTGATCTAGTGGGATCATGAAGAACAAGAGGGTTGCTGGCATCAGCGGGAGACCTGAGCACTCCCCCAGCAGCTGAAGCCCAGGGTTCCACCCCCAGCACAGAAACCAGGGAGCCTGGTGCAAGCCTGTCACCCCAACAGGAGGAGCAAGGTCAGCCTTAGCTGCATAGTAAGCTCAAGGCCAGCCTGGGCTACAAGAGACCCTGTCTCAAAACAAAACAAAACAAACAAGAGCAGAGGTTTAGAGCCGGGTGGTGGTGGCTCACACCTTTAATCCCAGCACTCAGGAGGCAGAGGCAGGCGGATCTCTGTCAGTTCGAGGGCAGCCTGGTCTACAAGTGAGTCCAGGACAGCCAAGGTTACACAGAGAAACCCTGTCTCGAAAAAACAAAACAAAACAAAAAAAACAAACAAGAGCAGAAGTTTACAATGTTAAAAAGGAGCTTGTCAAAGACTGGGCGTGGTGGCACACGCCTTTAATCCCAGCACTTGGGCGGCAGAGGCAGGCGGATCTCTGTGAGTTCGAGGCCAGCCTGGTCTACAAAGTGAGTCCAGGACAGCCAAGGCTACACACATAGAAACCCTGTCTCGAAAAACCAAACCAAACCAAACCAAACAAACAAAATATATTGATGTTAAAGCCAGGCCTTACACTTCAAGGCAGAGGCAGGAGGATTGCCATGACTTCAAAGCAAGGCTATACAATGAGACCCCGTCTCAAAAGACAAATGAGAAGACGCTGAGCACTGGGCAGACAGGCAGCAGATCCAGCGCCTGCTGTGGAAGCCTGGGGCTGGGTTGCAGGTCCCTGGGCTGTGTAAAGGCTGGGTGGCTACAGCGGCTGCTGCCACCCAGCACTCAGAAGGCAGAGCCAGAGGGTCACAGCTGGCTACCCCACCCCCACACCCACCGCTCACCTCATCAAACAAACTAGTACACTTCACAGTCAACAAGAGACCCTCTCAAAGGGAATCAGAAGGCCCTGTATTCAACCCTCACTGAACCTGGGGTCATTAGCTCACTGGAGAGGCTGGTTGCTGAGACCCTGGCATCCACCTGTGCCTTACATTAGGCCTGAGCAGTGGGGACAGGTCACCCAGCACAGGCAGCTTCCATGTGTTAGGCCTGCGCAGTGGGGACAGGTCACCCAGTATAGGCAGCTTCTGTGTGCTGTTGAGAATCTGCACTGAGTTCCTTGGGCTTTCATAGCGAGCGCCATCGCCGACCGAGCTTCCCAGCCCGCATGGTGTTTTGTTTATCTGTTTGCTTTTGTTTTTGTTTTTGTTTGGTTTTTTGAGACAGGGTTTCTCTATGTAGCCCTGGCTGTCCTGGACTAACTTTGTAGACCAGGCTGGCCTTAAGCTCACGGTGACCCACCTGCCTCTGCCTCCCGAGTGCTGGGATTACAGGCAGGTGCTACCATGCCTGGAGTTGTTACTGTTTTTGTTTTGAGACAAGGTCTCATGTAGCCCAGGCTGACCCAACAATAGCCTTGAACTCTTGGTCCTCCTGCCTCAGCAACCAGAATGAGCATCCCGAATGAGGTGTGTGCCATCAGTCAGTGACTATGTGACTGCATTCATCTCTATCAGAATTCAGGGCTATGAATGACAGGACGAACACACTGGGAGATAGGGGCTCTAGATGCACTTGGAGTGTATACTGAGTGAGGTCATAAAGCTCCACTGAGTGGATTGGAAAGGATTCATATCACGCAGGCGGAATCCGGCTAGAAAAAATAACAGCATCATCTGAGAACCTTTTCAATACTCAAGAACAGCTGGAGAGATGCTCACAGGCAGTGGCTGCTCTTCCAGAGTTACTGTCTGCAGCTCCAGCCCCAGCAGGTCCGGCACCCTCTTCCAGCCCCCATGGGCACTTCACACATGCAGGCACACACATGCATGCACACACGCATGCAAGAGTCCTATACAAAGTAAACACATACCCAGGCACAAACAGCACATGTCAACATAGCCTAGTATTAAAGAAGAAAGCAAAAGTAAAGTCTGGAGTCCAGAGTTACAGCTCAGTGGGTGATACCGCTTGTACATTCAACCTGAGTTCAAATCTGCAGAACCTACATACTGCAGGGTGCAGAGGCATATGTCTGTAATCCCATAGGGAGCTGGGGGCTGGGGATGGAATCTCAGACAGCTCCCAGGCCAGGCAGCCTGGAGGCGGCAGCGGCAGCAGGAGACTTTGCCCACAAACAAGGCTGACAGCAGGAACTGACTGATAGCTAGCTTGCTCTCTGGCTTCTGGCTTCTCGGTGTGTGCTGCAGCACACGCGCACCCAGCCACGTGCCCTCACATATTGAGGCCCCCAGTGTTATCTCACTCCATCCTGTGACTTTGGGGGACAGGATTCGCGTCATCAGATGTGGTGGCAAGCCTGCTGAGACATCTTACCAAGCCATTCATTTCATCTGTTGAGTCTTGTCAACAGCCTGCAGCTCATCTGCTGGGCTGGGCTGGTGGCCGGTGTGCTCTGGGCCACCCCAGCCCTGGGATTACAGTCGGTTCCCCCTGCCTGGCTTACACTTAGGTGCTGGGATTCATTTACAAACAGGTCCTCGTGCTTATAAAGCACCTCCCTTACAAACGAACAAACAAGATGGCCTGGAACACACAGCAGACCTCCAACCTCTGCTTCCCAAGTGCTGGGGATTCTACTTGCATGCCACCACAACCAACTTCTCTTCAGTGGTACTATAGCCTGCACACACACACACACACACACACACACACACACACACTCCCTCCCCGCCCCCCCAACCCAGTTTGTTACCTTTGTGCTAGATGTTGCATATATGACTTTGTTTATCTCGTCCACATGGAGGTCCCAGCTCTGAGGCTCTGTGGGATTTGGTGAGCCTCTATCCAAGATGGTGACTTTCTCCTGGCCAGAGAGCAGGCTCCACAGGCGCAGGGTGCGATCCTTTGACACAGAGATGGCAAGAGTCCCTTGGGCGAACACTCGCACGCACCTCACCTCAGCTGTGGCGGGCACAGTGTAGGGGGGCAGGTTAGCTGGGGACAGTTTATCTGCTTTCTAACCCTTTGCACACCTTTGGTCCCAGCACTCAGGAGGCAGAGACGGGAAGATCTCTGTGAATTCAAGGCTAGCCTGATCCTCCAAGAGAGTTCTAGGCCAAGCAGAACTACTTAGAGAAACCTTGTCTCGAAGGAAAAACAAAAGTTAAACAACTATTTTTTTCTTTCTTTTTTTTTCTCTAGACAGGGTCTCTCTGTGTAGACTTGGCTGTCCTGGACTCACTCTGTAGACCAGGCTGGCCTCGAACTCACAGCGATCCACCTGCCTTTGCCTCCTGAGTGCTGGGATAAAAGGTATGCACCACCACGCCCAGCTTTAAACACCTTTTTTTTTTTTTTTTTTTAATAAAAAGCTTGTTTGCAGCCACCATGCGTGTTACGCAGCTCTGGCTGTCTGAGGCAGGGCAACCCCGAGAACTTCAGCGTAGGGCTGTTGCGGCGTGAGGGTGAAGGCGCTCTGGGGACAGCATGCAGACACCCCATGGCCCACTCCTCACCTGTGTGTCCCATCAGAACATGGACCACTTGCTGTTCCTCCACATCCCATACAACCAGGGCGCCGTCCTGGGCGCCCACCACCAGCAGCTTCTCCTCCAAGCTCCACGCTATGGCGGTGATGCCTGCAGACACATGGAGGTGACGTGAGGGCCTGGGTGCTGCTCACAGCTGTGGTCTCAGCCAGAATCTGTGTGGCTCCCCATTTACACAGGGAAACCAAACCCCCTTTACAAAGCTGGACGACAGGGGTGTGAGAGGGAAGACCCAGAGACTGCCTGCACCATGGATTTTTTTTTCAAGACGGGGTTTCTTTATGTAGCCTCGGCTGTCCTGGACTTGCTTTGTAGACCAGGCTGGCCTCAAACTCACAGCGATCCACCTGCCTCTGCCTCCTGAGTCCTGGGATTAAAGGCACACGCCATGACGTCCAGCATGGATTTTTAAATTGGACTTATTATTATGTTAAAATGTGTGTGTGTGTGTGTGTGTGTGTGTGATACACATGAGTGCTGGTGTGGACAGAGACCGGATGTATCAGATGCCCTGGCACTGGTGACTCACCAAACATAGATGCTGGGAACCAAAATTGGGTCCTCTGCAAGAACAGAAAGTGCTCTTAACTTCTGAGCCATCTCTACAGCTCCTTTAAAAAACATTAGCATTCAGCTGGGCGATGGTGGCACACTCCTTTACCACCAGCACTTGGGAGGAAGTGGATCTCTGTGAGTTCGAGGCCAGCCTGGTCTACAGGGCAAGTCCAGGACAGCCAAGGCTATACAGAGAAACCCTGTCTCAAAAAGCAACAAATAAATAAATAAATTTAAAATGAATGAATTAATTAAATTTGCACGTGTATGTGTGTGTGTGTGTGTGTGTGTATGTGTAGAGCAGAGGGAAACTTGCAGAAGCCAGTCATCTTCTGTCATGGTGTCCCCAGGATCGGACCTGGGCCATCAGGCTTGGTGGCAAGCCCTTCCTCTCCCTGAGGCCTCTCACCAGCTCCTGCCTGTGATGGGAAAGAGGTGGTTCAGTGAGCAAAGCCCAGTCTGTGTGAGCCTGGTGACATGAGTTTGCATCCCAGGTCCCGTGTAAAGCAATGCACAACAGGATGAACACCTGTAGCCGCAGCCTCCTCCAAGATGGAAGGGAGGGACAGGAGAATCGTGGGAGCCCGAAGGCCGCTTAGTCGGCTGTACCAGGCAGCGGACATGAGCAGTGGACATGAGAGACACTGCCTCAGTCAAAGTGGAAGGCAGCTGGGATGATGAGTCAGTGGTTAAGAACTCTGGCTGCCAGTGCACAGGGCTGGGGTTCAGTTCCCAACACCCGTGCGTTGTGGCCCCTGTCTGCCTGTGCATACATACAGTGCATACACTATACATCACAGACATGCACACTTGCGCGTGTGCACGCGCACACACACACACATGAATTTCAGGAACATAGGGAAGATGGAAGGTGAGCACTGAGCTTGTCCTTTGAAGCCTGGGGAGATGGCCTCCACTTGCTCTTGCCTGACTTGAGGCTGGAGGCTCAACCTTCTCTAATTCCAGCTCCAGAGGTTCTGGCGCCCTCTTCTGGCCTCTGATGGCACTGCACTCACACACACTTCATATACACACATACACATATTATTAAATACAAATATAAATATAAAAATTAAAAGAAGACAATAGCCTAAACCACAGCTTGGCCAAGAGTCTCCACCATGGATAGCTCTCCTCCATGGGGTTAGGTGTAACTCTATCTACCTTTCTAGATGAACTAAGAAGGGACAAGGCGCACCTGGTGGTCTGCTGGTGCCCAACAGGTGTTACCATTTGAATAGGATGTATTCCCCATAGAATCCTTAGTCTCCTGCTGGTGGTGCTATTTTGGAAGGTTCTGGAAGTTTCAGGGGACGAGGCCTAGCTGGAGGAAGTAGGTCCTTGGAGGGTGTGATGATACCCCAGGCCCTTCCGGAAGTTCTGTCACATACCATGTGATGTTCTGATAAACAGCCATGGATGGAGCCCTCATCTCAGCTACGTTAGGTGTTTTCTCACCACCACAAGAAACACAACCGGCACAGCAGCGGGCTGCAGGACCCTATAGCACTCAGTCTCCCGCACCAGACAGCAGCAGTGTTCCAGAAGGCTCGTGCCTAAGGCAGGGCCAGGACCAGAAGCTGACCCGTCCCAGATGCCAGGAGGAAAGCCAATCTGGCTGTGAGTGAGTTCCAGGCTAGCTGGAGACACCGAGTGACCCTGTCTCAGACAGACAGACAGACAGACAGCAGGCGCAGCAGGGAAGGAGCTCTCCGCACCAGCCTGGCCATCTGAGCTCCACCCCCAGGACCATTTTAAGGTGGAAGAAGACAATGCACTTTGCAGTATTATCCTCTGACCTCTACAGAAGGTCTGTGATATGTATACACACACACACACACACACACACACACACACACACGTGTACATGCACGTGTAGACATACACAGAAATGCAGTTACATGCACACACATGCAATGCATACACACATATACACATACATACACACACACATACACACACACACACACACACACACAAAACAACAGGAGGAGAAGGAGTAATAGGAGGTAGGGAGGGAAATGGAGGATTGCTAATAATTTAGGCAACCAGTCTCTCTTGGGTAGGTTTGGTTAAGACATCACAGAACCAGAGGCACCCAGTCAGCCCATAGCCTAGAGGGACTCAGCGGATAAGGTGCTGGCAGCTCAGCCTGTGGACCAGCATGTGGACCCCAGAACCCATGTAAATACAGCAGAGCCAGCATCCGTCCCTGGGGCAAGCTGTGTAATCGCTAGACTAGCTGTGTTGGTGCATTCTGGGCTCATCTGGGGGACTCTGTCTCGGTGAATAAGGTAGAGAGCAATTGAGGAAGAGCCCAAGGGGCCTATGGACGGCCCGAAGCCGAGCACAGACGCACCTGCAGGCAAAATGCTCACTCACATAAACGAAAAGAATGCATTTTAGAAACCTAAACTCAAGCTTCCCGGAGACTAGGACACTGCAGAAGCAAAAACGCTGACTCCCGTTCTGTCCCTAGTGACCCCCGCTTTCCCCTTCGCTGTCCTTAGCTACATACCCCAGCTTGAAGCATGTAATCTCTCAGGTCCTGAGGCCTGAGCACGGTGCAATCTGTTCTGGGGATGCTGCCTCTCAGCGCCAGCTGTCTGTCAGGTGCCTAAACTCTCAGTGCTAGCTGTCAGGTGCCTAAACTCTGGTCCTTTATTTCAACATTGTGCTTACATATGCATGACAATATATGTGTCCGCGCGCGCGCGCGCGCGCGCACACACACACACAGAAATAGGGGCTGGAGAGATGGCTCAGTGGTTAAGAACCCTAGTGGCTCTTACAGAGGACCTGGGTTTGATTCCCGGCACACACATGGCGTTCAGAACAACAACCGGTACCTCCAGTTCCAGGGGACCCAACATGCTCTTCTGACTTGCACAAGCACCAGGCATGTAGACAGTACACAAGTGAACATGCAGACAAAACACTCATTCACATAAAAATAAAATGAATGAATTTTAAAAAGAGAAGCCCAGTGTATGCATGGAAAAATCAGACTTTTCTGAATGCCATTGAGTGAATCTTTTTCTTCTTCATGCCTCAGTTTCCCCCAGATGTGTTAAGTCACAGTTGGTCCAGCTATACAGACCAACCCATATTTTCTTTGTTTTCCTCTTTCTTCTCATGTACTCAAGGTCACTGTGTGACCTTGGAAGCATACAAGTAAGGAAATGGAAGTTCAGAGTTCGTGGAGCCTCCTTATTCCGTAACATGGCGAGAAAAAGCACAGGTATATCCCTGTCCGAGACACAATGGAAACATACCTCTCAGTGGTAATTTACCCTGACTATGCCGTTGCAGACATCACTAATCCATCACAGCATCATAGATCTATCTGTGACTGTATTCATAAACATTTTATGTTCTTCATTTGGTAAGAAAGCCCAAGCCGGGCATGGTGGCCCACACCTTTAATACCAGCACTCGGGAGGCAGAGGCAGGCAGATCTCTGAGTTCGAGGCTAGTCTGTTCTACAAAGCGAATCCAGAACAGCCAGGCCTGTTACATAGAAACCCTGTCTTGAAAAACAAAAACATAAACAACAACAAAGTAAGAAAGCTCAAAGTTCATGTATATTTATCTGAACATATAGTTATTCCCAACAATCTGCAGAGCAGAGAGAGACAGAGACAGAGACTGACAGAGACAGACGGAGAAACAGAAAGACAGAAATTGTGCCCAAGCTCACACAAGGAGAATATTTTCTCATAGTCTTTTTTTTTTTCCTGAGACTCGGTCTCACTGTGTAGCTTTGGCTGTCCTGGACTCACTTTGTAGACCAGGCTGGCCTCGAAATCACAGCGATTCACCTGCCTCTGCCTCCCGAGTGCTGGCATTAAAGGCGTGTGCCACCACACCCAGCTTTTATTTATGTTGTTTAATTTTTTTTCTTTCTCGTAGTCTTACAGTTGGAGATGACATAAGAATAGACACAAGTTCTTTTAGGTGATGCTCCTGAAAGGAAGAGGCTTGCTATCCAGTCTCACTGGGTGGACCATGCCGTCCTGTCCTCATCCCCGTCTCACTGGGTGGACTGTGCCGTCCTGTCCTCTTCCCCGTCTCACTGGGTGGACTGTATTCATGACAAGAGGGGCTGCAGCAGGCCCCGTGGGCCAAGAGGACTCAGTGAAAGCTGGCAGGGCATCCTGACCCCAACATCCTAGGGTGCTTGAACAAGAAAGGATGGGGTTTCTCTAAGCCCGGTGCAGGCTCTGGTTCAAGCACTCCCCTGGATCCCAGCGAGCACGGCCATTCTCAGTGGATCCCAGCAAGCACAGCTGGGATTACAGGCATGTGCCACTGTGCCTGGCAAGAAAATAAATCTTAATAAAGAATAGATGGCCAGGCTTGGTGGCACACACCTTTGATCCCAGCACTCGGGAGGCAGAGACAGGTGGATCACTGCAAGTTTAAGGCCAGCCTGATCTACAAAGTGAGTCCAGGACAATCAGGGCTACACAGAGAGACCCCTGTCTCGAAAAAGGAGAAGGAGAAGGAGGAGGAGGAGGAGGAAGAGGAGGAGGGGGAAGGGGAGGAGGAGGACAAGGAGGGGGCGTGGTGGTGCACGCCTTTAATCCCAGCACTTGGGAGGCAGAGGCAGGCGGATCGTTGTGAGTTCGAGAGCAGCCTGGTCTACAAAATGAGTTCAGGACAGCCGAGGCTACACAGAGAAACCCTGTCTCGAAAAAGAAAAAAGAAAAAGAGTAGATGGAGGAACGATGGGTGGGTGTGTGGATCAATGGTTCGATGAACAGCTAAACCAATAGATGGATGAGTGGGCAAAAGTGGGGTCTGGATGGATGAATAGACTTATGGGAATAGGGATGGATAAGCGGGCTGATGGACAGATAGGTTGATGAATGGATAAACAGATTGTGTGTGGATAGGTGGGGCGGGTGGGTGGAAGGGCAGGTAGATGGGTATCTGTCAGTGTGTGGGCGGGTAGTGGCTGAGGTGCACAGAAAGGCAATCGGTATGTCAAAACTTAAGTCCTATTCTCTCCCCACCCCACCTTTGCCTCCTGGTGGGAGCCCTCAGCCTGAGTCCCTGCCAGCCTGTCAGGGCAGTCAGCTTGCACGCTGCACTTGCAGACCTGGAATCTGTAGCCAGAAGCTCTCTGGACCAAACCCGAGGCAGGCTTCTGTCAGCTCCAGGCTTTTAGCAATATTTACAGCACAACCTATGGTCCCCGAGGACAGAGGAAGCCTTGTCAGCATGAGATGGCTGCCCTGGCACCTTGGGGCCTCCTACCTGGCAGACGGGAGCCCCAGAGAGCAGCCTCAAATATCTGGCATCTGGTCCCCTGGGTACGCAGTGAGCTGGTGCGAGGTTTGTGATGTGGGGGACACTCACCTTTGTGACACCCAGTGAGAGTGGCTCGAAGCGGTCCACCAGGTGGCTGTAGGAACCCTGCCAAGGGCACCAGCATCGGGTGGGGGCAGGCACGGAACCAGCTCTGGGCTTGTTGGCACAGCTGTCCAATCACCGCTGGATGCGATGTAGCAAAGGAAAGCAGCCTAGCCAGGAGCTCGGTGTACAGGACGCTCTTCTCTGCAACCAAAGGAGGTGTGTCACCCACCTGGCTGAACCTGGCCACACTGATGAGCCCCAAATCCTACAGAAGAGAAGCTGGGGCACCTCAGCCTCAGGCCCTGTCACCCATCCTGCCACACTGTCTGTGTCCTGAGCACAGAGAAGCTGCCAGCCTCCGGGCTTCGCTGACCATGTCCCTCTGCCTGGAACTCTCCCTCACGCCAGGCATTCTCCTCCAAGGGCCACTTTTGGAACAATCATTAGCTAGTTAGTTACTCATTCCACTATTCCCCAGATTGGCCTTGACTCTTGGGCTCAAGGGAGCCCCTCACTCCAGCTCCCTGAGTAGCTGAGACCCAGGTGCATGAGCGC
>OU015752.1:639054-665710 GCA_907169655.1 Acomys percivali | reverse complement strand
TGTGTGTGTGTGTGTGTGTGTGTGTGTGTGTGTGTGTGTGTGTGTGTAGTTCAGGTAGGATTTCACACCACAGCTCAGGCTTGCCTGGACCTCACTATGTAACCCAGGCTAGCACTGAACTTACAATAATTCTTTGGGCAAACAGGTGTATCTGCCTTATCTGCCCACGGTAATTAGTCTGTGTGTAGTTTGCATATGTGTGTGCTTGTGTGCGTATGCTCCTGTGTGTCTAGTGTGTGTGTGCTCACATGTGTGGTGCCAGAGGTCACACGTCAGCAGGTGTCTTCCTCCATCACTCTCCACTTTGGTTTTGGTGTGAGGGTCTCACTGACCTTGGAGCTCATGGGTTCAGCTGGACCAGCTGGCCTCCACCCCACCCCCAGCCCCAGAGCTGCAGGTGTGCAGCACCTCAGCTGCCTTCTTATGTGAGTGCTGGGGATCTGAAGCCTTCCTGCTCTCATGGCAAGCACTTTGCTGACTGAGCCATCTTCCCAACCCGAGCAGCTATTCTCTCACTTTCTGTATTTCATCAATAAAAATCCACGGGACAGCTGGGTGTGGTGGTGCACGCCTTTAATCCCAGCACTCGGGAGGCAGAGGCAGGTGGATCGCTGTGAGTTCCAGGCTAGCCTGGTCTGCAAAGGGAGTCCAGGACAGCCAAGGCTACACAGAGAGACCCTGTCTCGAAAAACCAAACAACCAAACAACGAAACAAACAATATCCATGGGACAGCTGGGCATGGTGGCGCATGCCTCTAATCCCAGCATCAGAGGCAGAGGCAGGCAGATGTCTATGAGTTTGAGGCTAGCCTGATCTACAAAAGTGAGTCCAGGATATCCAGGGCTGCACAGAGAAACCCTGTCTTGAAAAACAAAAACAAAAACAAAAAATCTATGGGATTTATTTTTGTTTCCTGTCACAATTCTCTTCATTCTCCTGAAATGCCTCCTGTCTGGACCTGTCTAGGGAAAACGCAGATGCAGAGGGAGGGACAGTAGTGGGTTTTCAGGCTTTATTCCAAATGCTCTTCCTGGCTGCATTCCAAGTTCTACAAGTTAGTATTGAAGGAGGCATCGTGGGGTGAGACAAGAAAGTGACATAGTGGGTGGGTGGAGAGAGGCGTGTACGGGTGGGTGGGCAGCTGGCTGGCTGGGTGGACAGGTGGGGAGGTGGGTGGATGGAGAGAGGCGCCTACGGGTGGGTGGGCAGCTGGCTGGCTGCGTGGGGAGGTGGGGAGGTGGGTGGGTGGATGGTGGGTGGAGAGACAGGAAGGTGAGTGGGTGGATGGGCAGATGAATGAGATATTGACAGATGATGTGTAGGTTGGTGAAAAATCAACTTGCAGTTCCCTGGAAGAGCAGGTTTCTGGAGACCACACTCTGGCAGGATAGGACACTCACCCATGCTCCGGAGCTCCATGGCAGGGCGGCACAGCTGGAGAGCTTCTCTGACCAGACCAACCTCAGGAGAGTCCATGTGAGCAGCACACATGTCAAAGTCATCCAGTAGGTCCTCAATGCCCCCAGAGATGCCCCGGCAGCAGATCCAGCTCATGTTCCCTGTGGGGGACAAGGAGGGAGCCTTGCTTCTTGCTGCCTCGCTGCCCTTTCTCCCTGGGTCCCTCAGCTCATCAGCTCTGGCACTGAGGCTGATGGTTTTCTGTGGTGCACAGCTTTGGTCAACAGTACACAGGGCCATGACTTGGACCAAAATGTTGCTGGTGACCCCGACCTGTAAGTGTGACTCTCAGAAATGTCTCCAGGATTTGCTATCTCCTGGGAGAAATGTCCTTTGTGAAAATAACAGGTATGGAGCCGGGCATTGTGGCGCACGCCTTTAATCCTAGCACTTGGGAGGCAGAGGCAGGCGGATTGCTGTGAGTTCAAGGGCAGCCTGCTCTACAAAGCAAGTCCAGGACAGCCAAAGCCAACGCTATCATAGAGAGACCCTGTCTCGGAAAAAAAATAAAAGAAAGAAAGAAAAGAGAAAATAACAGGTATGGATGGTGGATTGCAAAATCAGTAGATGGAACAGAAATACAGACAGATGGAGGGGTGGACAGATGGATAAATAGACGAATGAACAGAAAGTTGCCTAAATGGATATGAGATAGCTAGGTGGATGGAAGTTGGTACTGAAGGGAAAACTACAGTTAAACCAGTAACAGTAGGGCAGGTAAGTGGCTGCATAAGGGCTGGGCAGTGGTGGCGCACACCTTTAATCCCAGCACTTGGGAGGTAGAGGCAGGGGGATCTCCATGAGTTTGAGGCCAGCCTGGAGGACAGAGGGAGTTCCAGGACAGCCAGAGCTGTTATACAGAGAAACCCTGTCTTGAAAAACAAAAACAAACAAACAAAGGATAAATGGACACACAGATGGATGGGTGGATATATACATATATATATATACACATACACACATATATATATGGATATGTAGATAATTAATGCATGATTGATGGATAGATAGATAGATGGGTATTTAAGTAGATGGGTGGATCAATAAATGGATGATGGAATGATGGATGGGTGTATATATGTATGTATGTATGGGTGGGTGGATGGGTGGGTGGGTGGATGGATGGGTGGATGGGTGAATGGGTGGGTGGATGGATGGATGGATGGGTGGGTGGGTAGATGGGTGGATGGATGCGTGGGTGGAGGCTCTAAGCCCCTCATGACCTCTGTCATGGCTGCTCTTACCCAGCACCTCCTGCTTCAGCTCCTCCAAGCGGCCTGCGTGCAGCAGATGGAAGGGCAGTTCCGTTAGCTTCCTCCTGTTGGCCACTGTGCCTGAGAACCACAGCGGCTGTGGGGCCACCTGGTGGAGGCGGGAAGGGCGTCCGCTTAGGCTTGCATTCAAGTGCTTTCTTCCACTGCACCAGCACTGGGCGAGGTGGCACCAGATGGTGCTGGAGGAGACAGGGTGGCAAACAGCGGTACTCCACCACCTCCCACAGCCAGGCTGAGCCAGAGGGGGGAACCTAGGCCTTGAACAGTCCAAGGAGGAGGCAGCAGGGAAGTTGGAAAGTTCTGCTGGAGGTGGGACACTGGAGCTGGGCCTCGGAGGATGAGCAGGAGTGTGTCTGGCAAAGCACGTCAGAGCAGGGATGTTGTGGGCACTGTGGTGCTCACTGCAGTCCCTGGTACTCAGGCGGACTATAGACGGGAGGACCACTTGAGCCTAAGTTCCAGATCAACTTGGACAGAAAGGCAAGATTCCCATCTCCAAGACCAAAACCAAACACACAGACGCAGCAGTAACATAAACAAAACCGCAGCGACAGAGACCTGGAGTTAAGGAGCGCCCAGCGAGCGAGCACTGGCAGGCTAACTGGTCAGACAGAAGATGGAGGGAGGCACTGGGGAGCTATGGGGTTGTCGGGGCAGAGGCGTGGCTAGGCTGCATTCTAGAGCTGTTCCTAGTGAAGACAGCATAAGGCGAAGCAGAAGGTGTTGGGCTGAGAGAGCAGAGAACATTCCTGAAGGCGGCTCAGAGGCAGAGACGGCTGAGCCGAGCCTCAGCTTGGAAACATGGGCACAGCATCCAAGCTAGGGACACCGAGGCCCATGAGGGAGAGGATGAGGAGGGATCACAGGCCAAGCTGGCAGGAGTGAGAACATTGTTGTTTGACTGTTCTATGTATGTGTTCCCTAGTAGTCACACATGCCCACGGGTGTGCATGCGGTGAGTGTGCAGTGCAGAAGCTGAGACCACACTCCTCAGTTGCTGTCCGGGTGACTTTCTGAGACAGCCTCCCATGGAAACGCAGCAATTGTGCTAGACAGCCTGGTCACTAAGCCCCAGAATTCCCCACCAAGAGCTTTTAGTTTTGTTTTATGAGACATAATCTCACTATGCAGCCCTAGCTGTCCTGGAACTCACTTTGTACATCAGGCTGGACTCATAGAGATCCTCCTGCCTCTGCCTCCCAAGCACTGGAATTAAAGGAGTGTACCACCACGCCCAGCTATCTGCCTTTTTTTTTTTAATGTTTATTTTATTTTACGTATTGTTTTGCCTACATGTATGCCTTGTGGGCTACATGGCTACAGGGCGTGGCAACGGAGGCCAGAAAAGGGTGTTGGGTCCCCTGGAACTGGAGTTACAGATGCAGCCACCTTGTGAGTGCCGTGAGCAAACCGGTGTCCTCTGCTAGAGCAGCGGGCGTTCGCTCTAGCCCCTGGCTCTTTTATGTGAGTTCAAAGATTCAGCCAAGATCTAAGTAGCCTCCACGGGAAGAGGAGTTATGGCCCTGTCCTCGGGTGCAGCTGAGAAGATGCCTGCCGTGGAGAGCGGGGAGGCTGCCGGTTCCAGCTGAGCAGCCAACGCAGCGGGCTGTGGGCCCCAGCGCCGACTGACGCCTTATCTTCATCAATGGCGTACGCCCCATAAATCCTTGGTGCAAAGAAGCCCCCTACATCTACTAATCTCTGTGCCCAGAATCAACTCTAGGGCTGAAGGGTGCCTGGCTGCTGTGGAGGGGACCTGAAGTGGATTCAGAGGGCGTTTTGAAAGATGGAAAAGAACAGCCATGCGGGGCGGGGCTCTGGGAGGCAGTGCACCGTGGTCTCACCTTCCGGTCCAGGTTTAGGGGCTTCCCCACAAGCGGCAGGGTGATAAGTTTCTTGGTTCCCTGGCTCCAGGCTCCAGAGAAGAAGTCAGCTAGCACACTATGTCTCTTGGCTCTCTCGGGCCCACACAGGTATCGAACTTGGATCACCTGGGACAGCTGTCTGTGGAGAAAGAACACAGGCTGATGGCCCAGGGGACAGTGCAAGCTCAGAGCTATCTGTCTACCCTCTGTTTCTTACTTAATACTGGTCTCTAAAATCTCTCTGTGTCTGCCTCTGTCTCTCTCTGTCTGTCTCTCTCTGCCCTCCCCTCAAAGTTTTGTTTTTGGGGCAGTGAGAGAGCTCAGTGGGTAGAGGTGAGGTGCTTGCTGCCAAGCCTCGTGACCTGAATTTGATCCTTGGCACTTACATCATGGAAGGAAAGAACTCAACTCCCACAAGTTGTACTGACCTTCACACACATAGAGAAAATAAATAAATAAATGTAAAAAGAACCTTCGATCTGGTGTGGTGGTACAAGACCATCACTGTAGCTACCCAGAGGCAGGAGAACCACAGTTAATGTCGTGTGTGGCCAGACTGAATCGGGAGCCCAAGACCAGGCTGGGAATTGAAAAGAGGCCAGGAGGACAGCTTAGTGGATAAAGTGCTTACTGTGCAAGCATGAGGACCTGAGTTCAAATCCCCAGCACACATGTCAGAGCCCAGTGAGGTGGGAAGAACCTGTAACCCCAGCGATTGGGAAGGCACAGAGACAAGAGAAGCCTAGGAGGCTTGTTGCACAGCCGGTGTGCTGAGCTAGCCATCTCAGGTTCAGTGAGGGAAGGAAGCTGTCTCCAAACCTAAGGTGAAGGGTGATGGAGGGACAAACCTGAGGCCAAGCTCTCGCCTCCAAATGCGCACACAACTCAGGTGAGGGTACCACAGACAACTGCGTATCTCACACATACACATACACACGGTGGGGGGGGGGGACGGGACGGGACAAGAGGGCGGTGGGTATGGCTTGGGAGTGGAGCCCCTGCCTAGAATCCCCCCCCATGAAGGACTGTGGGCGTAGCTCAGGGGTGGGGCCTGTCTAGGATCCCCCAGTGAGGGGATGGGGGCATGGCTCGGGGTGGAGCCTCTGTCTAGGATCCTCCAGTGAGGGGCTAGGGTGTGGCTTTATGGGTAGAGCCCCTGCCTAGAATCCCATGGCATCTCACACAACACCCCAACAAACTCACAAAACTGACAAATTAGGTATGTAGAGTTTACACTGAGACCTGGTTTGTAATAGCTTGCCTGAATACCCCAGAACAGGAAGTCAAGGGTTTGGTTGGCAGCCTTTGCTCTCAGGGTCCCGCAAACACAGCGTCCCTTCTCAGGGCCTACCTGTGCGCGATGGCCAGCAGCATGCATCCGTCCACTGGCCTTCTGGCCAGGCAGTGACCTAGGTCCCGGCGGAGCCGCACCCACAGTAGGGGCGGGAAGCGTAGCAGCTCCTTGCTGGGTGGCGTCCAGTCCCGGTACACAGCCTGCAGGACTTCATCATCCAAAGACAACACGTCCTTCAGCTCTGCCTCTGAGAGCCCGTACCTGTGGGACGAGGGGGCGCAGCACACCGTGACCCATGAGGAGGATGGACAGGGACCATGTGTGCAGCTTCTGTCAGGAAACCTCCAGATCAGCGGTTGAATAGATGCGCCCACAGGTACCAAGCCCTGGTTAACGCACAGACCACAGCAGGTGGCCCCTCTTCATGCACATCTGCAGAAGCATGCACAGGCCACTCTCCAGGCTCAGGGGATCTGCAGTGAGGTGTGCAGACCAGCACACTGACATGCACACAACTGTAAGAATAAGTATTTTAGAGCCGGGCGTGGTGGCCCACACTTGGGAGGTAGAAGTAGATGGATCTTTATGAATTCAAGGCCAGCTTGTTGATGTAGCAAGCTCCAGGACAGCCAGGCCTTATATAGAGAGAGACACTATCTCAAAAAACAACAACAAAACAATGCAAACAAACAAAAGAACAAAAGCAACAACAAAACAAATAAATAAAAAATTAAAAGACTAGCGCTGATAGAGACAGACATATATGTTTAGTATGCACAAACATGTGTGTTCAATATATGATGTCTATAAGTGCATATAATGTCCACATCAGGCATACATTCTAGAACTTATTCTATTGCACTGGCAATATGGCTCAGAGGGTAAAGGCAACAGCTGCCAACACATGGTAGAAAGAGAACTGATTCCGGCAAGCTGTCCTCTGGAAGTAGAGGCAGGAGGATATCTGTTGTAGAAGTTTTGTGTCTTTAAAAAGTCAGTTAGGTGCCGGGAAGTGGTGGCGCACGCCTTTAATCCCAGCATTCAGGAGGCAGAGGCAGGTGGATCGCTGTGAGTTCGAGGACAGCCTGGTCTACAAAGTGAGTCCAGGACAGCCAAGGCTACACAGAGAAAGCCTGTCTTGAAACAAACAAACAAACGTCAATTAGGTTATGTACACACGTTTTTGTTTTAATCCCTGG
This sequence comes from Acomys percivali, assembly GCA_907169655.1. Taxonomy (NCBI): domain Eukaryota; kingdom Metazoa; phylum Chordata; class Mammalia; order Rodentia; family Muridae; genus Acomys; species Acomys percivali. The sequence continues at coordinate 658,619 of OU015752.1, read as the reverse complement.
TGTGGAATATGGGGGCGGCTTCAGTTTGTCCAGAGCTGGAAGCAAACTTGTGAGAGGGCGCATGATCTTGCCAGTTAGACTAAATAGGAGATCCCAGAGAGGGTGTAGGGCTGCCAGAAGAATTCTTGGTGGAGATAGTCAGAGGAGGAGGAGAAGGCTGCTGCTGTGTTTGCTGCTGCTGGCTGAATGTCCTGATGGCAGAGATCAGTACAGCACCAAAGAACCCTGTAGCTTCAATTTTCTTAACAAATATATTTTATTATGAACTTACTAACTGAGAGTACCTCACTTATAACCCGACTAACCTAAACAATAGGAAAAGAAGATTAAAGAATACAATAATGAAACTGTAAGAACATCAGTTCTGAGGAACAATTCTCCTGGCATAATCACCAGGATTTCTTCTGCTGGAACCTGGAGCAACCAGAACTCATAGCCTCAGCAGAGCCCGGAGCCCCGAAGCCTTCCTTCAAGCGGTTCTCTCTAGGAGCATCTCGAAGTGGAGTGATGAACAGCCAAAACTATCCCAAGTCTCCAAAGGCCCCGCCTCTTGTTTTTGTTTGTTTGGTTGGTTTTGTTTTGTTTTGTTTTTTGGTTTTTTGAGACCGCCTCTTGTTTTTGGCTCACATTTATACCTCCTCTCAGAATTTGTTCAAGGATGTTTTTCAGCTGGTTAATAACCAATCTCCCCTACACAATGGTTTGACATCTGAGGGCATAAACATCACCTGCTCTCGCACAAGTCTTTTTCTCATCCCCCACTTATGATCTAAACAAAAAACATGTTTATCTCTTTTTCATCTCCCCCTTTCTATCAAATAAAATAAGCTATATACAACAAAATAAGAATTATCCAGTAAGTCACATTTACAAGAACCAGTCCATTTGTAGTTAACAATTTTAAAGAAATTATTCCACTACCTTATGCTACTGATTCTTATCCTAATGTCTAAAGGTTTTTTTTTTTCAACTAAACTTATATTAATACTGTGACTATCTACTCTTCAACCTCATCAGAGACCCCAGAAGGAAAACTATGTAATATGAAGGAAGTGCAAGCAAGCAACTTCCAAAAGTATTGACAGGACAGAGAGCTGACTGGACAGTCACAAGTTCCTCTCCATCGTTGGGGCATCCTGGCTTCAGCCAGCTCAAAGCATCGCCCAGACTGCTCTGAAGCAGGAATCCTGAAGGACTGGCCCACCTAATCTCTGCAAGGCTGGGCAGTCAGTTTCTCAGTATCAGGCTTGATCATAGTGGACGGTCATTCTGTCATCAGCAGTAGAGATGAGCACAGTTCCTTAGACCAGTGGCTATCTGCCACTAGCGTTCCTTGATGCCCACATAATTAGACTGGAGGTGCTGCCAGGAATGGATGTGTTTCTCTGTCATAAAAGCCCTTTATTATTAAATGCTATTTTCTGTGGATCTCTGAAGTGTTTGAAGACCATCTATCTATCTAATCTATCCATCATCTATCTATTCCTTTGAAAACATATACAAAAACTAAAGAACCCGAGACCCTAACAGCAGGAGGCAGCCAGAGAGAACCCCGCCCCTCCCCCACCAGCCTTCTTTTCCCACTACCTGGTGCTGGGCTGTTAGACGGGATTGGGGTGGAAAACGGAGAAAGAGATATAAGAAACCAAAATAAGAGTAGATTTGTTTATTTGCTTATTTATATATTTTGGTTTTTCAAGACAGAGTTTCTCAGCCGGGCGTGGTGGCGCACGCCTTTAATCCCAGCACTCGGGAGGCAGAGGCAGGTGGATCGCTGTGAGTTCGAGGCCAGCCTGGTCTACAAAGTGAGTCCAGGACAGCCAAGGCTACACAGAGAGACCCTGTCTCGGAAAACCAAAAAAAAAAAAAAAAAGACACATACACACACACACACACACACACACACACACACACACACACACACACGCGCACACGTGCACACACATACACAGGACAGGCTGAAACACCCTTACGCCACTGCTGCAACCAGTTATAAATTATAAATTTCAAATTATTTCTAAGCCCTAATTTGACAAAGGAAACAATGCAGGTGCTGGGGGTTGGCCCAAAGTGTGCAGTGCACAAGCATGCGGACTTGAGTTTGAATCCTCAGCACCCCTGTAAAATGCTGGGCACAGTAGTGCATGCATTTATGATCCCCAGCGCTCTGCTGGCAAGATGGCAGGAAGGGACGGGGAGCTAGAAGCTTGCAGGCAGCTCGGCCTGAGTGCGCCGCGGCAACATTAGCCTGTCTCCAACAAGGCTCACACTCAAGATGGCCCACTGCCCACCACATGTGCTCCATAGTACATGATGTATGCACACACACATGTGCACACACACACACATGGGTACACATAAGCACTCACACACTCATGCACATACAACCATATATACATGCATACACATGTGCAAATAGAAACCGATTCTCTTTTTCACACACACACACACACACACACACACACACACACACACACACACACACACGGCTACGTGAAAGGATCGTCAATGCACTGGAGAGGTGGCTCGTTGGTTACGAATGCTTGCTACTCCTGCAGAGGACCTGAATTTGTTTTCCAGTGCCCACAGCTGCCTGTAACGCCAGACCTGCAGATCTGACACCCACTTCTGGCCTCTGAGGCACCTGCATTTTTGTACGCAACCCCTACTTCCTAGACACATGCATTCACATAAATAAAATAAACAGAACTGAGCTGGGTATGGGGGCGCACACCTTTAATCTCAGCAACCAAGAGGCAGAGGCAGGAGGATCTCTGTGATTTTGAGGCCAGTCAGAGCTGCACAGAGAGGAGAGACCCTGTCTCCAAAGACAAAACCCAGAAGAGATAAGAAAGCAGAGCAGTACAACTCAACACTAAGCCAGGGCTTAAAACATCACACATCATGTCAACAGCAGCAAAGGCCCTGATGAGGATTGGCGGCCCCTGTAATAAAATATCCTGAGAGCAGCTGGGGAAAGGCTGTTGGGCACAGCCACAGGCACCAGCAGAGAGGACTAATGTGCCGCACCGTGTCACCTGCTCGCTGCTTGTCCTCAGCTGGCTCTCCTCCCTCCCACATAGTCCAGGGCCCAGCCATGTTCTGGTCAGGACCTCTCACTTCAGTGAACAATCAAGGTACCACCTACAGACAGACAGACAGACAGACAGACACACACACACACACACACACACACACACACACACAAACACAGCCCTACCAGATGCAGACAATGCCTCCCTAAGACTTTCCTCTCAGGAGACTCCCTGTGCCAAGGTTGACCACATAGCCTGAGGTGACAAAGGCCACATGCAACAAAGTGACCACCAACATCGTGGGACAAGCGTGCCACTCTCTCTTCTCATCCAACAGAGTTTGAAGTCTTAGCCAGAGCCATAAGACAATGAAAGGAAGCCGGGTGGACGTGATTCTATACCTAAAGGACCCCAAGACCCCAGCAGAAAACTCTCAGCCGATGAACAAGTACAAAGCCCACACACAGGCTGGGGCCCGGGTGTGATCATGTGGCTGCTGCCTCACCTGCCAAACCTCCACAAAGCCCAGGCTCTGTGCAACTCTCTGCAGACAGGAAGGAAGATGGCGTGTGTGGTTCAGTGGAGAGAGAACCCATTCTAGGAGCATTAGAACCTTAGGGGAATCTGCAGCATCCATGCAAAAGGCTGTGTGTGTGTGTGTGTGTGTGTGTGTGTGTGTGTGTGTGTGCGCATGTGTGTCTATATGTGGCTGTGTATGGCTGTGTGTATGGCTATGTGTGGTTGTGTGTGGCTATCTGTGGCTATGTATGGCTGTATGTGGCTCTGTGGATGTGTTTGGCACTGTGTGTGGCTATGTGTACCTGTGTGTGGTTTTGTGTGTGTGTGTGTGTGTAGCTGTATGTGGTTATGTGTGGCACTGTGTGTGGTTGTGTGTGGCTGTATGTGTGTCTGTGTATGTATGGCTGTGTGTGTGGCTATGTGTGGTTGTGTGTGGCTGTATATGTGGCTGTGTGTATGTGTGTGTGTGTGGTTATGTGTGGCTGTGTGAAGCTGTGTGAGGGTGTGTGTGTGTGTTTGTGTGTGTGTGTCTGTGCGTGCATCTGTGTGTGGCTGTGTGTGTCTGTCTATGTGTGTCTGTGCGTGGCTATAGCCCCAGCCACAGGAGTGTGCTGGGCTCACTGGCATCATCCTAGCTCCAGGCTCAGCAAGCCACCCTGTCTCTATCTCACGGGAATACTGTGGAGAGTGAAAGAGCAGGAGACAAACGCTCTCTGGCCTTGGCTCAAGCACACACAGCACACAGAACCGACCAACAAAAAGAGAGGGAGAGAGGGAGGGAGGGGGGGGAGGGAGGCAGGCAGAGGCAGACTTACCTGGAGGACACAATGTAGCCCAGAACATGGGCCACTAGCAGCTGCCCGTGAGTCTCCTCCAGGCGGATGCAGAGCTGGTGTGTGGCTTCCTCGGCTGTGGTGGCCAAGGGCACCGGCACAGTAAAGGAGGCCCACTTCCGGGCCTCTTCGAAGGCCAGCCTCAGCCGCCCTGGGTGGCCGCACTCGGGGAGGCTGGCCCAGAGGACGTCCCTCTGACCTGGGCTCAGTGTCCTCCGTTCTGCAGCCAGGAGTAGCTGGATGAATTCCTGTCCCTGACTTCCAGACAAGGCCTTCACCTCCCAGTAGGCACTGGGGTCTTTGAGGGTCTGTTGCAGGGTGTGTAACACCTGCTGGCCCGAGCATGTAGAAAGGATGAGGTGCACCCTTGGGGGACACTTGAGGGGCAGCCAGGAGACCCTTCGAGAATGGCAGGTGGAATCCAGATCATCCACTGAGTCCAGGAGAAGCACCAAGGACTCGAAGTTCCTGCGGGACACAGTGTGGAGGAGCGTGAGAAAGAAGTGGCCCAGCCTGGAGTGGGCCTCCAGCACCTGGCTCGGGGGCAGTGGCAGGCCATATGCCAAGCACAGCTGGAAGGACACGCTCCGCAGGAGGCTGTGGGCATCCAGGCTCATCTTTGATGTCCCCAGAAGCCTCAGGACGGCCACCGTCTTGTGGCCGAGAAGCCCTGGGACCTGCTGGGCTAGCTTGCACATGAGGGATGTCTTCCCAATGCCTGGTGGTCCAAAGAGAATCAAGGGAGTGTGGGGCCGACCCTCATCCTGCCTGAGCCGCTGCCCCAGCTGGGCCAGGAGCTCCTGGTGGCCACAGAAGATCCTGGTGGACTCCGTGCTCTGCCAGAGGTGGTGGCGGATCTCCTGGTAGAGCCAGCCCAGCTCCTCTCTGGCTGACTCCAGCTCTCGCAGCTGCTCCAGGACCTGATGGTTGGTCCTGGCCACAAACTGCTCGCTCAGCTCTTTCAGGTAGCGAGCGTGAGCCTTATTCTTGGGGTTGACCAGGTCACGGGCCCAGGGCAGGCGGTGGGTCTTCAGGGCTGCAGGCTGAGCATCCAGGATGCGCCCCTTAAGGCCATTGAGAAGGGTCTGGGCATCGGTGTCCAGGCAGCCATCCGCCAGCCGGTCCACCATCTTCAGAGAGCAATCGTCCAAGATGTGCTTACTGAGGTCCTGCACGTCTCTCAGGAAGATGGTGGCTCCCTGGTCCCCTCGCGCCGAGCTCAGGAGGCCCCTCTCGATTTCCCACTCAATGACTACAAAACAGAGCGAGCAAAGGGAGGCGGCATCAGGGTCACTGTGGCCAAGTTCAACAGATAGGACAGTCACTTGGGGCAGGTGCAAAGGCCCCACTTGGGATGTGTGTGCTTGGTGACAGTGGTGGGCATTTGTGTATCGAGCCTGTGCAGACCAGAGGCCAACCTCTGTCCTGCCAGGAGCCCAACGGCTGGCTGGCCTGCCGGGAACTGGGAGCTTCAGGTTCAAAAGAGACTTTGTCACAATGGAATCAGGTAGACAGTGACAAATGATACCGCTGATGTCCCGCTCTGGCCTCCATTTGTGCACACCCACACAGTCACACACACACCACACACACAACAGAAAAGTCCTCGCTGGGCAGGGTGGGGCCCGCCTGCAATCCCAGCCCTCAGAAGGCCGAGGTGAGGCCAGCCTTGGCTACAACACCATAACTGGTTTTTTTTTTTAACATGTATTTATTTAGTAAGGTAGTCGGGGTGCGGCGAGTGTGTGTGCCACCAAGTGTGTGCGGAGATGAGAGGGCAGGTTTTAAATCTCAGTTCTCTCCTCCCACCACGTGGGTCCTGAGGATTGACCTCAGGTCATCAGGCTTGGTGGCAAGCACCTGTTGTGTCACCTCACCGGCTTGACCTACAAAGTTCCAAGCCTGCCTAGAGTACCCGGGGGAACTTTGCCTCAAAAGAAAAAAGAAAAAAGAAATTTAAACCACACAGTGTGTGATCCCATCTATAAGAAATGTCCAGAATCCATAGGCGGCGGCAGGTGAGGGGCCTTCCGCAGCCGGCCTGGGGGAACAGGGCTGGCTGCTTGATGGGCACAGCCTCCTGTTAAGGTGATAGAATGTTCTGGAACTAGACCGAGGCGGCAGTGCACAGCATGATGAGTAGTAAATGGCCCTCAACTGTTTGCCTTACAAATAGGATTTCAACTCTGTGAGGAGCACCTCGATCAACAGCTCCGGCGAGAGTTAGCTGCCGCACTTCACATGGGGAGCTGGCACTGAGCGATGGGGACGCGGTGGCTGAGGAGGCAGAGGAGGGAGAAGGGATTTTACAGTTGGAGTCCTCTCTAACTAGGGGAGAGGAAAGGACTCCTGCCGTCTGGTGTGCTCCACCAATGAAACTTTTTTACAAACACGTCTGTACAGGCATGGTGGCGCACCCCTTTAATCCCAGCACTCGGGAGGCAGAGGCAGGTGGATCGCTGTGAGTTCGAGGCCAGCCTGGTGTACAAAGTGAGTCCAGACAGCCAAGGCTACACAGAGAAACCCTGTCTCGAAAAAACCAAAACCAAACAAACGAACAAACACGGGCTGTAGGCCTGGTTTGCTGCCCTCACCACAGCTGGCTGATCCCTGCGGCAGGCTGGGCTGTGCTGTAGGACAGATGGAAGCCATTATCTTTCAAAGACTTATCTCTACACAGCCCTGCCTGTCCTGGAACTGGCTCTGTAGACCAGACTGGCCTCCAACTCACAGATCCACCTGTGTCCGCTGGGATTAAAGGCGTGTGCCACCACATCTGGCTTCTTATTTTTTAATTATGTGCACACGTGTATGGGTGTGTGCCTGTGAGTCGGGGTGCAGAAGAGAAATGAACTCTGGAAGGGCAGCCAGCACTCCACTACTGAGCCATTTCCGCAGCAATACCCAGGACTCTTATTTTCTAGGAGCCTGAACTCCCACTGGCTTGTCTCAGGAGGCTCTTGTTTTGAAGCAGAAGTCAGATCTGAAGAGTTATTTTTGAAGGCTCTCTGGGCTCCGTGGAGGCTCCCAGCTCCACAGATGAAGGTGCCAGGCCTTTGGAGAACCTACATTCCAGTCAAGGATAGGAGTCACCCAAAGTCCTCTCCAAGGGGGCCACGGTGGCACAGGCCTGTTACCTCAGCTGCTTGGGAGGCTGAGGCAGGAGGATCACAGTCTCAGGCAAGCCTGGGTGACTATTTAAAAAAAACTGAGACAGAAGGAGCTGATGTCATCTGATGTCTACTTAATTGGGATGCCTCAATGTTAAGTTGAATTCTGCGTCTTAGCTGGGCATGGTGGCCCACGCCTTTAATCCCCTCGGGAGGCAGAGGCAGGCAGATCACTGTGAGTTCAAGGCCAGCCTGATCTACAAAGCGACTCCAGGACAGCCAAGGCTAACACAGACACACTGTCTCGGAAAAAAAAAATTCTGTGTCTGACCCATGGTCACCTGAATTCATTAATATGCACTCCTGGGCTGTGACTCGGTGGGAAGAGCGTTTGTCTGGCGCACAGGAAGCCTTGGGCTCCACCCCCAACACAACATACACTATGTGGTGATGCACACCTGCCATCTCAGCACTCTGGAGGCGGAGGATCAGGAGTTCAAGGTCATCCTTGCCTACATAACAGGTTCAAGCCTAGCCTTGGCTACATGAGATTCTATTTAAAAAAAAAAAAAAGGTGTGATGTCATCGGCCTTTAAATTCCAATACTCAGGAGGCAGGAGCAGGTAGATCTCTGAGTTCGAGGCCAGCCTGGTCTACAAAGTGAGTTCCAGGACAGCCAAGGCTACACAGAGAAACCCTGTCTCTGAACAAAACAAAACAAAACATCTTCCAAGAGGCTCAGCGGGTGAAGAGTTTGTGAGGATCACAGTTGGTCTCCTCAGTGCTCACATAGAGGCTTGGTGAGGTGGGACCCATTGTAAGCTGGCACACTAGAAATGGAGGCAGGGGCTCTGGAGCTTAGTCAGTGAGCTCTGGGCTCAGTGTACAATCCAGAGACAACTAACAGGCCACACATTTGTAAACATGCCCATGTGCACCTGTGCACACACACACACACACACACACACACACACACACACACACACACACATCACGAGCTTGAGAACCTGAGTTTGACTCCTGCAAATAGTCCTCTGACCTGCACATGTCTCTGAGGCTGGCACACACTCCCTAGGCAATAAATAAATGCATATTTAAAAAATGAATGCAGCCGGGCATGGTGGCATATGCCTTTAGTTCCAGCCCTCATGAGGCAGAGGAAAGCTGATCTTTGAGTTCGAGGCCAACCTGGTCTACAAAGGGAGTTCCAGGACAGCCAGGGCTACACTGAAGAGGAACTCCATCTCAAAACAACTACAAAAATAAATAAATTGATGAATGAATGGAAGGAAGGAAGGAAGGAAGGAAGGGGCATTCCTCACATTTGAGGTCCTGGGGATACATATTGTCCTAAGTGTCCCATGTCACATGGACCCCTGGGGGTTTCCTGGGCCTCACCTGATCGATGGTAGCACATCCATTGCTCCTGGCTGATGAGGCCTCGCCTCCAGGCCTCCTGGGCTCCAATTCTCAGGACAGAGGTCAAGGTGGCCTCCTCAGGTCCTGGGGTCTCCACAGAGCCTGGAGGCTGCAGGACGTAGGTAGGAGGAATGGCGTTGTCGTCTCTCTGGAAGTGTCTGGCCACCAGCTCCAGCTCTCCAGGCCTGGAGGCCAGCTGAGCCCTCAGTGCCTCCCACTCCTTCTCCTCCATCCGCGGGGGAACCGGGCAGGGGCCATACTGGTCACCCAGGAGGGCCTGGCAGGGAGACCAACAGAGACAAGACATGGGATCAAATCCCACTTGACACTGAGCTGAGGGGCCGAGAAGGAAACACACTGAGACTCTGAGCACCAGCCTGGTGGTGACATTATGGTGACTATTACACACAAAATCAGGGGCAGGAGCTAGGTGTGGGGTGATCCCAGCACTCAGGGTGAGCCTGAGGCAGGACTGTGAGTTCTAGGTCAAGGTAGACAGCAAAGGAAGGCTGTCTCAGAAGAATAAAGAGTCACACCAGGGTGGTGGCGCACGCCTTTAATCCAGCACTCGGGAGGCAGAGGCAGGCGGATCTCCGTGAGTTCGAGGCCAGCCTGGTCTACAAAGCAAGTCCAGGACAGTCAAGGCTACACAGAGAGACCCTGTCTAGAAACAAACAAACAAACAAACAAACAAAAGGAAGAGGCACAAACAGCTACATGATGGAGAGGGAAGGCAAGTCGAGATGAGGAGAGGGGAAAGGAAAAGAGGAGACGGAGAAAGAAGAACACACAGGAGGGAAGGTAGTCATTGAGGTGGGCCAATGTGTGCACACACGTGCATCTGTGTGTGCGAGTGTGCATGTGCAGTGTGGGAGGTGTGTGTGCAGGTGCACAGGAACGTGTGAAGGAAAACAGGTGAGCTTCTGGTAATTTGAGTCAAGGGTCTCATGTTGCTCAGGCTAGCTCTTGCCTCAGCCTCCTGAGCAGTTGGACAGAGAAGCTCAGGCCACCCACCCTGGGCAGGAATCTGTGGTGACAGATTGACAGGCAGCTTCTCCAGGCTCCCTTGTGGCCTCAGGCTGGAGAAGGCCCAGCCAGCCTCACAGGGGAGGTTTGGAGCTAAATGCACAGAGGGAATGCTCCAGTGCTCCACCTGCTCAGGTGAGTGAGGTGCTGGGAGCAGCTACCCAGGGGGCCTTGATACTGGAGCCCCAAGAGGCCCAGCCTCTGAAGGAGGAGCATGGGGAGCCTGTGGCCGGCTAATGAGTTATTTACCATGGAACCCTCTCTCCAGGGCACCCGCGTGGGTCTGATTTTCATGGAAAGTCCCCCTAACAAGAGTGACAGTGACAGACAGACTCGGGGGATGGGGGGAGTTGGTAGAGTTCAGCTGTGCAGCACTGACCATGTGGCTGTGGAGGGAGCCCGGTTGATCCGTCTCCCACACTACTGGAACCTTCTGAGCTTTCCCCAGCCTGCAATGTGGGCTGAGAGTCAGCTCCCCACCCCCAGGTGTCTCTTAGCTGCCCACTCCCTGAAAGCTTTTACTGTTTAGGGGCTTGTTTATTTTTATGCTTAGGGATATTTCCCAATCCCCATTTTAAAAATATTTTTCAGGGCTGGGCGTGGTGGCACATGCCTTTAATCCCAGCACTCGGGAGGCAGAGGCAGGCGGATCCTTGTGAGGTTGAGGCCAGCCTGGTCTACAAAATGAGTCCAGGACAGCCAAGGCTACACAGAGAAACCCTGTCTCAAAAAACCAAACCAAACCAAACCAAAACATTTTTCAGGGCTGGCGAGATGGCTCCATGGGTAAAGACATTTGCCAAACAGCCTAAATTTAATCCCTAGAACAAACATGGTGGAGGTTTCCAGAAAAGTGACCCCTGCAGGTTGCTCTCTGACCTCCACATGCACGCCAAGGCCTACGCCCCACTCCCATAAATAAATAAAAAATAAAGAACTACCCAGAAGTGGACAGGCTGGTGACACAGGCTTGCCATCCCTGCACTTCAGAGGTGACAGCAGGAGAGCTGAGTTAAGGATGAGCTTTAGCTGGATAGTGAGTTTGAGGCCAGCCTGGGCTACCTGAGACCCCTTCTCAAAGGGAAAAACAAGCCTGGTAAGGTGGCGCACCCCTGTAATGCCAGCACTGGGGGAGGCAGAGGCAGGCAGATCTCTGTGAGTTCGAGGCCAGCCTGGTCTACAAAGTGAGTTTAGGACAGCCAAACTTGTCTCAAAAAAAAAAAAAAAAAAAAAAAAAAAGGAAAGGTAAAACCCAGTTCTCCTTTGCAAACTCAATGATTGTCAGATCTTTGGGAAATTCAACTTAAGAACATGGAAAAAAGAAAAAGAACTGAGAACGGGAGTTACAAACATGAGGGCATGTTTACCGTGTGTGTGTGTGTGTGTGTGTGTGTGTGTGTGTGTGTGTGTGTGTGTGTGTCCTTAACATATGGAGGCCAAAGGTTCACACTGTGACTTCTAGTCTTCCCTCTAATTTATTAACTTTTAAAGTGTATTTACATGTGTGGGTGTGTGCTACTGTGACTGCAGTGCCCACAGAGGCCAGAAGAGGGCATCAGATCCCCTGGAGCTAGAGTTACAGCCTTTGTAAACTGCCAGATGTAGGTGCTGGGTCCTCTGCGATTACCACACAGGCTGAGCTGTAATCCTAACTGTCCACACTTTGTCTTTTGAGACAGCATCTCCCTCAGGGAACCCAAAGCTCCTCAACTGCCTAGAGGAGCTGTCAGCGAGCTCAGGCATCCATCTGTCTTTGCCCTGGGTGCTCAGGATCTGAAATCAGGTCCTCATGCCAACACACCACACTTTACACACTGAGCCATCCTCCCAGCCTGAGAAATAATTTAAAACAACAACAATTAAAACATACAAGTAGTTGTATGCAAAGAGGAGGGCAGGACACAATTTGAAAACATCAAATGCACTGTAGTTAAAAGATAAGACATGGCCAGGCATGGTGGTACACACCTTTAATCCTAGCACTGTGAGTCCAAGGCCAGCCTGGTCTATAAAGCAAGCTCCAGGACAACCAAGGTCAGGAGAGAGACCCTGTCCTAAAAACACAAAGGCTAACACATTGGCAGAGGCAGACCTCAGCCCTTGCCTGGTTTCGGTGTCTGTCTCATCATGTTGCCTCTGCTGGCATCCAACTCATGAGCTCTAAATGGAGCATCTCTATCAACAACGACCCCCCCCCCCAGAGGCTCAGGAACATCACGGAAGAGGGGGCAGAAGGACGCTGTCTTCTGGACATGACGAATGAGCTCACAACAGCTGTGGTGACCAACACGTGGTCAGGACAGTGAGTCTGGGGCCCCACCCCTATCTGAGGACCTGGTGGCTGCGAGAGGAGAGTCAGTTTGTTTCAAGTTGGAGCAACTGGTAGGTTGCTCAGGCTCTGGGATGGCGACAGACACCCGTATGCATCCGGGCAGCACTAACTGGGCTCAGTGGATTACTTTTAAAAAGAGAAGAAGGCCAGGTGGCACACGTTTAATCCCAGCACAGAGAGACCCTATGTCGAAAAACAAACAAACAAACAAACAAAACAAACAAACAAACAAAAAAAAACCCCAACCAACCAACCAATATATTCTTTTTAAAAAGACTTGTGGATTCAAACAGTCTTCCTGCTTCCCACATAGCTGAAATGACAGACTATGGATGGAGGTGCATGCCATCTTCTTCTGTTTTGTTCTTTTAGGGAGACTTACTCTCTGAGGTGGTGCTAGCTTATAGAACATTTGAGAAATCTGGGTGACTGTTATTCCATGATGTCAACATTCACCATGGTCAACGTAATGTGAATAGTGCTGTACAGGGTCTGTGGTTTTGGCCATGGACACAGAGGTTTTTTATTCATGTGTGAGTCTGTGAGTGGGTGTGTACACATGAGTGCAGTGCCCTGAGAGGCCAGAAGAGGGCATCAGATCCCCAGGGAGTAGAGTTATGGCAGCTGTGCACTGCCAGACATTCTGGGAGATGAACTATTGTCCTCTGTAAGAGCTGTACAGCATCTTAATGCCTGAATCTGGGGGTGTTCGCCTTGTTTGTTTTGTTTTGTTTCAAAACACTCTCGCTGGGCAGTGGTGGTACATGCATTTAATTCCCGCACTCATGAGACAGAGGCAGGTGGATCTCTGTGAATTCTAGGCCAGCCTGGTCCAGGACAGCCAAGACTACACAGAGAAACCCTGTCTTGGAAAAACAAAAAACAAAATAACTCAAAAAACAAACAAACAAAAAACCCAAAAACCAAAAACAAAACAGAGTCTCACCATGAGCCTCTGTCTGTCCAGGAACTCACTCTGTAGACCAGGCTGATATCAAACACAGATATCCTCCTGCCTCTGCCTCTGCCTCTGAAGTGCTGGGACTAAAGATGTGTGCCACCACTGACAGCTTGTTTTATATTTTTAATTTTCACATTTGAGGGAGGCTCTGGAATGATCTTTCTGCCTCCATCTCCTGAGTGCTGGAGTTGCAGGCCTACGTGTCTACGTTATCACCTGGCTTGGGATTAATTTGGTGACAGAGGAGGCACAGGTGTGAGTGGGTGGACAGATACCCTGTTCCAGACCAACAGAAACATGGTGGCAGAGAAAATGAACTCCCAAGAACGCAAGTTTCTACTTTATTGTTTCCCAGAATCCCAACATTTCACTGATGTAAAGTGGCCCAGGTTCGAAGGGTGAGGGGAGTTTCAGACCAAACTGGGAGATTCCCCTACGTCAGCATTATACTTTCCAGCTCACTTACTGCTGCACTTGATTACTAAGGCCTGGCACCCAGCTACCCCGCCACACTCCACCTACCCCGCCACACACTCCACCTACTCCCCCACACTCCAGCTACCCCGCCACACACTCCACCTACCCCACCATACTCACCACAAAAGCTGGTCCTATGGATGTTTTCTGGCAACGGTTAAGTTCTTCCAAGCAGAGTTCTGTGGTCAGGTGTTCAGTGGCCTGTGTGTTCGGAATACCCCACCTCAGATCAACGGCCTGAGGATCAGAATGGTGAGGTTTCGGTGAGCAATTTGCTTTTCAGTTTCTTTGAAGAATAGTGCCTTCCAAGCAGCTTTGGCAGCACGTCTCTCCTAGCAGATTCCAGATCAGACAAATTTGGGGCTAGGGATGTCACTAAGTAGTAGATTGCTTGCCAGAACCCCAATGAGGGGCTGGGGGCGTGGTCTGTGGCAGATGGTTTGCATAATGCCCACAATCCCTAGATTTCATTCTATGTCAGAATAAAAGAACAAAAGTGACCCTTCTTTAATCCCAGCACTTGGGAGGCAGAAGCAGCCAGATCTCTGTGAGTTCGAGACCAACCTGGTCTACAGAGTGAGTCTAGGACAGCCAAGGCTACACAGAGAAATCCTGACTCAAAAACCCAAATGAATAAATAGAAAAAGAAAGCGGATCCCTGGTATAATTTGTTGGGATTCCGTTCTGGGACAAGCAGTTGAAGTACCGGTTGTTTTAACCAAAGCGGGCCTGGCCTCCAGATTCTCCCAGCATCCCTCAGTCCCTACCTGATGCAAGACAAGGCTGGTACATCTCACCCTAGACCTTGAACTGTCCAGCCCAGGGGCAGGGAGTGTCCCCTCCTCCAAAGGACCTTCATTATATAATTCAGACATTTTGGTTCCCTTCTCTCTCTTTTTCTGCATCCCCCCCCCTCTTCTCGCCCCCCCCTTCCCTTCTCTTCCCCCTCTCTGCATGTGCACTTTCTCTCTCTGCGACTGACCTCCACCTCCCTACCCCCATTTTTCTGACTCTCCCTGCATGGTGACCTCCCTGGCCCTGTTCCTTGGGAACAGTGAACCCCCAGAGAACTGCTCCCCAATAAACCTGCACTTATATACTCTAATTTGGCTTGAATTGGCTCATTTTGTTGGTAGGAGAATGTTTATTATAATTATGACAAAAGAAAGAGAGGCCGGCTGTGGTGGCGCACGCATTTAATCCCAGCACTTGGGAGGCAGAGGCAAGCGGATCGCTGTGAGTTCAAGGCCAGCCTGGTCTACAAAGTGAGTCCAGGACAGTCAAGGCTAACACAGAGAGACCCTATCTCACAAACAACAGAGAGAGACAGACCCACAATAAGGAGGCATCTTTGGGTGTCTTCCAGGATTCCCAGTTGTCTCTCTCTGAGGAGGTCAAGGTCATGAACTACAAGAAAAGTCCCCTGGGCTCCTGATGCTAAGGCAGGGGGAGGGTTTTCAGTAAGCTCTGTCTGAGCTACACAAAGACAGACAAGGAGAGGGAAAGAGACGAGAAGAGAAAAGCGAAGAAGAAAAGAAAGGTTTACTTAAACAACAAGCTTGCAGGGCTGGAGGGCCACTTTAGTGCTTGGGAACTCTTGCTTTCAGAGCCCCAGAACTCACACTGGGCGTCTCACAACAGCCTGGAACCCCAGCTCTGGGAGTCCAGAGCTTCGTATATGAGAATAAGATAATGATACATACAAGGTACCAGATATTATGTTGTAGAGGAGTTTATTAAATGAGCGTGGGGGGAGAAGGAGGGGTACCCCAGAGAGAGAGAGAGAGAGAGAGAGAGAGAGAGAGAGAGAGAGAGAACACGAGTATCAGAGTAAGAAGAAAAGAGAGTAGAGTAAGAAGTAGGAGAGATGGCATCAAGGTTCTGTTCATTTATATGGCCCTGCGCAGGCCACGCCCCCATGGCAGGTAAGCAATGACATCACAGGTAGGCAGACCAAAGCGGAATCCTAACTAACACAAAGCCATCTATCTCCTGGTCCCCACAGACACCTGCACACACATCACATGGAGACCACATGTGCACACACACATAAATAAAAATAATAAATCTTAGAAAATAAAAAACCCGGCCTGGTAGGGCTGAGGCTGTGCCTGGGTTGGTAGAGTGCTTGCCTGGCACACACACAAAGGCCTTGGGCTTGCAGCCAGGCACTGCCTAGCAGGTGGAGATGGGGGCACAGCTTTTATCCCTGCACTTGGACGGTAGAGACAGGAGGATCCGGACCTCAAGGCCATCCTAGCTACCTAGTGAGGTCAGCGTCACCTTGGACTTCAGAAGACCCTGTCTCAACAACAATTTGAAACATTTGGAGGAAGTAAGCTGTTGTTGTTGTTGGTTTTTGCCTTGTTCCTTTTAAAAGGAGGGCATGTCCCAGCTTGTGGGGAGCATGCTTTGTGAGGGACTGAGCTGAGGACTGGCAGGAAGTGACCCAGCCAATTCTCCTTAGCAACCGCCCATCAGGTCCACCTCTGCCCACTGGCTGGCAGGGAGGTGGGGGAAGCGGGGGAGGGGGGTGGGGGACGGGGGCAGGTGGCAGCCTGCAGGGCTGACCCTAGGAAAGCTGGAATGACAGGGAGACAAAGGGAACTGGGAGCTGACTTGGCCTTTGTAAATTCTGTAGCAACTACAGTGATGGGAACTGAGAACTGAGAGGCAAGGCAGGGGAGAGGCAGTGAGGGCACAGCCTCCAGAGGCCCCCCTCTCCCCTCCCCACTAGTCAGGTGCTTGCGCCATCTACTGGGGCACCAGGAGGGTATTAAAGGAACAAGCTTATGCCAGGTGTGTGGTGGCGCACGCCTTTAATCCCAGCACTCGGGAGGCAGAGGCAGGTGGATCGCTGTGAGTTCGAGGCCAGCCTGGTCTACAGAGTGTGTCCAGGGCAGCCAAGGCTACACAGAGGAACCCTGTTGGGGGCGGGTGGGGGAGTGGGGACCAAAAAACAAAACAAACAAACAAACACACACAAAACAAAACAAGACTCCCTTTCTGTCTCTGTTTTGTTCTGGTGGTGCTGAGGACAGACTCCAGGGCCTTCACACCTGTGAGGCAAGTGCTCGACCGCTGAGCTACATCCTCAAGTCCTGTTTATTTTATTTTACTTATTTATTTTGAGACAGCCTCTCCCTATGTGCCCCAGGCTGGTCTTGAACTCTGGGTGACCACAAGGCTCTTCTTGCAGCATACTCAGGTTCTGTTCTCAGCACCCACACGGCCGCTCACAATCATCTGTTGCTCCAGTTCCAGAGTACTGACTGAGTACTGACCCTCTTTTGGCTTTCACAGGTACTGCATACAAGCGGTGCATAGACATGCATGCAAACACCCAGTCACATAAAATAACATTAAATAAGTCTTGTTTAAAGAATGACTAGGACAGCAGGCATGGTGGCATGTAAGTGACATGAGTACTGACAGATAAACACTGGGAAACCAGCCATGTTGACCACACAGGATCACCTCCTCACTGGAGGAGACGCATACCTATTTTCCCACCCAGAGAGCTGGAGCGGATGCTGCTAATGAGGTGGTGATCTTTGTGATCTATAGGACCAGACCTCACCCAAGCCCCAGAAAGTTTATCCCAGACCCTCCCTCTCTAGACTTGTATCTTTAGTTTTGTTTCTCAGTCAATAGAACCCATCCCTAGGGGAAATGCCACCCGTGCTGTGCAGCCTGCTGACCTCCGTGCTATCTCAGGCAGAGACTACACCGGACCCTAAACCCTTAAGCTACAGAACCCATCTTCATGGTAGAGGGCACATGTTATTTTGCAAATGATTTTTTTGTTTTATTTTGTTTTCAAGACAGGGTTTCCCTGTGTAGCCTTGGCAGTCCTGGAATCGCTTTGTAGACCAGGTAGGTGCACATCTTTAATCCCAGCACTCAGGAGGCAGAGGCAGGCAGATCGCTGTGAGTTCAAGGCCAGATTGATCTACAAAGCGAGTTCCATGACAGCAGGACACAGAGAAATCCCGTCTCAGAAAAAAGAAAACATTTTGAGTTTTGAGACCCAAAGCTAAAGCCCCAAACAGATGGCAGGGGCGTCATGATGTTCTAAGCGACACACGTACCTCGAAAGTCAAGCCGTGCTTCTGGCAGAAGCTCTGCACCTCAGGGTAGGCCGTGCGCTGCAGGGCTTCTCGCTCTGTGTCCATATCTACAAGGCACAGCCGGGAGGGTGTTAGCAAGAAGATTCCAGAAGTCCTCCAGCCCACTACTGTGTTCTGTGTTTAATCAGACCCCTGCAAGGCTGGAGCCCTCCTAAATATCAAAAGGTATGCTGGGCGTGGTGGTGCACGCCTTTAATCCCAGCACTCAGGAGGCAGAGGCAGGCGGATCTCTGTGAGTTCCAGGACAGCCTGGTCTACAAAGTGAGTCCAGGACAGCCAAGGCTACACAGAGAAACCCTGTTTCAAAAAACGAAAAATAAAAAAATAAAAAACCAAAAAAAAAAACAAAAGGTACTGAGGAGGGAGGAGGGCGGGGAAGAGGAAGAGGGGGAGGGAGGAGGAGGAAGGAGATAAGAAGGAGGGAGATAAGGAGGAGGGGAAGGAGGAGAAAGAGGGGGAGGGGGAGGGGGAGGAGGAAGGTGGGGCCAGCAAGATGGCTCAGCGTAGAATTTGCTGCCCAGCCTGCTACCTGCCCACAGGACAGAGAAACTGACTCTTGAGAGTTGTTCTTTCAGCTACACACACACACACACACACACACACACACACACACACACACACACACACACACGTGCTATCCTGATGCACACATAACTCTCCCAGAAAAACCTAGAAAATTAATGAAATTTCAAAATCTCTGGAGTCAAACCAGAGAAACTAAGCACCCTGGAGTCACCTGTGTGAGCTCCAGGATATCACAGCCCAGGAGACAGTCTCGAGACAGCAGGATGAGCCCAGGCTAAGTTAAGGCAGCCATATAGAGTGTAGGCCTGCTGGGCGAAGGGCACTGGGAGACGGGCCTCTGGACCCAGTGTGTGCAGGTCTTTGTGCAGCTTTCCAGCCCCAAGCAGCTGTGGAAGTGTTGCATCTGTCCACCCTATCCAAAGGCAGCTGTGCAATTCAGCCACATTTGCTCATCACATCCTTTTGGACCCAGCACACGGGAGGCTCTGGGTTTCACCCCTTGCACTGCAACAAAACAGGGAAACCCACCAAATACAGCCACGACGCTCAGCTGGCCACAAACCAGACAAACATGAAGGTCACAAGCAAGCACATGCCGATCCACTCCAGGCTCTGCTTGGAACACAATGAAGGATTATCTCCAGTTCCTCTAAACGTAGCGTGAACCAGCTATGTGTTGTAGTGCTTGTGTTTTTGCTGTGCTGACACAAAATCCAGGGCTTCACTCTTGTTAGGCATGTCTCCACCCCTGAGCCACACCCCAGCCCCTCATTGGGGGATTCTAGGCAGAAGCTCCACCCCTGAGCCACGCCCCAGCCCCTCATTGGGGGATTCTAGGCATGGTCTCCACTACAACCCAAAGTAACTGACTCAAAATACCTATTTCAATTCTGACTTGGGAGCTGTCCAAGATGGGAGTCTGGGATTTGTCTCTCACACACTTGTCCCCTTCCCAATCTGTCTTATCAACTTCATAGGCTATTTGGATAGGCTCATAAAATACTTATCAGATAGTAAGTTCAGGCCAGAGCCTTGCTAAGCATGTGGGGCACATCAAGAGAAAAATGAAGTCTAAAATCAGGAGACTGAAGTTTCAGGCACATACAAAGTATGTGTGGGGACCCAGGTTCTGTTGCAGCACTGACAAGCCAACAGTGCTGCATGCTCAGTGACAGTGCTGCGTGTTCAGTGACAGTGC
>OU015752.1:614682-627845 GCA_907169655.1 Acomys percivali | reverse complement strand
TACCCTGGGGGCCAGCCCTCAAGCCTCTCACTGGGGGACTCTAGGCTCCACCATTATATTTTTCCCAGTGCCATTAAACTGAAATTGTAATTTATTCTTATTTATATGCATTAGTGTTTTGCCTGCTTCACACATGTGTGCCTGTGTGAAGGTGTCAGATCTTGGAGTTACAGACAGTTGTGAGCTGCCATGTGGGTGCTAGGAGTTGAACCCAGGTCCTCTGGAAGAGCAGGCAGTGCTCGTAACCACTGACCCACTTCTCCAGCCCCTAAACAGAACTTTTTAATGGCATAAAGAACCCCTTTCTCAATATCAGACAGTCGAAGTGACCAAGCTTGACTTCTGCTAAAATTAACCTGACCTTAAGATCCGGCTGTTGGTGTTCTGGCACCTGTCTGTGGACACCATAGCAGCCTGTCCTGGCGACGGTCCCTGACCACAGGCGAGCCAGTGGCTATCATGCCTCCTTCCCAAAAATAGGCTTTTTATTTCCATGCGGTCTGTCAGGTCGGAATCTGAGATTCCCCGTGCCTTGGGCTGTAATCCTCCCAGCTGCTCGGGAGCGGAGCCCAGGTCAGAGCCCACAGAGATTTTAGGCTGGTTTTGCAATCCTGGCCCGTCTTCTGCCAAGGGCTTGTGGACTTGCCTCCTGCCTCCGCATTTTAGCTATTATGAAAAGTGGGAATGAACATGGGGTTGCCATGATCACCAGGTCTCCTTTTCAGGTGGAAGTGCTAAACTGCAATGCTAGTTCCCTCCCCTTCCTGCCCTTCCCCTCCCCTCCCCTCCCTTCCCTGCCCCTCCCCTCCTTTCCCTTTCCCTCCCCTCCCTTCCCTGCCCCTCCTCTCCCTTCCCTTCCCTGCCCTGTCCCTCCCCTCCCCGCCTCTCCCCTCCCCGCTCCTTCCTGTTCATTTCCTTCCCTTTTTTATTTTATTTATTTATTTATTTTGGTTTTTCGAGACAGGGTCTCTCTGTGTAGCCTTGGCTGTCCTAGACTCACTTTGTAGACCAGGCTGGCCTCGAACTCACAGCGATCTGCTGGCCTCTGCCTCCCGAGTGCTGGGATTAAAGGTGTGCGCCACCACCGCCTTTATTTTTCTTTTTAGTCTCACTGTGGTACCTCAGGCAGGCTTGGAACTGGTGACAGGCGTGACCCTTCCCACTGTCTCGGAGAAGTCAGATATGCTTGACTCTGCATTGCTGGCGTCAGACCCACCTCTCCTCTCCCTGGGGGCCCAGAGCGTCTCTAAGACCAGACCTCACCACACTCCTACATTTGAGTCTGAATAAAGCAAAAGACCTCGATTCATTCTGACTGGATTTATTGGCTGATCACTCACACTGAGCTTTGATTGACACCAAGAGGGTGAAATCCAGGGAGCTTCTGGCTTCAGGACCTACCCTACCTCCGGAGCCATGCTGTGGGAAGGGCAACACTGGGTACCCCAGCCTGAGACCAACAGTGCCCACACTCACCTCTCATTTGTCTTGGTGACTTTGGCTACCATGACCCTTGCCCTGTACAAGGCCGGCTTCTCCCCGGGGATAGCACAACACGGTGCGGGGAGCAGCTGCGGGTCTCTATGTTGAATGAACCATGGTGATCAGCTTGAAGGGCACCTGATGCACCCAGGGCATCGTTGCGAGCACTCGTCCCTTGGATCTTGGACCCTCTGCACACTTCTTTTGCCTGTGCGCAGCTGGGAAATCAAGCCCCACCTCCTGTTAGCAACCCTGAACGTGTCTGCTCAGCCCAGGAACAGTGAGACCCTCTGAGTCCAAACACAACGGCCTAACATACAAAGCTGTCTGCCACAGTCCTTCATGCCGGCTCCCAGCTCCCTCCATAGCATGCTGCTGAGGAAACTGACATTACCAAGAATCTCTGTACACAGGAGGACAGGGCTCCGCTCTACAGAGAGGAAACAGGAGGCTCAGAGAGGGGAGGCAATTTACCCAAAGATGCCCAGCTGGAGTCACAGGATTCTAGGGAGGTCCTGAGCAGAAGAGGATGTGGGAACCCTGGCACCCTGACGGGAACCCGGATAACTGAGTCTTCACACGGCTTTAAAATCTTTTGGTTACAAGATACAATTTGTCAGAGAAAGAAAACCAAGACTCTACCAGCCAGGGCTTCTGGCTGCAGGTGCTGTCAGAACTGTGTGCTCCCGAAGGCTGTGGAGTCCTGAGGGGTCTGGTAAAGACCGGAGCTTCCACCCCCGCCCCCAACTCCTCCACCCTCAGAGCTCAGCATCAGCATCAGCCCTGGGAGAAGCTGATGGTTCCACACTGCAGATAGTGAAGTTGAGGCTGGTAGAGGGGGACTCTGAGCCCTGAACACCCCAAGTTCTGAGGCATTTTCCCTGAGTCCACACCCTGCTCCACAGCACCCCTGGACCCCTGGGGCCACCCCTAATCCGCCTTCTTGGTCTTTTTCTTTCTAGAGCCTTCACTCAGGTCTTCCTTGGCCTTGGCAGGCACGCCCAAGTGCTGGGTGCCTAGCCCGCCGCCATGAGCTCCATGGTTGTCATGATGATGGTCGCCTCCCCAAGTTGCCCCAAACAGCACTGGGCAAATGTAGCCCTCCAGGACATCAAATGGAGAGCTGTGGGAGTGTGTGGCCGTCAGGAACACCTGAAGGGAGCCCAGGAAACACATCCGGTGGGAGAGAGAAAACAGAAGGAGCAGTGTGGGGGAGGGGCGGGGATGGGCCAAGCCCAGCCCTCTGACTTCCCACAATCCCAAGCATATGATCCCAATACTGGACCCTGGAGGAGTCCTGACGTCTAGTGTCCATGCCTGGATAGTCCAGGGATACTGCGACCAGTGGTCATCCACGCCAACAGGCCCTCCTAACACCTGGACTTTGGTGTTACACGTTGTTGTTGAGACTGGGTACCATGTGGCCCAGGCTAGCTTCCTATTCAGTTTGGTCATTGAAGGTGTCAATCATATGAAGCTGGGGAGAGGTGCCTGACTGTACCCCACCCCTACCGCCACTGTACCCCACTCCTGTTACCTTTATACTCCACCCTTGCTGCCTTGGACTTCACACTCTAGAATTCCGAGCAATAAATTCATCCTCTTCCTCCCTTCTTCCCTTCTGCCTCGCTCCCTCCTTGTTTTTGCTTGTTTGCTTGCTGGCTTTTTGTTTCAACCATATCTAATGTAGCCCAGGCTGGCCTCAGACTTGCTGTGTGGCTGAGGATGACCCTGAACTCTTGACCCTGGGCCCTTTGCGACTGAATGTCAGTCACTATGCAACCCTGGCTGGCCTGAAACTCACTATATAGCCTCATGGATCCTCCTGCCTCAGCCTTCACAGCAGAGCTCACCCCCTTCCAGGGCTGTGGTCCTCTCCTGGGGATGGACCACAGAAGGCAGGGGCCTTCTCTGCTCTGGGGAGCTAGGGGCAACATTCTCTAGCCCTGTGGAAAGACAGGGAAGGCCCAAGACTCTTTTCTAGGTGGTTTGATGGTTTCACTAGAGCCCTACCTGGCCATACTCAGTGGCATCAAGCTTCTAGATTAGCATCTAGTCTCCCAAACGGGGCCCTCGGCACCCCCAGCCTGTGCCTGGAAGGCCGGTTCTTTCCATCCCCATCTCCCGCTCCTTGGCCCGTATCCCTCAATCTCCCAAGGAATTTCTCCTGTCTATCTCATGTAGACCATGTATCCCGGGAGTATCTGGGTTCCCCAACCCCATCCTAGGGCAATGAAGGTCAGGGGCAGAGGGTGCTTACCTTACAGGACACCATGAACATTGTGAACACGAAAATGAGGCTGGCCTTGGACACAGGGAGCCAGCGGGTCTGCTGCAGGGTAAACAGGACGGCTCCATAGAGACTGGCCTTGGTGGGGCTGTGGGTGGAACAAATAAGTCACGGGGTGCTCAGTCTCACTCAGAACTTCATTTAAAGCTCTCCAGAGGCGCCCCTGACCAGGAGACCGTCCCCTGTTCTGGTCCCCAGTTGTTGATGGTGTTTGCGGAGGTTGAGGAACCATGTTGCTGAGGTGGGCTTAGGGCCTTGCCCTGCCTCTGTTTCTTACTTATGTCTCAAGATGTGAGCTCTGAGCTCCCTGCCCCTGGCACCACAACCGCCGCTTGCTGTGACAGACTCAGCCTTCTGCAAGCCCAAATGAAGGGCTCGGTCAACAGCAGCTAGGACACCAGCAGATGGCAGGTGTGCTGCTACGCCTGGCTTCTCCCAAATGTGGATCCCACGGGAACTGATGCCGGTTCCTGGGCCCAGCACCTTTCTCTTTCTTCTAAAGTTTTACTTATTCATTGAATTTTACGTATGTGGGTATTTTGTCTGCATGCATGTCTGCAAACCATAGGCATATAATGACTGTGGAGGCCGAAAGAGGGGCTGCAGATAGTTGTGAGCCACCATGTGGGTGCAGGGAGCTGAACCTAGATCCTCTGGAAGAGCAGCAAGTGCTCTTAATCGCTGAGCTGCCTCTCCAGCTCTTGTTTTCCAGCGTCTCTTGACCAGGGGGAGGAGACGCCCAACCTGTGTGGGTGATGGAACCTGACAAAGAGAAACCTTTCTGTCTTTGTGTTTGTTTATTTTGCTTTTTTTTTTCAAGACAGGATTTCTCTGTGTAGCCTTGGCTGTACTGGACTCATTTTGTAGACCAGGCTGGCCTTGAACTCACAGTGATCCACCTGTCTCTGCCTCCCAGGGCTGGGATCAAAAGAGTGCCCTACTTTGCCTGAACTGGTGATGGTGAGTCTTGTCAATTTGACAGGGCCTACAAATCAACCTGTGTGTGTGTGTGGGGGGGGGTTATATAGATTAGGTCCTATTAAATGTGGATGGTGCTGGGGCACCTTCTGGGACTGAGTCAGAAGGAGAAGCCAGCTAAGCTGCACCCCTCTCTGCTGGCAGTGTGATATGAACTGCCGCCTTACCATGAGGGACTGCACCCCTGAATTGGGAGCCTAAGTAAGCCTCTTCTCCCTAAATTCCTCCTGTCACTCAGCTATGGTGTCACAGCGACAGGAAAAGCCACCAATGTGTCGCTAAGGCCTTGAACCACCAAGTGCGAGAGTGTCGGTAGCTGCTGGTCAGCTCACATGGTAATGTGGTGGCTATGGGTTTGGGTGCAGTGGGCTACACCGCTCAGCCTCTACAGATGCAGGAAGCTAAGCTCACCTCGCAGAGGGCTAAGGAGGCATGTGAGGCTCACGAAAACCCAGGACAGTGAGTGAACGCGCACAGGGGAAGGTGACTCCTGCACGATGCTCTTCAATTTTCTTTCTTTTTTGTTTTTTTTCAAGACAAGGTTTCTCTGTGTAGCCTTGGCTGTCTTGGACTCGCTTTGTAGACCAGGCTGGCCTTGAACTCACAGAACTCCACCTGCCTCTGCCTCTGGAGTGCTGGGATTATGGGACTGTGCCACGACACCCACCTTGCCTTCCAACTTTCTTAGATGCCCTCCCCAGTACTAAAGAAATGGCGGCTGAGGATAATGGCTTCAAGGTTAAAGTCCTTTGTCAGAGCCAGTGTGCAGTGAGCTTGGGCATGTGAGGGGCTCAGGGTTTGGCTGAGAGACCCTGCCATGAAGAATATGGAGTAGGCCGGACGTGGTGGCGCACACCTTTAATCCCAGCACTCGGGAGGCAGAGAAACCCTGTCTCGAAAAACCAAAAAATAAAACAAAATAAAAAAGAATATGGAGGAGAAGAAATTGAGGATGATCCCTACATAAACCACAGGTACATGTGCACACACATGCCCACAACACAGACAGGCAGGAAAATAAAGAAAAAAACAGCCGGGCGTGGTGGCGCACGCCTTTAATCCCTGCACTCGGGAGGCAGAGGCAGGCGGATCTTTGTGAGTTCGAGGCCAGCCTGGTCTACAAAGCGAGTCCAGGACAGCCAAGGCTACATAGGCAGATCCTGTCTCAAAAAACCAAAAGGAAAAAAAAAAAAAAAAGAAAAAAAGAAAAAAACAAAGGAATAGATAAAAGAGAAAAAAAAGATATATCAGCCCCAGTGCAGTAGCCCTACACAGGTCATGAATGTTGTTGTGTGGTCCTGCCCGCCATGTCGCACCCCCCCCCCCGCCCCCCTCCCCATGGCCCCCCCCCCCCCCGCCCATAGTGCCCCCTGCTCCATTTACTCACTTTCCACTTACGTCCTGCACCCTGGCCCTGTGCTTTTCTAACCTGACAACTGGCTGTGACGCTAGCCTCTGGGTGGAGGGTCTTTAATAACCAAAAAACTCCTACCCACTTCCCACAATCCCAGTGGAATATCAGCTCCTTGCAGAAAGTCAGCCTGTGCCCACCCTAGTGGCATCTCCAGGCACGGAGGGCTGGCGGCCAGCAGGGGGCACTCACAAGGACATGTGCAGGATCTCGTTGGTTTCTGGCTTCCAGACTCCTCGAAGCAGCTGCTCCACGTTGGACAGGAGAGCGACACCGGAGCCTGCAGGGTAGGGCACCGCTGAGCAGGCAGCCACCCCGCATCCTCCTTTTTTCTAGCCTCAATTCCCAAGGAAACAAAGAACCTTCTCTTCATGAGGAGACTCTGAGCCTGGGATGATTGTCCACCAGGGACAGGGAAACTGAGGCTCCAAGCAACACCTTTGCCAGTATCCCAGGGCACATTAGGGCAAAGCCAGCTGTGGTGACTTTTATTCTCCCTGTCACAATTTTGTTTACCTTTGACCCACCCAGTGGCGATCATGATGAACCAGCCGTGGTGGTAGTGGTGGTGCGCGTGATGGATGCCCACGGCAATCTTTCGGACCCTCACCACCTCCTTCATCGCCACGAAGATGAGTTTCACGGGCAGGAAGCAGACACACTTGTAGAAGAGGTCCAAGGGACAGAAGAAAATCAGGTACCTTTGAGGACAGAAGGCCTAGGGTCAGCGGGCAGGGCAGCCTACCGGGAGTTGAGTGTGCAACAGATGCCGATATGGAGGGCAGTGAGGATGGCGGCGCCATGCAGATTGTGACCGATGGTCCCTGCCCCTTCAATCGTCCTCTGCCTGGTGCTGGGGTCCCCGCCCCCACCCCCTGCATCGCATCCCAGGCTATGACTTTCCTCCCCTCCAGGGGCTCACCACACTGCGGACGCCAGCAGGATGCTGGAGCTGTTGCTGAAGTAGTCAATGATGGGCTCTCCGAGAAGCAGGTCGGCCAGGATGTAACTCCCGAAACAGTGCAACATGGCACACAGCCAGGACGCCACGGGATGGCGCCGGGACAGCTCCACAGCTCCTGCGAGGCACATGAGCTCTGCTGGTCAACTGGTACCCCGGGGCTCGCCACACCGGCTTCCAGGGGCTCACCACACCGGCTTGCACACTGCGGTTTTAACCCTAGAAGCCCACCTACCTGCATGCTGTGAACGCTCTACCACCAAGCACAGACCCGCCTGTAACCACTGAGGATGCCATCTTAGGTCTCAGACAGGGTAAGGCAAATGCTATGCGGGGCCACTGAGCTCTTAAAGGCACTTGCCAACAAACTTGGTGAGCCGAGTTCCACCCCAGGACCCACGTGGTGGAATGAGAGACTGATTCCTGCAGGTTATATTATGACAAGGCTTTCATACCACACTGCACTTGAGTGTGCACGTGCATACACACACGCACACACATACACACACATGCACACACATGCACAAACATGTACACACACACACACACACACACACACACACACACACACACACACGAGCAATAAAAGTAGCCCAGCATCTTGGCGTACGCCTTTCATCTCAGTGCTCAGGAGGCAGAGGCAGGCAGATCTGTGAGTTCAAAGTCAGCCTGGTCTACAGAGTTCCAGGACAGCCAGGGCCACAGAGAGAAACTGTGTCTCAAGTAAACAAATGAATAAGTAAATAAAATAAAATAAAAATAATATTTGTAATCCAGGTGTGGTGGTGCACACCTCTAACCCCAGCACTTGGGAGGCTGAGGCAGGTGGATCACTGTGAGTTCAAGATCAGCCTGGCTTAGCAAGCAAGTCCAGGACAGCCAAGGTTACACAGAGAAACCTTGTCTTAAGCCCCTCCCCCCAAAAGAATTGGGTGTAGTGTGCAGTAATTAGGTCTGGGGTACCAAGGCTAGTCTGCTGGACTTTGGACCTGGGACAGTGTGATTATAAAAGACACAAAGGACCCGGCTGGGTGGAGAGCTCGTAGCTCAGTGGGTAGCGCTTCCCTAGCGTGCTGGAAGCCCTGGCTGCAGCCTGGGGCACCCCTAACCCTGATGTGGTAACTGTAGGCCTGTGATCCCAGCACACAGGAGGTAAAGCTATAGAATCAAAAGCTCAAGGTCATCCCTCCCAACTGGGGGTGGGGGTGGGGGGTGGGGAGGGCATTCTAGGCTAGCCTGGGATACATTGGCTAGCCTGGGATACACTACAAACCCAAACTAAACAACAAAAAAAGAAGCCTGGCGAAGGGGGCCTCTGAACCGGTGGCGGATCTCCTGCAACCTGCACTGAAGGAGAGATAAACCTGTTTTTGTTATGATCCCATGTGTGGGATCGGAATGGTCTTGTGAGAGAACAGGTGAGGTTAATCCACTAGAAGACAAACCACTTCGTGCTTGCGGGAGCTTAATTGTTGCCAGTTGGAAAGATCCTATGAACAGACTCTGGGAGGAGATATATAAATGAGCCCAGAACAGGAGGCGGGGCCTTTGGAGACTTGGGATAGTTTTGGCTGTTCATTGCTCCACTTTGAGATGTTCCTAGAGAGAACCGCTCGAGGGAAGACTTCGGGGCTCCAGGCTCCTGCTGAGGTTCTGGGTTCTGGTTGCTCCAGGTTCCAGAAGAAGAAATCCTGCTGATTATGACAGGAAAATTGTTCCTCGGAACTGATATCCTTACAGTTTTGTTATTGTGTTCTTTAATCCTCTTTTCCTATTGTTTAGGTTAGTCAGGTTATAAGTGACGTACTCCCGGTTAATAAGTTCATAATAAAATATATTTATTAAGAAAATTGAGCCTACACTGCACCTTTCCCATGACTGTCTAGGGCGCTGGCATTTCCCACAAGGCTCTACAGAGGCACACAAGGAATCCCCCTTCTAAAACTTCCAGGTTTCAAACCTGAGCCAAACCAACCTTTACTTCTCTTCAGTGCTGTGGGTAAAACCCAGGGCTCCCACAGAGTCACATCCTCATCCCACCAAGCTCTTTTCTCTTCATCAGCACAAAGATCTGCATATTGTTACTGCAGTCTGTGTAGACTGACAACCACAGCCAGTGAGACGGCTCTGTGTAGACTGACAACCACAGCCAGCAAGACGTCTCTGTGTAGACTGGCTGACAACCACAGCCAGTGAGACGGCTCTGTGTAGACTGACAACCACAGCCAGCGAACAGCTCTGTGTAGACTGACAACCACAGCCAGCGAGATGGCTCTGTGTGGATTGACTGTCTCCAAGCTTGATGACCTGAGTTCGATCCCCAAAACCCACAATGTAGAGAACCAATTTCCCCAGTTATCATCAGATCTACACTCACCTCCTGTGGCACATGCTCTACACACACACACACACACACACACACACACACACACACACACACACACACACACCACCTACACACACATACACACCACCTACACACACACACATAGACCACATACACACATACCACATACACACACACATACACCACATACACACACACACCACATACACACACACCACCCACACACACTACCTACACACACACACATAGACCACATACACACACACCACATACACACACACCACCCACACACACTACCTACACACACACATATAGACCACATACACACACCACATACACACACACACACACCACATACACACACACTACACACACACACACACACCAATTAAATAATTTCAAACCAGACAAACGCACACAGGCAGGAGTGAGTCGACTCCTGCACATTGGTCTTTGGGCCATGCGTGCAACAAGTGTGTGTGCACGTGCACACACACACATAAATGTAATCTGAAACTTGAATAACATGAACAAAAGAATAACCAGCCTTGTCGAGTGTCCTGGAATGTACTTGGGATACAAAGAGAGAAGGGAGGGGGCGGGAAGGAGGGCGAGAGGAGAGAAGGGAAGGGGGGGGAGGGAGGAACAGGCCCTCCCTTTTCTATTTAAGGCACACTTCCTCTGAGAATTAATCCCCTGAGCAGCTGGACTCCACAGCCCGAGGCTGCTGAAGCACTCCTGCTCCCCAGAAAAACACTTGAACGTGCTTCTAAAGATAGCCGCCAGGGGTACCTTACTGCAGGGACACCTTTCTTTTTTTTTTTTTTGGTTTTTCGAGACAGGGTTTCTCTGTGTAGCCTTGGCTGTCCTGGACTCGCTTTGTAGACCAGACTGGCCTCAAACTCACAACGATCCACCTGCCTCTGCCTCCCGAGTGCTGGGATTAAAGGCATGCGCCACCACGCCCGGCTAGGGACACCTTTCTTGTGCCCTTTGGGGCCATCCTAGAGACAGAGCTGAAGTGGAGGGGCTGAGATTTAGAGTCCGACGCTGTGACAAGCAGGTTTCAGGCTTTGTTTCATCAGCACCTCCTGTATATAAAGTCCTATGTCCTCTGCTGTCTCTGCCCCTCAGGCCTGTGTGGCCATGAGCAAGTGTCTACCACAAGTGAGCCCCAGATTCCTCAGAGGTCAGAAGGCAGAGGGATGGCTTTGTGATTCCCCGGGTATAATGGTTCAACTCCTTAACTTTATTTTTAAAAGGTTTGCTTATGTATATGAACGTTTGCCTGCATGTGTCTGTACACCACCATGCGCACCATGTGAGTGCAGTACCTGCGGAGGCCGGAAGGGTGTCAGATCCCCCAGAACCGGATGGTTGTGGGGGAATCACCGACCCTTTGCAAAAGCAGCCAGTACTCCTAACTGCTAAGCCATTGCCCCAGCCCTATTTATTGTATTTATTTATTTGGACGCAGTGGCTCACGCTAACCCAGGCTAGCCTTTGATTTCCCATCCTTCCGCCTCGACCTCTCTACTGCTGAGAGGACAGGCAGTCTCTGTGAACCGGGAGAGGCCCAGTTTCCCTGGCTCTGCTGGGCAAAGGTTGCCTACTGAGAAAAAAAGAAATTGCTTGGCCCTTAGCCCCAGATATATTCTGGGGCCTAGAATAAGATTGAAAATGTGGGGCTGAAATTTCACACATCAGTTTGAAATCCACTCACTGTGGGCTAGAGGAGTAGCCCAGCTTAGTGCTCTGCCCCAGTGAGGGGCTTGGGGGCGTGGCTCAAGGGTGGAGCCTCTGCCTAGAATCCCCCAGTGAGGGGCTGGGGCGTGGCTCAGGGGTGGAGCCTCTGCCTAGAATCCCCCAGTGAGGGGCTGGGGCCATGGCCTGGTTTAAGATCCTTGCCCAGAATTCCCCAGCGTCTCCTTTTGGTACTTAAGATTACTGGTCAGGAAGGTAGGAAAAGAGAAACTGTCCTCTTTTTTCTTTTCTTACTTACTTTCTTTTTTTTTGTTTTTCGAGACAGTGTTTCTCTGTGTAGCCCTGGCCGTCCTGGACTTGCTTTGTAGACCAGGCTGGCCTCGAACTCACAGCGATCCTCCTGCCTCTGATTCCCAAGTGCTGGGATTAAAGGCATGCGCCACCACTGCCCAGCTTTTTCCTTTCTTTCTTTCTTTTTTTTTGGTACTATACCTTGGACAGACTTCATGTAACATATCTCAGGAGCTACAACTAAAGTTCCAAAGCTTTGTACTTTTCAACTTAATTTTGTTGTAAACCTAAAATTGTCCTAAAAAAGAGCTTGTCTATTAATTGGTGCTGTAGCTCGGGGAACGCGCCTGAAGCCCTGAGTTCCATTTCCAGCACAACAGAAGCTGGCATGGTGGCATGGGCCTGGAATCACAGCACTCAGGACTCCAGAGGATCATGAGTTTGGGGCTAGCCTGGACCACTAGTGTGCCCCTATTAAAAAAAAAAAAAAAAGAAGTCTGTTATTGTTGGGCATGTCTGTAGTCCCTGTGTTCGGGAGATAGAGGAAGAAAAATCAGAAAGCCAGGGTCATCTTTAGCTACAGAGCAAGTTTTAGTCCAGCCTGGGCTACATAAGACCAGTTTAGTTAAAACAAACAAACTAAAAACCCGGTGTGATGGTGCACACCTTTAATCCCAATACTTGGGAAGCAGATCTCCGTGAGTTGGAGGCCAGCCTGGTCTATGGAGTGAGTCCAGGACAGGCAAGGCCACACAGAGAAACCCTGTCTCGAAAAAACAAAAAACAAAAACACCCCCAAAAGACCCTAAAAATCTAGGGGCTGGAGAGATGGTTCAGCAGTTAAGAGCACTGTCTCCTCTTCCAGAGGTCCTGAGTTCAATTCCTGGCAACCACATGGTGACTCACAACAATCTATAATGAGATCTAATGTTATCTTCTGGCCTGCAGGTGTACATTAAGATAGAGCAATCATATACATAAAATAAATAAATAAAATCTTTTTTAAGAAACCCCAAACAACTGAAGATTGGTGCCAAGGATGTGGTGGTGGTGGTGTGGGGTGGTGGTGGTATGGGGGTGGGGGTGGTGGTTGTGTGGGGTGGGGGTGGTGGTATGGCAGCGGGGGGGGGCTGGTGGTGGTAGTGGTGGTGGTGGTGTGGGGGTGGTAGTGGTGTGGTGGTGGTGGTGGGGGTGTGGTGGTGATGTGGGGCTGGTGGTGGTGTGGTGGTGGTGGTGGTATGGCGGTGGGGGCGGGCTGGTGGTGGTAGTCGTGGTGGTGG
The DNA here is from genome assembly GCA_907169655.1 of Acomys percivali. Lineage (NCBI taxonomy): Eukaryota > Metazoa > Chordata > Mammalia > Rodentia > Muridae > Acomys > Acomys percivali. The sequence goes on along the minus strand of OU015752.1, from coordinate 615,101 downwards.
TGTGGGGGTGGTAGTGTGTGGTGGTGGTGGTGGTGTGAGGGTGGTGTGGTGGTGGGAGGGGGTGGTAGTGTGTGGTGGTGGTGGTGGTGTGAGGGTGGTGTGGTGGTGGGAGGGGGTGGTGTGGTGGTGGTGGTGGTGTGGTGGGCGGTGCGGTGGGGTGGGCTGGTGGTGGTAGTGGTGGTGCCAGGGGCACACCTGTCATCCCAGCACTGGGTCGTATTAGGTCTCACTAGGCTACATAGTGAGACCAGCCTGTGCCACACAAGACTGAAGACTTCACTAAGGAATCCAGGACTTCACGCCTTCCTTCATCACGTGTCACTTCTTCCAACCCTGTCTGTGAATGGAGCTTGGGGTCCTAGGGAGAGATGCCAGAGAGCCCTGACTTTAACACAGAGAGCCCTGACTTTAACACAGAG
>OU015752.1:546244-605165 GCA_907169655.1 Acomys percivali | reverse complement strand
CCTCAGCCTGCCCGCTCTCCATCATCCTTCCCACCCTCAGCCTGCCCACTTTCCATCAGAGAGGAGACACACGACACGCCTTTCTGCCTTCCTCAGCTCAGGACCGTATTTTCAGGGAAAGAAGGCTTCCGGAAGGAATCGTGAATTGAAAACATAATGCTGAGCTGGGCGTGGTGGCGTACACCTTTATTATTATTATTTTTTTTGTTTTTCGAGACAGGGTCTCTCTGTGTAGCCTTGGCTGTCCTGGACTCACTTGGCGTACACCTTTAATCCCAGCACTGGGGAGGCAGAGGCAGGTGGATCATTGTGAGTTCCAGGCCAACCTGGTCTACAAAGTGAGTCCAGGACAGTCAAGGCTACAAAGAGAAACCCTGTCTTGAAAAACAAAATAAAAACAAAAACAAAAAAGAAAGAAAACAGAATACTGTCATGAGGTTTGCATTCAGTTGTAGTATTTCCCTCCAGAGAGCTGTTATCTCACTCTTAAGTTCTGGTGAGTGTTTCTGGACTACTATGCGTGTGGAAAGTGGAAACAGACGAATCTAATGAATCTGCATTTTGGTTTTGTTTGGTTCTGGGCCAGGGCCTCGCTTAATGTCACTTAGCTATATTCCCAGTCCCATAGATGTATTTAGAAAGTTATTCAGAAACTTGTAGCTGGAGATGTGGCTGTAATTTCCCAGTGAGGGCTGGGGGTGTGGCTTAGGGGTGGAGCCCTTGCCTAGAATCCCCTAGTGAGTGGCTGGGGGCATGGCTCAGGGATGGAACCCCTGTGATACCTTTGGAGATGAGTCTTAAGTCCAGAGGTTCTAGAAGCTGCGATCCTATTAAGCAGTAGGTCTTTCCTCTGCTAAAACCAGACATATATAACCTGAAGTGTGCCCACTACGTGCTCCTGAAGGTCAAATCTATAATCCGACCTTAATACTGGGATGTAGAGTTTCAGTTACTGTTTTCCAGGTTCTGAGCTACAAACTGTAAGGTGCTGCCGTCTGCCTCCCACACCCCCCCAGCGCAGCCTGGATATGCCCTCCTTTTATTCCTTCTTCACAAATCTGACAGACAAGTCAAGCTGTCTGCAGGTGATCTTGCCAGCCACCGTGACCAGTGTGCAGTGTGTCTACCCCTACCCTTACCCAAGTGGCCTCTTGGAAGTACGCCACCAACAGAGAACTATAGAATTCCACTCATCACCTGGGACCCAGCGGCGTCCCTCCCACCTGAGACTCTTCAGATGAGGCCTGCCTGTAGGTCACTGATGGCTCCAAAGGGCAGTGCCTTTGGGCTGGGGCAGCAGTGTCTACACTGGAGGGCCTTCAGGGTTCTGTAGGCCTCATGGTGAGCAAGGCCCATGTTGGAGGATAGAAGAGTCCCCAAGGCAGCACCACAGCGAAGGCATGTGGATGAGTCCACAGTATGTGGGAAGCGGGGTCCAGGGCCTGTCATCCAGGGCGCAGCCACCCTGGCACAGCAGCCACCTTGAGTTTGGGGTTACTTGTGGCCAGAATCAAGGGACTCAGAATTTTCATCTGGACTCTGGTGGGAGCTAAATTCTACCCTCCCAACTTGGCCTGAACAGAAGGTGTGGTATCACCATGTCTGTCCCTGCTTCTTGGATGGCTCCTGCTGTGTTGTGGAGGCTCTGGGGGGTGGGACATGAGCACAGCATGCCTAGAGCTCTGCAGACACTGGCTGTCCCTGCCAGAAGATACAGTTTTTGAAGTGCACTAATTTCCAGCATAGTGACCCTCCTTTTTTTCGCCTCCAATTTTCCCAGAGCATCTACTTGTGGCTATATTTGTGATGTTCTGACCAGGCAGAGGTATAGCTCTGTCCTCCACTCTGCGCCATCCCACACACATTCTGAGCTAATGGGCACTTCCTGGTTCTTTTGTCAGCAAATCCTGCACCGACTGGCTTTGGGAGTGCAGTGTGCTCAGTTAGACTGCTGCATGTGCTGTGGCCTTTGGTGGCTTCTGGGGTGCTGCATATAGTGAGGGAGAGGCTCTGGGGTGCTTGTTCTTGCCCCAGCAGTGAGGCTTCTGTTTTGCTGTAAGTTTCTCACTACCTGCACATGTTGATCATCCAGTGATTATAACACGAATTTGTTAACAGGCTAGCATCACCTGCACAGGGTCGCTCTGCTGGGAGGCTACCTGGAGCATAGCCTCTTGGCTTGCTCTCTGTGGAATTCTTTGTGTGTGATACATGAGGCCTCTCTGTACAGTATTACCTTTGCATCTAACTTTTAATTTTAAAAATATTAAATATTAAATATTAATATTTTTATGTGCATAAATGCTTTGCCTGTATGTATGTCTCTGCACTAGTGCATGCGGTGCCCAGGGAGGCCAGAAGAGGGCGCTGGATCCCCCGGAATTGCAGTTATGGATGGTTGTGAGCTGCTATGTGCGTGCTGGGAATGGAACCAGGGTCCTCTGCAAGAGCAGCCAGTGCTCTTAACCACTGAGCCATCTCTGAAGCCTTTGTTTGTTTTTGAGACAGTCTCCACCTAGATCTCTAGTCTAGAACTCAGAGAGATTTGCCCGCCTCTGCCTCCCCAATTCTGGAATTTTTGGGGGGTGTTGCCTTTTGTTGTTGTTGTTATTTTGTTCGTGTGGTTTGTGGGGGTTGGGGTTGTTTGTTTCAAGACAAGGTCTTGGGCGGGTGAGATGGCTCAAGTAAAGGCCTTTACTGTCCAGCCGGGTGACATGAGTTAGATCCCAGGAGGGAGAAAGCCAGCTCCTCCAGCTTCTCCCTTGACCTCCACATGTGGACTCATATGCACGCACGCGCACAAACACACACACACACATACTCATCCTGTAGTCAGAGCCCATGGTAACTGTGCTCAGATGCAGCCTGGTGGAGGCGCTGCTGAGGAGGCCTGTACTGCTTGTTGCTAGGTGTGTGCACTGTCCACTGGGCTGCAGCTGCTCAGGCACTCTTCAGATTTGCTTGGAGTCTAGGTGGCCAGGTTCAGTGGAGTGAGGAGCAGACGGAAATCCAGCTTCATTTTCTGGCAGCTAGCGTGAGAGTCTGTGAGGTCCCTGCCCCAGGACATAGCAGACTCACTCATCCCAGCTTGGCTATCCTCTGGAATGGCTGGACCTGAGTGACGGCCAAGCTGTGACAGGCAGGCATTTTCTTTTCATCTAACCATTTCATTATCTTCTTTACCAAATTTGTATGAATTATCTGACAAGGTACATTTTTCTGTTTGATGAGAGGTATGTTGAAGCAGAGCCATGCTTAAAAACAAAACAAAACCAAGGCCTGGCATGGTGCACACACCTTTAATCCCAGCACTCAGGAGGCAGAGGCAGGTGGATCGCTGTGAGTTCGAGGCCAGCCTGGTCTATAAAGCATCTAGGAGAGCCAGGAGTATACAAAGAAACCTTGTCTTGAGAAAACAAACACAACAACAAAAAACCCCACAACCAACCAAACAACACACACACAGAGTCAACAAAAAGCAGCTGGGAATGTGGTGATGCCGACTTGGAAGGCCAGAGCCTATGGGGCTGGAGCAGGGCCACAAGACTAATCGCCAACAGCCGGGGGTGCTGTGGTGGTTTAAATTGAAATGCCCACTTAGACTCAGGCATTTAACACTTGGTTCCCAGTTGGTGATGTTTGGGAAGGGCTAGGGGGTGTGGCCTTGCTGGAGGGAGTAGGTCCTGGAACCGAGAAAACTCCTCCTCCTTTTAGGTCCCTTTTAGTCCCGGTGTTTTGGGTGTGTCTTTGTCTGAGGCAGGGTTTCTCTGTGTAGCCTGGGGTGGTGGCTGCTCTTAGCTGTCAACCTGACGATGTCTGGCGTGAACGACAATCTAGAACCGGAGGGCGCACCTGTGAAGCTGTGAACGTGAAGCCTGGGTTGCACTGGAAACCCCAAGACATCAGAGATGCCAGCTCCGTGGGATGTATGCCAAAGAAGTGGACCTAGCCCGAGAGAGGAGTGAGTTGCAAACAGTGAGACTGGATGCACAGAGCCATCTTAGCCCTCTTGGGCCAGACATGGAGCTATAGGCTCTGTAGTTTGCCCTGGTGCTTTCAGCCCTTTGGTCATTTTTCTCACTATGCCCCTATTACTCGCCCCTCCCCCCCATTTTTGGATGGTAATGTGTATTCTGTGCCATTTTGAGAACTATGTAATTCAAATTTTGATTTTATAGGGGGTTACAATTAAAAGATTGCTTTGAGTCTCAGAACAGATTTTGGACTTGTAGGCAGTGCTGAGACTGTGAAGGATTATGGGACTTTTGAAGTTGGGCTGAATGTATTTTGTAGTATGGTATGGCTGTGAGCCTAGGTTTGGTTAAGAATGGACCTCTGAGCTCAGATGTGTGAACAGCTGGTCCTCAGGTCCTGGTGCTGTGTAGATAGGCTTAGGACATGGTCTTGCTGGGAGAAATTGGGCACCTCTATAGCCCACACTGGACCCCACATTTGTAGCTGGGGATGATCTTGAATGCCTGATCCTGCCTTCACCTCCAGTGTTGGGTGACAGTTCGTACATCCCTAGGTGGTCCTGCTTCTCTGCCTCCTAGTACTCACCTGCTTGTGTCTGGCTCGGCGGTGGCAGCGCTGGCAGGCACTCTGCCTCCTGGGTCATGTGTGCATGTCTGTCAGCTGCAATTGCTTCCTTTGCAGAAATGCCTGCACTTTTACACAGCAGCTCCGAGCACACAGAAGGCTGGCTGGTCTCAGCTGGAGCGCCACCCTTTCAGACATGTCCAAGTTGTCCTGTACAGAGTGACCTTTGCCCTCCTGGAGTTCCAGCTGCACTCTGCTTCAGGACTTGTGTGAGTCTGTGTTCTTTGGAGATATCTTTGGTTTTTGAGACCATCGAGCTGCACAGGCCAACGCACTGTCTTCCTTCCCTTCCCTGTGTGGGAAGGCTGGTGTGAGGGCCACATCTAGCTTACAGTCTTGCTTTCCTGATGGCCAGATCTCTTGGAACTGGAGTTAGACTGCTGTGAGCCATCATGTGAGTGCTGTGAGTAGAATCTGGGTCCTCCTAAAGAGCAGCTAGTGCTCCTAATCTCTGGGCCATCTCTCCAGCAACCCTGCCCCTACTTTCTGAGACAGTTTCTGTTGGTGTTACTTTGAAAAATGTGTGTTGCAGTTTCTCTCTTAACCTGGCTACCACCTAAATAATTGAGACTGGACTGTTACTTATTTAATAAGCTTTACTGAACAGCAACTGAACAATGTCTGTATTAACCCTCTAAGCTAGTGTGGCTTCCTCCCAGAGTAAATTCCTGACAGTTCTTGAACTTCATGGCTCTCTCTGCTCCAGTTGCTCTTTTCTCATGTCTCCTGAACGTCTGCTCACATCTGAATCCCCACTTCCTCTCTCACCTCCCCTGGCTGGCAGGAAGTCCAACCCTGCTCAATGATTCCGTGTTAAGCTGCTTTATTGACATATTAGGTTTTGACAATTAGGGAGCCAAGTTGAGACAGGAGATTCTCAAAACAAACACTGCAAACAGATATGGGGCAGAGATCAGCACTTGAATCTTCACACAGTGACAGTAACATGCCTACTTGTTTCATAGACTCACAGCCTAGGCTGGCCTCAAACTCAACAAGTAGCCAATTCTGCACCTGAATTCCTGGTCCTCTTGTCTCCACTTTCTTACTGTCAGGACTACACTTGAGACTCAGGCAGGAGGATTACAAGTTCAAGACTAGGCTGGGCTACAGGAGACCCTGTTTCAAAAATGCAAATAATAAGGTTGGCCAGATGGCTCAGCAGGTAGAGCTACTTGCCACCAAGCCTACGCCAGTCCTCAGGATGGTGGAAGAACAGAACTGATTCTCGCCAGTTGTCCCCTCCACCTGTGCAGTGGCACACGCATAACACACAAACACAACTATATTATATAAAAGCAAACTTAAGTAAATGAACAAGTAGAATAAAGTTGTGTGCATAGGTCTTCCACAAATATTTTAGTTTATTTTAAAACCATAAAAATGGAAGTTGGACACTCTGGAGGCAGAGGCAGGCAGATCTTTGTGAGTTTTGAGCCCAGCCTGGTCTATAGAGTGAGGTCTAGGACAGCTGGAGCTACAGAGAGAGAAACCCTTTCTCAAACAAACAAAAATCAGAAAATGGGCTGGAGAGATGGTTCAGCTGTTAAAAATGCTTGCTGCTCTTCCAGAGGACCAGAGTTCAATTCCTCATACCTACATGATGACCCTCTTCTGGCTGCTTCACTCGCACGTGCGTGCGCACACTCACACACACTCCTTTTTTTCTTCGAGACAGGGTCTTTCTGTGTAGCCTTGGCTGTCCTGGACTCACTTTGTAGACCAGGCTGGCCTTGAACTCAAGAGATCTGCCTCCTGAGTGCTAGGTGTAAAAGTGTGCCCCACCAACACCAGGCATAAAAATTAACCATTTTTTTTTTTTGGTTTTTCGAGACGAGGTCTCTCTGTGATAGCTTTGGCTGTCCTAGACTCACTTTGTAGACCAGGCTGGCCTCGAACTCACAGCGATCCACCTGCCTCTGCCTCCCAAGTGCTGGGATTAAAGGCGTGCGCCACCATGCCCGGCTCTTTTTTTTGGTTTTCCGAGACAGGGTTTCTCTGTGTAGCCTTGACTGTCCTGGACTCACTTTGTAGTCCAGGCTCGCCTCGAACTCACAACGATCCCTGCCTCTGCCTCCCGAGTGCTGGGATTAAAGGCGTGCGCCACCACGCCCGGCTATAAAAATTAATCTTGAAAAGAAAACAAGAAGAGCAGGGCTGGGCGTGGTGGTGCACGCCTTTATTCCCAGCACTTGGGAGGCAGAGGCAGGCGGATCGCTGCAAGTTCGAGGCCAGCCTGGTCTACAGAGTGAGTCCAGGACAGCCAAGGCTACACAGAGAAACCCTGTCTCCAAAAAACCAAAAAAAAAAAAAAAAAGAGCAAGGCACGGTGGTGGTGCATGCCAGTAATTCCAGTGTTGGGGAAGGGGGGGCTGTGGAGAACCCGAGGCCAGGGCTGGAGATGGTGCAGCAGGTAAGAACACTTGTCTTTGTACAAAGACAGGATTCAATTTCCAGCACATACATGGCTGCTCACAACTGCCTATAATTCTAGTTCCAGGGGTCTTGATACCCTCTTCTGACTTCTGTGGATACCAGTCAAGCATGTGGATACACAGATATACTACAGGCAAAACATTCTATAACATCAAATATTTATATAGAGACAGGTCTCTCTCCATATCCCTTTCTGTCCTGGAACTCACTATGTAGACTAGGCTGGGTTCACAGATCCTTCTGTGTCCCCTGAATGCTGGTATTAAGGGCAGGCGTGGTGGTGCAAGCCTTTAATCCCAGGACTTGGGAAGCAAAGGCAGGGGGATCTCTGTGAGTTCGAGGCCAGCCTGGTCTACAAAGGGAGTCTAGGACAGCAAAGGCTACACAGAGAAACCTTGTCTAGGAAAAAAGAAAAAGAAAAAAGGTTCAAGGCTAGCCTAGACTACACATGATGCTCCCAAAATCTGGGAGAAGTCTAAAATAGTCCAGCTGGCAGGTAAATTGAATACTGTCCCATGTTTTCTCACTTAACCCATGCAAAACTAATTGCCTGTTTACTCATAATACTTGTTTTGAAACAAGACATACTATACTATTGAATGAACAATTAAGATAACAGGTCTGTAGAGCAGGATGGTGCACTTAATCCCAGCTCTTGGAGGGCAGACTCAGGTGGAGCTCTGTGAGTTTGAAGCTAGCCTGGTCTACACAGTGAGTTCCAAACCAGCCAGAATTGCAGTGAGAGCCAGGCTAGCCAGGGCTTCATAGTGAGAGCCTGCATAAGGGGGAGGAAAAAAATCAACGAATAATAACAAAAAGACAAGTAATAATGACAATAAAAGCTGGTACAGCGGTAATCCTGCACTAGGGAGGCACTGGCAGCTCAGGCTTCACAAATCTTGCCATAAAACTCCAAAACTGGGAGCCAGATGAAGGAACTTGTTTATTTTGCTTATCTGGTGAGATTAAATATATCTTCAAAACGGGCTGCTTTCCAACTTGGACCATGAGAGCATACTTGAGAAGCATTCCTGTTCCTTTACTGGTGTAATGCAAAGTTTTCAGCCATGAGCAGCCCTATTGATAAAAGCTTTAATTTTTCCAGGGCAGAGGAAAGGGCTGAGTCTACCTGCAACTGAGCACTGGGATTAAAATGCTTGGCTCCCTGCCCAGCATAGTAATCCCAGCACTCAGGAGGCAGAGGCAGGCAGATCTTCGTGAGTTCAGGACAGCCAGGGCTACACAGACTGTTTCGAAAAAACAAAAAACAACAACCAGAGTCCAGACAGCCAGGAATATTACACAAACAAACAAACAAAAATGCTTGGCTCCCCACGCCCCACCCAGCAGCTCCCTAAAGTATAACAAATTCGAAATTAAGAGGTTCTCAGGAATGTGTGGTTTTCTTTCTTTCTTTTTTGGTTTCTCTATTGTTATCTTGTCTGTCCTGGCCTCGCTTTGTAGACCAGGCTGGCCTTGAACTCACAGTGATCAGCCTGCCTCTGGCTCCCAAGTGCTGGGATTAAAGGCATGGGCCACCATGACCGGCCACATGTGGATTTTTATCAGCTGTTTCTCTTCCGTTTCAAGTTTCGATTTTTAAGGTAACAACATAAAAGGGAAGTTATTTTTCCCGGGGTCACTGTAGTATAGTACGCTAAATTCGGAGCCCGCTCTCCCACCCCTTCATCTGTAGGGGTCACCGAGGGACAGGAGACTGGAGCCCATATTGTGACATCCTTCGTTTCTGGGTTTGACCTAAAACTCCAGGTGACCTTGGCACTTCCTTTCCTCCTCGCTGAGGCGTTCTCGTTTTTCCAGCACCTGAGATGCAAAGAGAGTGGCGCTCAGTGGCCCCGGAAGGCGGAGAGGACCACGGCGGGCTGCAGCTCCGCATCCTGCCACGCACACGTAGGCTGGCCATCTCCAGCCTGGCCGTTTCTCAAGCTGGCGACGAGAGCTGTGCTCCCTCCTGAGTTCGTACCCCGCGCCGCTGCAGAGCCGAGGTGTCAGCGTCGCGCGAGCCTTGCTGGCTGGCGCTCTCCGCGGAGGCGGCGGCGGCTCCCAGACGTGCCCTTAGGTCCCCTCGGCGAGCGGGTCACACGGGGACACGCACTGCCCTACGGACCCGCGCCTCGGGCCTCCGCAGCGGCGACGACTGCGCAGAGCGCCTCCGACGGCCGCCCTTGCGGCGCGGGCTGCCCTCCTCAGGGTCCCTACGGCCGCCCCAGACCCTCGCTCTGGCATACAGGAGGCCGTCGTCCGGGGGTAGGGGGAGCGTCTACCCCGCGCCGCAGCCCCCGGGGACCCCGGAGGAAGCCTCGGAGACCCAGGACCCGGCGGGTGCGCTTCCGTCTGGAAGCCCCGCCCCTGGCCCGGAGTGGGCGTGGCCCCCTGGCAGCGGCCGTTGCCCCGCCCAACCGCCTCCCAACGGCTCCCTCGGTCCGGCCGAGGAGAGGGGGCGGCACGAGCTGGTAAGTGCGCCTGCGCGCGCCTGCGCACCTTCAATGGGCGTGGCGCACGAGCCGGCCCCTCCCAAACCCGGCGTCTCCTCCCGCCCCCATCTCCCAACCTCCTCAGCGTGGCGCCGACGCTGCGTGCGGCGCGGGTTACCCAGAGTGCTCAGCGCGGGGGCAGCTCACTGGAGTTTGGTTCTCGAGGCGGCGGCGGCGGCGGTGGTGGCAGCGGCGGCTCCTCCGTCGGCTCCTCCTCCTCGCTCGGCGGCGGCGGCGGCGGCGGTCCGGGGCCCGAGCTCCGGTCCCCTCCGCTCCCCTCCGTCCTCCGCCATCTCCCCCGAGCGCCCCGACCTCCTCCGGCGCCGCGGGGAACATGCGGCTCCGTTCCCGGAGGCCGGCGAGTGACTGACCCGCGTACCCCCGCCTCAGCCCGCCCGCCCGCCGGCCCGGCCGCTCCCCCCCGCTTCGCCCAGGCAATGACAGCGGCTCCGGCGTCTCCGCAGCAGATGAGGGACCGGCTGCTGCAGGCCATCGACTCCCAGAGCAACGTAAGTGACTGCCGCGCGATCGGGGACCGAGGCCGCATGTACCGGGACCCTCCCCCTCCGGCGCGCCCCCGGCCAGGGGGTCTCTCCCGGCGGCGTTCTGCCCGCCACGGCCGCTGCCATCCCGGTCTCTCCTTCTTCTGGGTCCGGGGGCCGCAGGCAAGGCGGATAGCCCGGCAGCTCAGGGTACCTGAGGCCGAGGCTTCACGCGGCCTGGACTGATCGTTCGGAGCTTTGATCAGAGCTGCTTCTCCTCCGTTGCTCCGGCCGGGCTGCCCTTGGTACTCCCTACCGTGCCACACCTGCCTCTTCCCGACTCCGGGAACGGAGACCGCCCCCCCACCCCCCGAAGGTTTCCCTGCCGGGGGCAAGGTGGGAAGCAACTGGTGTCCCCGCGATGACTCGGGCAGCCCGCGTCTCTCGAGTCTCGGCCTTTCCTCCCCTTCGGTCTTCTGGCTGAAACCTCCTTCCTGGGCTCGGAGAGAACCCTAGGCCCGCATTGCTCCCAGTCCGGTGCCTAGGATTTCTAGAGAGTCTCCTCTCTTTTCTGAGACTGGACCTGCGTATATAAAACCTCTCCTGGGGGTCGCTGCCTAGGAAAGACTACCCTTTAGAGGGTTGGATCTTTCCTGTCATCTTTTTTGGCCTAAACGATCCATTGCCAGCCGGACCAGAGCCTGGGGTTTTGGTACTGAATTACTGGCCATCACAGTTGATTGCGCTCTCGCTCTTTCCTTCCGGCCCTCCTTCCATCTTCCTTGCCACACCTGAGGGGCAATCTGGTGCTTTGGGCCCTCGGCTGTCAAAATTTAACTATAAGGGGTCACTTTATGTCACATTTTCCTCTGCTAAGGGTCCTGTGAGCATAGGGACCCCTTTTTCTTCCTGTGAGAGCACAGATTAATCTCACCTGTTGTATATTCTCCAAAGGTTTGTTGGCATTGTAGGGGGCCGGTGTCCTTGCTTCTGGCACGAGCGGGGCCATGGGAAGATGAACAGGCGTTCAGATACGAAGTGTTTGCTGGGAGATCAGGAAGTGGTCTTTGAGATCACTTTCTAATATGCTCTGGATGGAAGAAAAACCATCTTGGGCTTGGGGGGGTGGATCTGAGGTTTAAGCAGGGAGTCTTTGTGGGTTCCCTTGCCTGTGCTTGGCTTGTTACTAGTAGCAGTGTGCTCGGAATCATTGGCGTTATGCAGGCTTGGTAGGAATGGAGGTGTCCTGATCTCTGTAAGAATCTGCTTGCCAGATCCAAAGTAATTTTCTTCTTCCTGGTCTTCAGGCCCCATTAAGATCAACTGGACAGTAATTTAGTAAACATTTAAGACATTTTTTTGGGGTGGAGGAGGGACAGACTAGATGAAAATCTTCTAGAAAGTATTTTTTCTTAGCTTTTTGTTTTTTTATTATTTATTACTGACTTATAATCACATGATTAGAATATTAAAAGATAAAAACAAGTGATATGAAAATGCAGTCTCAGTGGCTTTTGTGTCTCTTCTGAAGCCACAGTGTACACAGTGTAATTCTTTTTGTTTGTTTGTTTGTTTGTTGTTGAGACAGGGTTCCTCTTCTGTGTATCCCTGGCTGTTTTGGAATTCTTTGTAACTGGTTGGCTTGCTTCTGCCACCTGATTGATGGGATTAAATGTATGTGTGCACCACCACTGCCCAGCTTCCACAGTGTAATTCTTTTTTTTTTTTTTTCTAGACAGGGTCTCTCTGTGTAGCATTGGCTGTCCTGGACTCCCTTTGTAGACCAGGCTGGCCTCGAACTCACAATGATCCACCTGCCTCTGCCTCCCGAGTGCTGGGATTAAAGGCGTGCGCCACCATCGCCCATCTGCAGTATAATTCTTACCTCCCATGTGTTCATTCCTTTGCTGCAATATTATCAGGGATCCTGACTGCTGCCTGTGAGAGGGCTGCGATCAGCAAGTGCTTTGACGGATAGGCATGACGATACAGATCAGGTGGGGCAGCGACCTTGGGGTCCAGTGCTAGGTAAGGCTCTGACTAAAAGGCAGTAAACAAAGGAAGATAGAGGGCCCAGTTTCCTTCCTTCCTTCCTTCCTTCCTTCCTTCCTTCCTTCCTCCCTTCCTTCCTCCCTTCCTTCCTTCCTTCCTTCATTTATTTTGAGACAGAGTCTCTCTGGAACTTACTATGTATGTGGACCAGGTTGGCCTCACAGAGGATCTGCTGCGTCTATCTCCCACGTGCTGGGATTAAAGACGTGCCACCATGCCCAGCCCCTACATATTAGTTTCTTGACTATTCCTTTGGCCCTAAGTGTTAGTATGCTTATTGGCCTGTGGGTTAGTTACTTGGAGTGTATATCACAAAGGGCTGTAGTGATAGGAGAACTTACTGTGGTGGCTGGAGTTAAGAACTTGTCTTTGAGTGAAGAGGGAACTGTTTCCCTAAATGCGCTGTCAGTGACCACACATGAATACAGACAACTAGGTGTATGTGACAGGTGCTGGCTTTGTAGGATCTCTTTGTAGAACTTAGCCTGGAGGAGTACCCTTGATTTCTTGCTGAGGTGTTGCAGGGTGCTTGGGCATTTGCACTTTCTCCAGGATCGCTCAAGGCCCAGGTAAGAGCTGTGTGTTGGCACAGGGCACTCTGCTCTGCTCTGCCCAGTGATGAGCTCCACCACTTTGTAATTGACACATATTTAGGATGTTCATGGAAAAAAATACAAAACGGGGACAGAGTTGAAGAGCCAACACTAAAATTAACCCTCTTCAGAGAAAAGTGACAGAGAATGGTGTCATGTAATGCTTACCTTTATGAGCATGCAATTATGGCAGACAAATTTAGCTGTTGGCTTAAAACAATCAGTGACAGGCAGCTGACCTGAAGTCTACAGCCTCTGAAATTGGGAAGGACATCTGACTGACCAGCTCCTTGACCAAGGAGGTCTCTGGAGGAAAGCTGTCTGTGCTGTGTTCTAGCCTCAGCAGCAGCAAGCGCTGTCCTTTCTGTCAGGCCTGTACTTCAGGAAGTCCCCCTCTCCTTTGCAAAAGGCAGCTAACAGACTTCCAGACTGTGGAAGTTTCAGTCACCTCAGTGTGTGTTAGCTCAGGGTTGCCAACGGCCTCTGAGGTCCCCTGCACACCTGCTGTAGTCTGTGTTGTGAATGGGGATGAGGGCTATGAGTCCTTCCTGCACAGAAATCATGGGGAGCCCCCCTTTGGCCACTGGCAGGGTTGTTCTTAGTTCTGTGGTGCCCTCGCTGCTGAGGAAAGCCTGGGCCGTGTCTGCCCGTGAGGTAGTCTAAATGGGCTCCTCATAGGTGTTCCACGTCCTGCCTCCTTTCCTAGAGAGGGGCCCTGCTTCCTTTCTCCACGATGGTTTCACCTATTGAGCCTGTGACTCAGGAGCTGCCTCCAAGCCCCATTTTCTCAAGAAGCCCTGGAACCTCTCCATGACCTGAAGGCTAGCTGTGGAGTGCCCAATGGGAGCCTTGGTGACTGAGAAAAATCACAGGTGGCTTGAGATGTGTCTGTGAGGGTCTGTGTGACCCTGTGGCTAACAGATTTCACTTTTCAAGACAGTGGGGGGACAGTACAGTCCCGTGAAAAGCTAAGCGGTGAAGTCATGGTCCAGGATGGGGCAGCCGAGGGCTGGTTTGTGGCTTGGGTGCAACAGTGGCCAGAGAAAGCTGGGGCGAAGGAAGACTTGATTGAAGCACTGCTGGGCTCTGGAGCAGATCTCAAGAGCTGCTGTCTTGCTCTCAGTCCTGCAGAAGCAGGTGCCATGGCCATCATTCCCCATGGCAGATCACCTGCCTCTGCCGGCCTGTCAGTCTGGAAAGGCTGCAGTGGTTTATGTGAATTATTCTAGAAGGGTTTCTTCTGTTTGCTTGCTTCAGGAATTCATGCAAGGTGGATTGTGTGAACTTTTCCAGCTATCTAAGGAGATAATGTACACCCCTAATTAATTTGCATGGAACTCCAGCAGTGTGTTCTGTTCCTAACCTCTCTATAAAGGGAGGTGGGATGAAGCCAGTCCCCTTTCTGACAGCATGATGCTAGGCTGTCTGCTGTGGCCAGGACAGGACGAGGTACTTTTGTTTCTTACTGGCTTCATGTAATAAGGTGACTGGCCCAGAGTTAGGGACTTACCCAGAGTTAAGGTACAGCACTTCTGACACTGAATAGTATTGTGTTGTGGTTGAGAAATGGAGACATGATCTGACCCAACGCATGAGGCAGGGTTGAGCTGGTGTGAAGAGCAGGGAGGAGGTATGCTGTCATGCTGGCCTTGCTGATGCCCTGGCTCAGAGCATCCTTTGCAGTCAACTTCTGTCTCGTTGGGGTGTCAGCCTGGATGGGTGTTATGAGCTGATGAACTTCCTGAGTAGGGAAGGCCTGGCATGCCAGTCCTATGTGATGGAGCTGGGTGAGCGTTAACCTGTCAGCATCTCATGGGCTCTGTTCAATGTGTGTGGAACTTTGCCTGCATCTTGTGCTTCAGCTTTGTTTTCTGCTGAAAAGTGACAACTTAAAATGCCAGTGATCCTGTCAGAAAGAGGATACAGGAGCTGGGTGTCAGCTCTGCCTGGTCCTGCACAGTGATGCTTTCTGCTGTGACCAGGATCTGGGAGAACTACTGTGTGGCAGTTCTGGCTTTGGGAAACGAGGTAACAAATGTCACTGGGAATCAGGTTTTGTCTGTTTGGCATTTTGTCTCCCTGAAGAAGGTAGACTTTGTCAAACTCTGTGAGTTTTTGTTGTTGTTGTTGTTTGTTTGGTTTTTTCAAGACAGGGTTTCTCTGTGTAGCCTTGGCTGTCCTGGACTAACTGGACTAACTGTCCTGGTCCAGGCTGGCCTCGAACTCACAGCGATCTGCCTGCCTCTGCCTCCTGAGTGCTGGGATTCAAGGTGTGCACCACCACTACCCAGATTCTGTGAGTTTTTAGGTAGTCCTCAAAACTGGAGGTTCTAGAGGCCCAGAGAGCATCTGAACACTGTCCTGGAGGAGGGGACTTTTGTCCTGGACACAGATATAAAAAGAGCGTGTAGTAGCCTTTATCCTAGCACTCAGGATGCAGAGGCAGGCTGATCTCTGAGTTTGAGGACAGGCAGGGCTACATAGAGAAACCCTGTTTTGGGGGACGGAGGCAGTGGCCGCGTGTATTATCCCTTGATGTTGCTGTGTGTGGCAGACATGACAGGGTGCCAGGGCTGGGTGAAGGGGTATGTGCTCCAGCAGTCCTCAGCACCACTTGATCCCAAACTGGCCCCAACCTGAGCGTGCATCTCATGAGGCTCCTTCTGAAGTTCCTTCTTGAGGCTGCTCCTTTTTCATTTCCTGGAAGTGGATGGTAACAATGGGCAGCTAAGTTGGGGTCCATCAGGCAACAAGCAGGCAGTGTGTTCTATGGTGGCCTTGCTATGTCTGCACTCCTTTCATTCTCGGGGCACATGTGTCCTTAGTGTAGGGTCGGTCCTGTGAAATGGGTGTTTCCTGAGCGAGGTGAACCTGCGCTGTGTCTGCTTCCACCCAGTCTCAGGTCTGGGAGGCCTTGCAGTTGCGTCTTCATCTGGCGGTTACAGGGCCTGTGGGGTCTGAGAGGTGCCTAGTAGTCTACTGTTTCTCTGCAGCGCTCGTAGTGTTCGCAGTGGTAGGCAGACTTGGGCACACTTGGCCCCTCGCCACTAGGGACCTGGAACTTGACAACATGGTGTGCTGTGTGTGATTGTCTGAGGTGCAAGTATCTAGCCTTGAGCTGGAACCACTTTTTTTTTTATACTTTTGAGACAGGGTTTCTCTGTGTAGCCGTTGTCTGTCCTGGACTCACTTTGTAGACCAGGCTGGCCTGGAATTTACAGTGATCCGCCTGCCTTTGCCTTCCTAGTGCTGGGATTAAAGGCGTGCGCCACCACACCAGGCTGAGGCTGGAACTTTTGAGCACAAATGGAACAGTTTCCTAGTGTCTTATTATAAAGTAGGATTTTTTGGGGGGGGGCTTTTGGAGACTGAGTTTCTCTGGCTGTTCTGGACTTGCTTTGTAGACCAGGTTGCCTCTGCCTCCCCGAGAGCTGGGATTACAGGCATACACTACCTTGCCTGGCCTTTTTTCGTTTATTAAAGTGTGTGTATGTGTGTGTACTGCTTGTGGGTGTGCCTGTGTGCCTGATCGGGGAGAATTATAAGTTACGGCATATCTGTGAAGGTCAGATGACAACTTTATGGAGCCAGTTGTCTCCGTCCATGTTTATGTGGGTTCCAGAGGATTGAACTCTGGTTGCTAGGCTTGTACCAGAGTGCGTGCGTGCGTGCGTGCGTGCGTGCGTGCGTGCGTGCGTGCGTGCGTGCGTGCGTGCGTGCGTGCGTAGGTGTGTAGGTGCCTAGGGAGTTAGAAGAGGGCATTGGAGTGGTATCCTGATGTGGGTCCTGGGAGTCAAAGTTGGGCTCTCTGCTAGAGCAGTAATCTCCTTAGCCTCCTAATTAATTAATTAATTAATTAATTAGAGACAGGGTCTATGTGTAGCCCTGGCTGTTCTGAAACTCACAAGAGATCCATCTGCCTCCTGAGTGCTTGGCTTGCACCACTACCGCCTGGCTAGCCCTTTCTTTAAAATAAAAAAGTATTTTTGAAAAAGATTGACTTTTTGTGGATGAGAGTTTTGCCTGCATATGTGTATGTGCACCAGACATGTACTTGTGAAGGGTTGTAAGCCACCATGTGGGTGCTGGGAACTAAGGTCCTGTGGAACGCAGCCATCTTTCAAGCCCAAGAAAGAACTCTTTTTACTTTTTTGTTTTTGTTTTTTGTTTTGTTGTTGCTGTTGTTTTTTGAGATAGGGTGGCTCTGCATCTCAAGTGCTGGGAGTAAAGGCATGTGCCACCACAACCACCTGGCCCAAGATAGAAGTCTTTTTAAAAAATTTTTTTTTTTTGGTTTTTCAAGACACGGTTTCTCTCTATGCAGCCTTGCCTGTCCTGGATTTGCTTTGTAGACTAGGCTGTCCTCGAACTCACAGTGATCCGCCTGTCTCAGGCTCCAGAGTGCTAGGACTACAGGCGTGCGGCACCCTGCCTGGCCAAGATAGAAGTCTTGAGAGCATGAAGTGACTCTTTGGAATACTCTGTCAGCTGGAATTATGTTCCAGCTTAGCTCTTGGTTTGTCCCTGTTACGAGGGGAAACAGCCTTGGAAGTAGTAGTCAGGTTGGTCAGTCTGTGAGCAGTTTGTCCCGTGGACTCCAAGATGGTGGCTGTATATATTTCAAATTGTCTGAGAGAGTTGAAGGGCTTGGACATAGTTGAGGCTAAGATTGCATTTTCATTTTCTTGTTGTTTGGTTGCCATTTTCCTCTTCTGCCTGGACTAGCCTGTAACTCTTGCCTCAGCCTTCCAGGCACTTGGTGAGTGCTGTAGCTGAGGTGGTGTAGAACTTACTGTGTGGGTATAGACAGAGGACAGGAATCTTGGGAGAGCCTCTGCTGCCCTTAGGGCTGTCTTGGATTGTTGCTGGCTAATAAGTCCAGGGCCACCAGGACCCAGGACCCTTGGACTGCTTGGTGGCCGTCTAGTTCCCTAATTTGTGGTTCTTTATGCATTGTTGAAGAGAGGGTCACCTGAGGTGAGGTGATGTGCCCTCTGGGGTGCAGGCCCGCCAGGCAGCGAGGGTTCCAGCCTCGGAGCTTCTGGCATGCGGCACTTTCTTGGATCCAGCCTGCGGAGCCTGTGAACCCGGGAAGCCCAGGGCCGTCACAGTTCCAGCTGGCGGGCACTGCCACACCTTAGTCCCAGCCCTCGGGAGGCAGGCCAGGCCAGCCAGGTTTATACACAAGCTTTGTCTCAAAGTAAATAAATTTAAAATTTAAAAATGGCTTCCCCTGAGCTTAAAGGTAGGTATGATGTCTGTGCTGGCAGCAGCAGTTGTGTCAAGCCAGTGTCTCTAGATGATGAGCACACTGGCTTCCGGGCGCTTGCTGGCTTTTGTTTGTTTGTTTGTTTTTTGAGACAGGGTCTCTCTGTGTAACCTTGGCTGTCCTGGACTCACTTTGTAGACCAGGCTGGCCTCGAACTCACAGTGATCTGCCTTCCTCTGCCTCCCGAGTGCTGGGATTACAGGCGTGTGCCACCATGCCCGGCCTGCTTGTTGGCTTTTTTATCCTAAAGGTAGGCACTTGTCTTCAGCTAAGGGGCCAGGAGAGACCAAGCAAACTGTGGGTGTCAAACCAGTGCTGAGTGACCCTGAAGCAGGTGGGCTCGGTGCTGCCTGGCCCACCTTCCTGCTGCAGGGCTCCTGAGAGCTGAGCTCTCTCTCAAAGGCCCCACCATAGTGGTTCAGAGTGTTTAGTTTACGTGTCTACTCACTTCTCTGTTCCTGAAGCTTTCCCTCTTTTACTTAAAAAATATTAAAAGAAATATAATTTCTAGCTGGGCATGGTGGCGCACGCCTTTAATCCCAGCACTCAGGAGGCAGAGGCAGATGGATTGATGATAGTTCAAGGCCAGCCTGGTCTACAAAGTGAGTCTAGGACAGCCAGGGCTACACAGAAAGAGAAACCATATCTCAAAAAACAACAAAATAATAATAATAATAATTCTATTTGTGTGTCTGAGTGGTTATATACCACATTGGTGTGATGACTGAGGAGGCCAAAGATGGCGTCAAATGCCCTGGGGTTGGAACTGTAGGAAGTGCAAGCTGTGGTGGAGCGGAAGTTGCCAGGAAGAACCCTGGGAACACCTAGCCATCACGCTACAGCACATCCCTTTTCACTTACTTGTAACTCTGGGCTCCAAACTGTTTTACATGCAAGAACCCGTTTTCATTTTAGCTTTTCATCTGTTCTCCTTTGCTGTGCTTTAAGTGTAGCTAGGTGTTTATTGTTGTTGGCTTACTTATTTATTTATTTATTTAGGTATTTTGAGACAGGTTTTCTCTGTGAAACTTTGGCTGTCCTGGAACTCATGGTGTAGACCCGGGCTGATCTCTGCATCCCTAGTGCTGGAATTAAAGTATGCCCAACTGGGGTGTGTGTGTGTGTGTGTGTGTGTGTGTGTCTGTCTGTCTGTCTGTCTGTCTGTCTCTGTGTGTGTCTTAGTTACACTTTTATATACCAGGCTGGCCTTGAATTCAGATACTCCTGTCTCTGTGTCCTGTCTGCTGGGATTAAAGGCATGTACCACCATGCCTGGCATCTATATCTTTCTTTCTCCGCCCCCCCCCCTTTGTTTTTCTAGACAGAGTTTCTCTGTGTAGTCCTGGCTGTCCTAGAGTTGAAGGTGGCCTCAAACTCAAAGAGATCTACCTGCCTCTGCCTCTGCCTCTGCCTCTGAGAGCTCAGCTCTCAGGAGCCCTGCAGCAGGAAGGTGGGCCAGGCAGCACTGAGCCCACCTGCCTCAGGGTCACCCAGCACTGGTTTGACACCAGTTTGCTTGGTCTCTCCTGGCCCCTTAGCTGAAGACAAGTGCCTACCTTCAGGATAAAAAAGCCAATGTGCTTCCACTGGGATTACATGTGTTGCCACCGCACCTGCTGCCATTTTCTTTTTAATTAAAAAAAAAAATCTTATTGGGTGTGCAGGAGATAGGACAACTTACACACACACACACACACACACACACACACACACCCCAGAGGCAGGTTTCCCCCCCTCCCCCCAAGACAGGGTCTCTCTGTGTTAGCCTTGGCTGTCCTGGACTCACTTTGTAGACCAGTCTGGCCTCGAACTCACAGTGATCCGCCTGCCTCTGCCTCCCGAGTGCTGGGATTAAAGGCGTGCGCCACCACGCCCGGCAGAGCCAGGTTTTTAGAGCTGGAGAGTTACACAGGCAGTTGTGAATCATCTAACATGGATGCTGGTCCCTAACCTAGAACACTGGAAGAGCAGCAAGTGTTCCTAACCACTGAGCCATCTCTCCAATCCCTGGTGGTTGGTGTGTTTTGTGTAGCCATCCTCCTCAGCTTTCCAACTGTCTGTAACTAGTGATCCCCACCTTTGATTAAGGGTCTTGTTTTCCGCCTTTTCCGCCCAGCTTACAAGTTCCTCCCAGGACCTGCTGGGCTGTCTGGGGAAAGGCCTGGTTTGGAAGTGTCTCTCAGCTCTCATCTGAGCAGGCAGATGTCAGGTGCTGGCAGCTTCCAGTGCTTCACCTACATTCAAAGCACAGATAGGGAGGTTCTGTGAGGCAGATGTCTGCTGTGGGAACTGAGGCTCAGTAGCCACACGGTTAGATGGAATCAGGCTGATGTTGGAGCTTGCTGGGATAAGCTGAGAGATGAGTATCCCTTACCTGGAGTTCTTGGGCGTACAAGTGCTTCAGACCTGGAGTCTTCTGGATCTTACCATGCTCCCATAAGACTTTCTCCCCTCAGTGTCACTAATGAGGGACAATAGAAAAGAGGGAGGGCAGTAATCTCAGCCCTTGGGGAGGCAGGTGGATCCAGGAGAGCCAAGACTACACAGAGAAACCCTGTCTTGGGGGGAAAAAAAGAGGTCTAACTAGAGGGAGGATGAGCGGATGCAGAGACTCCAGGCAGAGGGGCCCCTGTGCCAGCTGCAGTGTGATTTGTTGGTGGTTGACTATGCCTTGCCTTGCCTCTGGTCAGGAGCTCTGTGGCGCACATACCCATCAGTGGTTGGTGAGCTGCCGAGAGAGTACTATAGTAGTGATGGCGTCTCCTTTCCCTTCCATGTCGCCAGCCACTGCACGGTGTGGGCAGCCATGTGCTGAATCTTGTGTGAGAGACAGTCTTGTGTGAGCTGGGCCAGTGACAACAGACAAGCCATCAAGGGGACTGTGCATATATATCAGTAAACACAATCTCTTTGCCTGGGACTGGAGCGTTGTTTCTTGGATGGCTTTTATTGTACTTTACTTTCTTCACTAAGTCCTGGCCTGGCAGGGTTGGGGAGTGGCCACATTCTCTTTCCTTGGGGTGAGCTCTGGTTAATGATAATAGGTGGCTGGCCTACTTTTCTTTTTTGGGGGTATGGGTGGGTGGGAAGTTGATTTTTCTAGGCAGAGTTTCTCTGTGTAGCCCTGGCTGTTCTGGAACTCACTCTATAGATGAGGCTGGCCTAGAACTCAGATTCTCCTGCCTCTGCACCCTGAGTGCTGGGATTAAAGATATGTGTCGCCATGCCCAGCATTTTCTTTTTAACTAAAAAATCTTATTGGGGGACTGGAGAGATGGCTCAGAGGTTAAGAGCACTGGCTGCTCTTCCAGAGGCTATTGAAGGTAGGTAGCGTTTGGCTCATCAGTCCTCACCACTTCCTCCCACATTAGCTAGGCGCCCGTTCTTAACATCCTTGGCTAACTCAGCTGTCCTGCCTGCTGCTCTACCTTGAGAGGAGTATCCCTTAGCAGAGCACCTGGATTGCGTTACCCCAAAATCTGATGTAATATCAACATCAATTGGCTGGGCCTAGGGCTGGGTCTGGAGGGCTAGTGGGACTGCATGATGGAAAAGTCCAGAAAAAGTGATGGGTGGTTTGCAGGAAGAGAGGCTTAAGTGGTGCCTGTTAGGGTTTCACTGCAAACGATGGGTTTGCCTGCCATATCACACCAGGTGCCGAGCTGCTTTGGCCTTCATTGTGGGTGAGTTTCTCTTGGTTCTGATAACCCCAGGCCAGAGCACTACAGCTTGTATGGAGTGAGGGGCCCCAGGCCTGGGACCAGGAGGTCTAGTTTGGTTTGATTTCCTCTTGTCTATCCCCATCCCCCTGGTTAACCCGGGGAAACCAGAAGATGGTACCTCTGCTTCTTGTTTGCTGCCTTCCTTAGGTTGACCAGATGACAGGCCCGGAGGATGCTTGTTGTGTGGGCACTGTCTTTTCCTGTGCTCCGGATGCGCTGGGAAACATGGGAGCCAGTGGCTCCATGCTTTTCCTAGGTGTTGGCAGCCTGAGGTTAGCTGGTACAGGAAGGTTTGTGAATGGGCGTTGCGGTCACTGGTTTTAAAGGAGCTGAGTTCACACTCTGACAGTTGGTGGCCACCAAGGAAGAAATTGGGAGCCGACTTCCTAGGAAAGAGGTGTGCAGTATCCCCTGGTGGTGTGTCTTGGTTGCTAACATCCTAACCGTGCACATCCAGCTCCACTGCCATCCTGGTCTTCCTGAGGAAACACCTCTCTTCAGTCCAGTCCAGCACCTCAGGCTGGCCAGTCACAGGGCTCCATCTTTCAGGAATTAGCTCAGAGAAGCACTGTGACCCAGTGGGAGCTTGTGCAAGTTGTAACACTTCGCTGGTGGAGTTGGAATGGATGTCGGTGGGAGCGGTTGAGATGCTTGCTGCCGGGTCAGGCTGTCCCCTTGGAGCTAGCCTCTCTGTCCCTTGAAACAATGAGAGTCAGACAGAATTGTATGAGTACTTTGGGTCCCAGGCTCTGACTCAAGCAGCCTCTTACGGCCTTGGCTGGTGGATCAGCTCTTGTTCTGTTTCCTGATCACAGCTCTCTCTTCTTGCTTCTCTCCGTCTTTTACTTTTTCCTGTCCTTTGGGCCTAGAGGCCCCTCAGCAGCAACTGCGGCTCGCTGCTTTTGGCAGTTGCATCCATCTTGTGCTCCTATAACTGACACATGCCTGCTGTTCCCCTCCCCAGTTCCTACTGAGGGAAGAAGCGATGATTAGCCCCTTGTCTTGCTAGTGTGGCGTGAACCTGTTCACTCCAAATTACAGGCAGATATGCTGAATGCCTAAGCTGAGGGGAATGGGTTGGGTTTGTGGTGTTAGAGTTAAGGCTTCATGAGGCCTGGACATGGCGTGCATTTGGCAGTGTGGGGGTTGGGTAGGTACAGGACTTAGCAAGCCCTTTGGAGGACCCACCACCTGTACACATCACCCACTGTCGCGGGAGGGTCAGGGGTTGTGCATGTTGCTGGGCAGGACCTGACATCACTGGACCCTCTAGAGCCTGCATGAGTGCACATACTCTGGGTCATCTCACTTGCTTTCTAGTGACCTTGGAGTGTCTTAATGTTTCCAAGCTTGGGTGTCTATTGTGATCTGAGGCTTGTGTCGTTCCTGTGGGATTCAAGGTGTGATGGCGATAGCAGTGCCTGGCTTCTGTTTAGTCATCCTGCTCACGAGGGATCTGCTCTCTGTGTCCTCATAAGGAGGGAGGTTAGGGGCTTGTTTGCAGAGGTCAGGCAGCTGGAAGGTGCCAAAGTAGGGCCTTGACCCTACCCGTGCCAGTAGACCTGCAGGGTGGGCTTCTGTTCTCAAGCCCCACATCTTTCCTGTAGCTCTTGTTTTTA
The DNA here is from genome assembly GCA_907169655.1 of Acomys percivali. Classification (NCBI taxonomy): domain Eukaryota; kingdom Metazoa; phylum Chordata; class Mammalia; order Rodentia; family Muridae; genus Acomys; species Acomys percivali. The sequence goes on along the minus strand of OU015752.1, from coordinate 581,898 downwards.
GAAAGGGCCTCAGTGTGTAGACCGTGCTGGCCTGGAATTGGTATTATTCCTGCGTCAACCTGAGTGCACTGGTAGGAGAGTGGAGGAGTTAGAAGAGGTTAAGAGCGCTGGCTGCTCTTCCAGAGGTTCTGAGTTCAATTCCCAGCAACCACATGGTTGCTTACAACTATCTATAAGGAGATCTTGTGCCCTCTTCAGGCAAAATACTGTATATGTAATAAAATAAATCTTAAAAAAAAAAAAAAAAAAAAAACAAGCACACCCAGCTCCTTACTAAGAAGTCTTTTAATGGACACAAGGGAAATGGCCATGAGGATATTGTCAGTTCCCATTGTGTGTTCACTTGTGCTAGGCAGGCCACTTGACAGATGTGAGGCTCTGCAGCTGACTGTTCCCAGCCTGGGCCTGTAAGCCTACTCTGTCGACCCTCATCAGGCACAGCTGCTCACACTGAAAGGTACCCAGGACACCAGTGCCCCGAGGTAGTAGATATTTTTGCAGCCTTGAGCTACTTAGGCTGTTGTAGTGCAGATGGCCTGCTGTCCCCTGTAGGCGGACGTGGTTTCTGTGATGTCAAGAAGTTCCTGGCCAGTTGCACAGCCTGTAGGATCTTGTGATGAGAATTGTACTCATCAGGTGTGGGTTGATGGTGGAGCTTGAGGGCAGCTGGAATCCTCAGAGTCTCTTTATATCCCATCCTCATAAAGGAAGACAAATGAGAAGAAACAAACATGTAATATGCAAGAAATTGGGTGTTCAGCCTAGGTTGGATCTCTCCAGCTCTGTCTCAAGAGTTGTGTGCTCTGGACAAATCATATCAGATATGTGTGCACCACACAGGCCTGCCTGTCAATAGCTCCCCAAACATGAGCTGAAGCAGGGGAACCCTTCCCTCTTCCAGGAGCAGGGTCATTCCCAGGAAGAGAGTATAGCCAGATGCCTGGTTTCCATGGGTGCTTGCTTAAAGCCAGTCTTTAGGGGTACCAGTGCCAACGGGCAGCTCTACATGCTAGAGGGACTTTATCCAGGGAGAAGAGAGGATGCTATGACTTCAGGAATGAAGGGTTGGTTCTTCATTGCACTTTTCTTCTCACACGGGGGCTTGCTGTGTAGTCCAGGATGTCCTGAAACATGATCCTCAAGCACCAGGCAAGGCACATTTCTTTGGAAGATAGGCACACTCAGGTCACAGACCTGTATGGAATTCTCCCATTCCCTCTGTGCTGCACTTGCAGACAGGAGATTAAAAAAGAAATATGGGGCGGGGTTTTTAGGAAGCAGTTTCCTTCCTTGTGAAGAAGGTATTGAAAGTTAACAGCTGAAGAGGCCATGGACAGAGGACTATTGGCATCATTGGTATTCAGAAAGCATACTCTTCAGACCTATGGCAAGGTCAGTGTTTGGCAGGCCGGCCATCCTGTTTTATGTCTCCCAGGCACCCTGCCACTATCACCCTTTTGGAAACTATGTAGCAAGAGTCATAGCCATGCTCTTGTCCTTTGACCCCATAATTTTCCTGATGGAAATGTGTTCACTCTGCAGGAGTGTTTTCTGTAGCAGTGTTAGTGGGAACAGTGGGATAATCATATCATTGATTGTGTTCTTTGGTGGCATGAAAGAGGCTGGAGCGATGAGGGACAGGAATAAGAGACTTCAAATCTCAGCACACACACTTAAGTAATAGACCAAGAAAGTGGACTGCTCAAGCCGCTACAGAAGTGGTTCTCAACCTGTGGGTTGTGACCCCTTATAGTCATCAGATATCCTGTATATCAAATATTTAGATTATGATTTATAACAGCAGCAAAATTTTATTTACTAAGTAGCAATGTAATAAATTTATGGTTGGGGGGTTAACACAACGCGAGAGTTGTAGCTCAATAGTAGTTAGTTTTATGTCAGTTTGGTACAAGTGAAGTCATCTGAAAGGAGGGAAGCTCAGTTAAGAACAATTTTCATGGGCAGTGGTGCCGCATGCCTTTAATCCCAGCATTCAGGAGGCAAAATAGGCAGACCTCTTGAGTTCAAGGTTAGCCTGGTCTACAGAGGAAGTTCCAGGGCTACACAGAGAGACCCTGTCTTGAACAACAAACAAACAAACCTACCTTCCTTCTATAAGATCAGGCTATAGGCAAGCAGGTAAGATATTTTCTTAATAATTGATGCAGGAGAGCCCAGCAGCCCATTGTGGGTGGTGCCATCTCTGGGCAGGTGGTTGGTCATAGGCTCTTTAAGAAAGCAGGCTGAGGGCTGGAGAGATGGCTCAGAGGTTAAGAGTGCTGGCTGTTCCTCCAAAGGTCCTGAGTTCAATTCCCAGCAACCACATAGTGGCTCATAACCATCTATAGTGTGATGTTGTACCCTCTGGCTGGCAGGCAAAATGCTGTATTCAAACAAAACAACAAAGAAAGCAGGCTGAGCAAGCCATGAGAAACAAGTCAGTAAGCAGCACCCCTCCATGACTCAGCATCAGCTCCGGCCTCCAGGTTCCTGCCCTGCCTGAGTTGATCCAAGTAAACCCTTTTCTCCTTGACTTGCTTTTGGTTATTGTGTTTCATTATAGCAATAGAAACCCTAATAAAGCAGGGTCTCTGTGGCCCTGGCTGTCCTGGAACTCATTATGTAGACCATGCTGGCCTTGAACTCACAGAGATCTACCTGCCTCCCACTGCTGGGATTAAAGGCATCTGCCACCCCGACCCTTGGCAGATTAAAACATTTATTTATTTATTTATTTATTTATTTATTTATTTATTATGTATGCCGTGCTGTGCCTGCGTGTACACCTGCAGGCCAGAAGAGGGCATCTGATCACATTACAGGTGGTTGTGAGCCACCATGTGGTTGCTGGGAATTGAATTCAGGACCTCTGGAAGAGCAGCCAGTGCTCTTAACCTCTGAGCCATCTCTCCAGCCCTCCTCCCCTGTCTTTTTGGTTTTTCTAGACAGCGCTTCTCTGTGTAGACTTGACTATCCTAGACTCACTTTGTAGACCAGGCTGGCCTTCTGCCTCCTAAATGCTGGGATTAAAGGCATGTGCCACCAATGCCCGGCCAGATTATTTTTTATGGAAGATTGTGGCCATAAATACCACTTTTGTGTTAAGGATGTGCCTTTGGTAATACTATAGAAAAGTATTATTCAAATGAGGATAAGACTTAGAATCATCTTTTTAGTCAACATTGGAGGTTGTTTTGTTTTGTTGGTTTTTTTTTTTTTTTTTTTTTGAGACAAGGTTTCTCCTATAGTCCTGGACTGGCTTTGCAGTCCAGGCTGGCCATGAACTCACAGAAATCCTCCTACCTCTGCCTCCCAAGTACTGGTATTGACGGGGGCACCACCACTCCTGGCTAACATTGGAGATTTTACAGGAGTTGGAATTGGACATGGTGGCACATACCTTAATCCCAGAGATGGGCAGAGTATGAGTTTGAGGACAGCCTCGTTTACACAGTGAGACCCTATCTCAAAAACAAAACAAAACAAAATACAAGAATTGGCATATCTAGAGACTCTCAAGTCCTTCAGTCTTCATTTGAATATGAAATGCCATAGCACAGATATATTTACATTTCTTTCAAACTTATTTTTAGCATTTCTGTGTGGTGTCAGTGTAGCAGTGGTGAACTCTTCAGAGAAACCCCACTGGACAAAGTGTGTCTCACTTGAGTCCAGGCATCTCCTATTGGCCCCAGAACTGTAGGTACCAAGTCACAGATACTGAGGTTTCTTCTATCAAATGGGTAGTCTGTGCATACCTATAAGTAGCCACAGATAATTGATTTATTTACGTATGTATTTGGAGTTCTGAAATAGGCTGGCCTTGAACCCAAGACACTCCTGGCTTAGCTTCCCAGGTGTTGTGGTGACTGGTGTGCAGCAATGTGGCCTGACACATAGCTCTGAGTCATCTGATGTGTGTGGTACAGGATGAGCAGCACGTGCATGGTTGTTGTACTGTGCTGTTGAGGAAACGCTGTCCTTACCTGACACCTGTGTCCTAGACCCACACAGTGGGAGAGAGAACTGATGTCTGCATACATGCACACATACATACACATGTGAAGCAACAACCAAACCCAGCTTCACTTACAAATACAGCATTAGGGCATTTGCTCAGGAGTTTGCGGGCTCCGGAAGTCATAAGGTACAGCCCTGTTAGCTTGTCTGTTGTGTTCTGCAAGCCCTAAGTGGAACTGGGAAGAGCTGCCTGCTCCACACCATTTACTCCAAATGTATGCATGAGGACCTACAAAACCCAAGATGAGATAAATACTATAAAATCAACAGGAAGTAGTGTTGTTGAGTTTTGTTTGTATAACTTAATTATTGATACTGATTCCCAAGGGTCCTGAGAGCAGCTCCAGCAGCTCTGGGCAAGGCCGCAGAGTGCTAAAGAGCACAAGCTTTGGTGTGTGCAGGTGGAGAACCGACTGCCCTCGTGCCAGCTGGGTTGCAGGCTGTAGGACAGTTCTGCTTTTGCAGCTGGCTTCTGGGATGTTTCTTGCATTCTCCGTGAGCACATTCATTGTAGGCTGTGAGCTGGGACACAGGGTGGTGGCTGTGCTTGCTCTGCAGCTTCACTGGGACTCTAGGGCCGTGGGGCTGATAGGTGCTCTGCTCTCCTTGATGCTCAGCATGGCTCTTAGAGCATCTACCTGGTTGGCTAGAGAAGGAGGCAAGACAAGATGCTTTGTCTGCGAATCTGTTTGCTCATTACAACAGGAACGGCGTGTTTTGATGTTCTTCATCGTAAGCATTCCACACTCAAGTCTGTGTCTACCTATCAGCACTGTGCTAGCGTATGACACTGGTGGCTTTGGACTTGAGCCTGCAGGTGGCTTTCCGCCATGTTGGAGAGTGGGTTGCTCTGCTTGGGAAGCCAGCAGCTTATCTCCTGGCCACTCTACTCAGGTAGCTGACCTCACCACTGAGCCACTAAGAATTGACTGGACCTTGGCATGTCATGTGTTTCCCTGTTCTCCAGAAAGAAACCTCATCCTCATTGCATCTTCATGGTACTTTGTACTGATGGGTTTCTTTTTCTGCCTAGTCTTGAATGCACACCTAGAGTCACAGGCACCTTCCATCTGGCAGCCATGCTCCTCCTGACCTCACCCACCTTGAGGTGGCTCAGGCCAGTGGATCTGGATGGTGTATTCGGGAGACTTGGAGCTACAGCCTGGTTGTGCTGCTGAGTGCATGGATGCCCTGGTCTTTGGCAGGCTTACATTTGGAATGAATGATGGAGGCAGAGCTGGCTTGTGGGATGACAGAACTTTTATGCACAGGCGGCACCACACCAACTTCAGCTTACGCTAAGAAGAAAATGTGAAGTACTTGGTGACCACAGGACTTGGCCTGCAGCTGCCACTGCTCCCTTCTGAGCGGCTTCCATCAGTGGTCTGCTGTTGTAGGATATTTGATCCCGTTGTGATCCCTGAGATTGTGAACTGTAAATCCCTGTTTCTTGTGGTTGAGCCCTAGCACACACCTTTAATCCAGGAGCTTTCTGTACACAGGATTTAATAAAATTGACCCTAGGTCAAGAGGTTGAGCAAGAAACCAGCTGACAGGGATTAAAGAGTAGGAGGGACTTTGAGTTGAGTGTTAAAGACAGTGTAGAAGTAGCAGGAGCTCTTTGGCTTTGAGCTCTTTAGCTCTTGAGCGCCTCAGCTCCTTGATCTTTGGCTTTTGGAGCTTTGAGCTAGCAAGCCTTTGACCTTTTCTTCCTGGGCTGTCAGCTGAGCTATGAGCCTTTGGGCCTTTTCCATCAGGGCATGATCTGAGTAGGAAGGTCAGCTGGGTGCTTTCTCTGCCTCTCTGAGCTAGCAGGTTGTTTCACCCAGCAACTGGCTCCTGAGTCTATTGGTAAAATAGAATGATTGGGATTTTCATTTAAAATAACACGTTGGCACCCAACACAGGGCATAGCCTCACAGACAGATCACTCCAGGTGCAGACAAACTGAGCAGCCATCAGATTTGCTAAGTCATCTGAGAATTCCTTAAAGAGAGGGTGAAGGATGGGAAGTAGCTGGGACTTAATAGAGCTCCGCTTACTGCTACTCCAGGTGGCCTAAAAATAGAAGCATTAAATGAAAAGCTAAATAACTTAAATGAAATTTGCTCAATACCAATTATCATTATCATTTTGTCATTTTATGCTTTATTCTTAATAACCACAATGGCTTTCTATACCTGCTCTAAGAAAAAACCTTTAGAGATACAGAAAAAAGAAAAATACAAAAAGTGGTTACAGAACTTAGAAGGAAAATTAGAGAGACTTATAAATGAGAATAAAAATACTCAGATACAAAGGGATTTAGACCAGCCTTAGGAAGATTTATAAATGAGAATAAGAAAAATTCTCTGACACAGAGGTCTTTAGACAAGATTTTATGCTACCACATAATGAAACTGAAAGAGCATGGCCTCAGGTTGTTAGAAAACCAGCCTTAGTCTATACAGTTACTATACAAGACCTACCAGGTACCCCAAGGTTATAATAAATTTGAATGGCATCCTGTAGACATTAGATTTGAGGAGATTTAAAGAAGCACTGGTCTCCTTGTATGCATTCATCCTCTGTTAAGCAGATCTGTGGTCCACTCAGAACAGGATTGTCCTCCAAGACTGGAGAGAGTTGACAACAGCAATATTGGAACCTCTCAGTTACAATGGCTATCATGGTGGAAAGATGAAGCAAAGGCCATAGAACAATGAAATCAGGCCAGAGGTATTGGTATTTCTAAGGATCAGTTGTTAGGTGAAGGTCCATATGCTAATTGACAAAAGCAGTTGGGATTTGATGATTATATCCTGGCACTATGTCATCAAGCAGCTTTTAAGTGCTTGGGATAAGGTTGAAGAATCAGGAAAAAGATCTGAGACATTTACTAAAATTATGCAAGGCCCAGAAGAATCCTTTACTGAATTTTTGCAAAGATTGACTTCAGCTATAAATAGAATAGTATCAGAATCAGTAGTCAAAAATGTACTAATTGAAACTTTAGCTTTTGAAAATGCTAATTTAGAATGCAAAAGACTTTTAAAGGCAAGATCAGCACCAGTTGAGGAATGCATTAGAGGTAAGGCTGATATTTAATCTCAGGGTTGTAATGTTAATCTGATAGAAGTAGTTTCTAAAAGACTTGGGAAAAATCAAAATGGTATGTGTTTTAATTCTGGTAAGCAAGGCCACTTGAAAAAGGATTGTGTGGGGCTCAAGAGATGGCTCAGCAGATTTCAGTTCCCAGCAACCACATGGTGGCTCGTAACCATCTATACTGGAATCTGATGCCCTCTTTTGGCACACAGGCATATGTGCAAATAGAGCACCCATACATGAAATAAGCAAACTCTTAAAAAAAAGAAAAAGGGAGTGTAGGTAAGGCTTTCCTAGAAACAATGGTATCAGTGGTTGGTTGGTTTGTTTTTGGTTTTTTGAGACATGGTTTCTCTGTGTAGACTTGGCTGTCCTAGACTTGTTTTGTGCACCAGGCTCGCCTCAAACTCACAGTGATCTGTCTGTCTCTGCCTCTTGAGTGCTGGGATTAAAGGCATGCACCACCACGACTGGCTTTTTTGTTTTTGTTTTTGTATTGGCATCAGTGTAAAATGTAGGAGCACCAGATATTGGAATCTTTTTCACTGTACAAGGAAGAATCCAATTAATTTTTGTTTTTGTTTTTTTAATTGAAGTTGCTTGCCTTTTAGGTATCTGTTGTTAATTTCTCCCTACCCCACCCCCCAAAAAAATCACTGCAAGTTCTCTGTCAATGTTCATTGTCTACACATAATGAGGCAATCTCAGCATTAGTAAAAGGTACCACAATCTCAGCTGGATCTATTCCAGCTAATTGGCCAAGTCTCATTTTCCTTATATAATCAATTCAGAAACATTTTCTATGTAGCTTTTTAAATTTTTACTTTGTTTGTGTGGTAAAGATATCCATTCTAGCTGGGCGGTGGTGGTGCATTCCTTTAATTTCAGTACTTGGGAGGCAGAGGCAGGTGGATCTCTGAGTTTGAGGCCAGCCTGGTCTACAAAGCAAGTCCGGGACAGCCAGGGCTACACAGAGAAACCCTGTATTAAAAAAAAAAACAAAACAAAAATAAACAAATAAGCCAACCAACCACTGATACCAGTAAATCAAAAAGGACAGAAAATATAAAGTAAGGTGGTTGAGATTTCTTATGATTCAGTTAAAAAAATCAGAATTATATGCAATTCTGATGGTTTTATCAGATTTTCAAGAATCTTAATAAAGTAACTGACTCTCTCAATATGCTGAAAGAGTTGTTTTGCATATAGAAACTGCCGATTCCCACTTAACTTCACTATTTATTTAATTACAACAAGTGATCCGAAGTAGAACTCACCCACTATATATATTATTACACATATAAGATCTCAGTCTCCCAGGCCCTCTAGCACAGGTTGGTGATGAAGTTTGTTGACTGTTGATAGCAAGTGTGTCAGAGGCTTCAGAGTTTGATAAAGAACACTGTGTTAATAGCAAAGGGTTAAAAAAGGAATTTTCTATAACTTGGCAACAAGCTAAGGAAATTATAAGGCAATGACCTACCTGTTCTTTGTATAACCAAACTCCATTACCTGCAGGAAGTAACCCAAAAGGTACTGAAGGAAATGACATTTGGCAAATGGAGGTGTTTCTTTTTGCACAGCATGGAAAATTAAAGTGTGTTCATCACACTGTAGATTCATGTTCAGGATTTCAGTGGCAACTGCTTTAAGTTCTGAAAAGGCTGATTCTGTAATTACACATTTATCAGAAGTTACGGTTATTATGGGGATACCTGTACAAGTTAAGACCGACAATGCTCCAGCATATGCCTCCAGTAAAATGAAACATTTTTTGCATTATATTATAATATAAAGCATATTACAGGTATACCACATAGCAGTTGTAGACAGACCTAATCACACCTTAAAAGACACACTTAATAACAAGAAGACCATCTAGGCTGGCGGATCTGGACTCAGGGGGCCTGCACAAACTGCTGCGCCAACCAAGGACAAAGCATGCAGTAAACCCAGACTCCCATTCAGATCCAGCCGATGGATAGCGCTTTCTCCACAGCTGTGTGGAGAGTGGGGACTGACTCTGACATGAACTCTGGTGCCCCCTATTTGACCTCGTCCCCTTGGTGGTGAGGCCTGGTGGCACTCAGGAAGAGGAAGCAAGTTATCAGAATGAGACCTGATAGGCTGTGATCATATGGTGAGGGAGGAGGACCCTTCTGTCACAGAGCTAGGGGAGAGGAATAGGTCGAAAGAGGGAGGGAGGGTGGAACGGGAAGATACAAGTGAGGGGGTAACAATCTGGATTTTAGTTTGTTTTTTTGATTTTTTTTTTTTCCGAGACAAGGTCTCTCTGTGTAGCTTTGGCTGTCCTGACTCACTTTGTAGACCAGGCTGGCCTCGAATTCAGAGATCTGCCTGGCTCTGCCTCCTGAGTGCTGGGATTAAAGGCGTGTATTCTGAATAGTTTTTAAAAAGATATGCTTAACAAACAGAAAGGGGTAATAAAGACCCCCCAAAGATAGATTACACAGTGCTTTATTAGTGTTAAATTTTTAAATGGCAATGAAAAAGGAACAACTGCAGAGAGACATTGGACAACAGGAAAAAACTGCTGAGTTAAACCAGTCTGTGAATTGTAAAAATGTGTTGCGCTCAGTATGGAAACCAGTCTAAGTGTTACATTGGGGAGGAGGCTTTACCTTTGTTTCCATGGGAGAAGGAAAGCTGTGGATATCATCAGATTTGATAAAGATTAGACTCCAATAGGAGAGATCTGAATAAAGAGAGGTGGTAGTTCAGCAGACAGCTTGGTCATTCAGTTCAAACTAACATATAAGACTAAAGTTTGCTTCTTAAATAAAAAGGATAATTTTGTGGTTTGGTAATAAAGACAAAGTTAAGAGATTTGAAATGGTTTAAGTAACGTTAGAGGTTTAGTACTGATCAAACTTGCTTTCTACATCTTGTAAGAGTTGGAGTAATTGGAGCTGAGGAGATGGCTCCGGTTAAGAGCCCTGGCTGCTCCTCCAGAGTTCAGTTCCCAGCAACCACATGGTGGCTCACAATCATCTATAATGAGAACTGGTGCCCTCTTCTGGCTTGCAGGTGTATGTGCAGGCAGAACACTGTTTACATAGTAAATAAATCTTGAAAAAAAAATTTTTGTGTGTGTGTGTGCAAGGTGGTGGTAGCCTGTGCCTTTAATCCTAACAGAGACAGGCAGATCCCTATAAATTAGTTTTCTAAATTCTAGAGTTACAAGGAACAGGCTGGTGATGGTTCACACCTTTAATCCCATCACTTGGAAGACACATGCCTCTGATCCTAACACTCGGGAGACAGAGGCAGGCACATAGTAATTACAGTGATTTAATTTTAAAAGCCACTTGAAATATTAATTTCAGAGTTTCAAAATAACTTTTTTTTAAAATTTCAATTGAGAGTTAATACTTTTTCTATTGCCAAAAAACATTTTGCCCCAGGAAAGATACAACCTACCATTAAAAAAATAATAATAAAAAGAAAAGAAGGCAAGAAAGAAACTCCCCAGAGTTAGGGTTGGGGCAGGGTTTTGTTTTTAGTCTTTCCAGAAGAATAAAAACAGCCAACTAAGGAATCTGGAAACCACCAGACAAATGAAACACCTGAAGAGAAAGGACAGGTTATCAAGAGAAAATGTGACAAGAAAGAGAGTAAATTGACCAAATGGTTTCCAAGAAGATGACAGGGAACCCAACAATGGCGAATCCACCTGGATTGTGTAATGACACCCTCTGTAGGGGGAGGCGGGGATCTGCTTCATGTTTCTTCTGCTGCCTGGCTCTGCGCAAACAGTGGACACCTTTGAGTTGACTGTTGTGTTCTGGCTGCGCAAGGTTGCCACTATGATGACAAGCACCACCCAAAGATCAGATTCTTACTACAGACTGCTTAGAACATTCAAATTTCTGAGTTCATATGGTAAATGTTCACAGAACTTTGAGCTCAAAAATACTTAATCCTTTAACCCCAGCACTCAATCCCAGCATTCCGGAGGCAGAGGCAGGTGGATCACTGAGTTCGAGGCCAACCTGGTCTATAAAGATAGTCTAGGTCAGCCAAGGCCACACAGAGAAACCCTGTCTTGAAAAACAAAACAGATGCAATGTGATGTTCTGGTCCTGTTGAAAGCTACTATTACAAACTGTTTATGATAATTAAGAAATACAAACTAATAGTCAACCAAACTTGTTGTTTTGTAAGGTACTAGTTTTCTGAGTTTTATCAGTCAGTATATAGCTAGAAACTAGTAATTCAGGTACACTAGCGATAGATGGTCTGTTAAAAATCCTCAGAGATCTGTAGAATATAGCGTTTAAGGATTTTATTAATTTGATAATGTTTTTTGGGCAGTAAGACATGTCAGCTCCTGATGGCACCCTTTTTGACTTTAAAGAAGATCATGAACATTAAAAAAATTCTCCTTTAGGAGATGGCCTTATTGTGGCAAGTCAGCCATTGGGCAAGAATTGCCCTTGTGTTTCTGCAGACAGAATACCGGACAAACTAGATGCAGGAAAGTTGACTGCCTAGCTTTACAGGGAGAAGGTCGGCAAGTCCTTCATATATCTCATTCACAGCAAAGTCTGTCAAATATTCCAAGCTAGGCCGGAGTGGTGGTGCACAGCTTTAATCCCAGCACTCGGGAGGCAGAGGCAGGTGGATCGCTGTGAGTTCAAGGTCAGCCTTGATGTTAGAGAAAATGTCTTTTATTTAGACAAAAACGGGGAAATGTTGCAGGATATTTGATCCTATTGTGATCCCTGAGATGTGAACTGTAGATCGGAGTTTCTTGTGGTTGAGCCTTGACACACCTTTAATCCAAGAGCTTTCTGTTTATTGTAAACAGGTGATTAACGTGTTGTTCAGCCAGCCTTACATACACATTTAATCCAAGAGCTTTCTGCACACAGGATTTAATAAATTTAGCCCTAGGTTAAGAGGTGGAGCAAGAAAACAGCTGACAGGGATTAAAGAGTAGGAGGGACTTTGAGTTGGGTGTTTAACACAGCTGTAGAAGTAAGTGGCAGGAGCTCTTTGGCTTTGAGTTTTTGGTCTTTTAGCTCTTGAGCTCTTCAGCTCCTTGACCTTTGGCTTTTTGAGCTTTGAGCTAGCAAGCCTTTGACCTTGAGTTTTTGGGCCTTTCTCTCCTGGGATGTCAGCTGAGCTATGAGCCTTTGGGCCTTTTCCATCGGGACATGAGCTGAGTAGGAAGGTCAGCTGGGTGCTTTCCCCGCCTGCCTCTCTGAGCTGGCAGGTTTTCCACCCCATCATCTGGCTCCTGAGTCTTTATTGGTAAAGTAGAATGATTGGGATTTTTATTTAAAACAACAGTCTACCTCCTGCCATCTCTTTGCACATTCAGCGTCTTACACTTGCTCCTCTCCCCATTTGCCTGTGTCTGTGAGCTGCTGTTCATGTGTCTCATCTGGACGTGTTTGTGAGGAGCTGGGGGCACAGGCCCTTCCTCCTGCAAGCAGGCTCCTTAGCTCTCCGCTGCTCTGTGTCTTACACGTTGTCTCTTGTAGCTCATTGCTCCATTGGTCACTTGTCTCTCTCCATCAGCTTTCCTCAGTGTGAGACCACTGGCCTCGCTGCTGCCTTACCCACTATGCTTGTGTCCACGCTGACTGGTAAAAACTGTGTGTGTGTGTGTGTGTGTGTGTGTGTGTGTGTGTGTGTGTGTGTAAATGAGGCTCCATGATAGAGCACTTGCTTAGCTTGTGCAGGGCCCTGATTTCCATTCCCAGCATCCCCCAAAATAACAAATATGGGGCTGGCTGCTCTTGTGGAGGACCCAGGTACAGTTCCAGCACCTACATGGTGCCTCACAACCACCTGCAACTACAGTTCTGGGATGCCCTATTCTGACTGTTAGAATACCAGGCATGCATGTGATCCACATACATACATGCAGGCAAAATACACACACACACACACACACACACACAATAAAAATACATGTTCAGGGGGCCTGTTTTCACCTGTGCTTTCCTGATTCTGTCTGTCCAGTTAGCACAGCTGCCTTTGTAGACCTGTCATTTCTCTCTCAGCACAGGTACCTGTCTCACGTTGACTTTGTGATAGATTTCGGATGTTTGTCTTGAGGATGAAAGTGCTCTGTGGTCTTTGTTCTGAGCAGCATTTTGGTCCGTCTGACACCCTGACACTTGGATACCTCGTGTTGTCTAGGTTTAGAGCATATTTCTGTTCCTTAAAACCCAGTCAGCCGCCACTCATTTTAGTTCACACACGGCACCCCTGCTGGTAATGTCCTGTATAGGCAGCTGGCTCTATATGCACAGTGAGGTGTGCTTTCCTGAGCCCCTCTGGAGAAGACAAAGTTTAGAGGTCCTGAATGGACAAGTTTTCAAGGTCCCAGTCCCCACTCTAGTTCTGTGAACCCAGTGGCCCTGAGCAGGCCTTGATTGCTGCACACGTGTAAAGTGCATCCTCCTTCCTTTTGGATTTGGAGCCATGTCTCTGCCGCGGTTGGCCCCGTGTGCGCTTCCTTGGATGGGTAACGGTGAGACGGCTCAGTAACTGAGGAGAGCAAGGTATGGATAGAATTTTCGTGCCTCAGTAGCAGAGGGAAGCACTGAGTCCCAGCACACCAGGCCTCCTCGCCTCCTGCATCGTGTCTGTGGGAAGCTCTTTCCTTTTTAGTGCACAGTCCTTCCAGTCCTCTGCGGGACAGACTCCCATGGCCCAGTTTCCAAGAGCAAGGGTCACTCTCCTGGAGCAGCTTTCTGGGGTAAACTGACTGAGCTGAGCTGCTGTGTGCTGTGGGGACTAAGACTGGTGGTGCGTTCTGCAGTAAATATATTTGCAGGGAAAGCTACTGTGGGTGTCCCTTGCAAGGCATGGTGGATGTCCTTCCCAGCTTTCTGCTCAGAGGCTGTGTCTGCAGGATGAGCACTGCTTTGGGTTCTCTCAGCATCACTGGGTCGGTGGGTGGGAGTCCACTTCATGCCGCACTCAGGCAGCCACTGTCAGGTGTAGGAAGGAACTCAAAGGTGTAGGCTCCAGGCCTAGGGGCTCAGAGAGAGTGTCTGCCCATGTCTCCTCAGTCACCAGAGCTGCTGTTGCTGTAGGTGCTTTTGTATTTAGGTGTGGAGGTTGCAGTCAGGGGTGAGGTCTACTTCGTAGGAACCTGTGCTACTGCTCCTACTGGGTTCTGGAGAGCTCACAAGCCTCTGTTTAACTGTGGCCCCCAGCGGATATTTCCAGGTCTGGATTTGGGAGGAGACCTGCATGCTTCCAGGAAGGTGACTTGTTCAGGCCCTCACAGCATGAGCCTGTTCCACCAGGGTTCATGGCCTAGGACCCTCTCTTTTCATTGCTCCTGTTTGGGGCCATATGACCCCATCTGTTGCAGTTCCCTGTACAAAGAGCAGAGAGCCTAGGAGTGATGTGGGGACCACTCAGGGTTTAAAGTCCTAGCACTAAAGCCCCAGTGGATCCTATACCTTGCTAATTTGTGTCTGACTTAGGATAAAACACACGTGCCATGTATAAAACCTGACTCCAGGCACGTTTATGTATTAAGTTCACTGTTGAGACAGGATCTCACTGTGTAGACTAGGCCGGCCTTGAACTCACAAAGATCTGCTTACCTCTGCCTCCCCAGTGTGGGAACAAAGGCATTGGGTACTAGGCCTGTCTTCTTTAGCATTTTAATTTAATTTTTGTTTTTTTTCAAACACGTTGTAGGATGTGTTTTACCTCCTAGTCCTGTGCTCCCAAAATATTGACTCATGAAACTCAAATATTATTTACAAAAAGCTTGGCCATATAGCCAGGCTCTTTTCTGACTCAGAAAACCCATTATTCTAATCTACATTTTGCCATGTGACTGTTTAGCCGTCCTCACGTCTTGTTGGGGCTAATCTTCCTCACTTGGCTCTATCCCAGAATCCTTTCTGCCTGCCGGATGTCCTGTTTCCCGCCCAAGCTATGGGCCATCAGACGGTTTTTATTGACAGGCATTGCATCCATATAATACACAAGATACTCCCTCATCAACGGTGTTTCTCTGTGTAGTCCTGGCTGTTCTGGATTCACTTTGTAGACCAGGCTGGCTTCAAACTCAAAGAGATCTGCCTGCCTCTGCCTCCTGAGTGCTGGGTTAAAGGCGCATGCCATGGCCACCTGGCTTCTTAAGCATTTTTCAGTGCACACCTCAGTAGTGCCAACTGTAACATTCATCCAGCTCTGCACCCCAACCCTGCAGGGTCTGTGTGTTGCCCTGACTGTGCTGGAACTCACTGCATAGACCAGGCTGGCTTTGGACTCACAGAAATTCTGCCTCTGCCTCCAGAGTGCTGGCTAAAGATGAGCGCCTTCTTGCATGGCTCTTTTTTATTTTGTAAAGCCCAAACTGTGCACCTGTTAAACATGCCTCCTTATCCTCCTGCCCATCCCCAGCAGCCATCCTCATGTTAGGCTGATATTCATGGCCTTGCCCCTTCCAGGTCATTCCGCACAAGTGGAATCACACAGGCTGGCTTTGTTGTTTTCTACACATCGTTTGTTACAGAGTGTGCACATAGCATGGCTCCACAGTTCCCTCTTTCTCCCGATGAATTGTCTGGGTGGACCATGTCTGCCTTTTCATCAGTCTGGATAGATGCTAGCTACAGCTATAGCTGGACAACCATGAACGGTGCCACTATGAGCGAAGGTGTCATCATTTGTCTGGACGTGCTGGTCCAGGGTTCTTCTTTCAGTGCTGTGTGTAGTATATTAGCTACTTCTCTGTTGCTGTGATAAAACACCAAGGCCAAGGCAACTTCTAGAAGGAAGAGTTTGTTTACCTCTCCAATCCAGAGACTTAAGAGACTTAGACCATCCAGCTGATTGTGCAGTAGCATGAACCTTTGGTCCCAGCCCTTGGGAAGTGGAGGCAGGTGGATCTCTGAGCCTGGTCTACAACATGAATCCCAGGACAGCCAGGGCTGCTACTCAGAGAAACCCTGTCTCAAAAACAACCCTGCTGGGGCAGGGGTGGGGGCTGGGTTGGCACCATCATGGCCTGGAGGTATGGTGGCTGGCACGGGGTGCTGCCTTGGAATTCCTTCCCTCCACTAAGAAGTGAGACCACTTCTTCCCAGTTTAGCCTCAGGAGTTCTTAGGACAAGACAGAAGGCAGCCACGGTCTCTGCCAAAACAGTCCAAGGATGGTCTCCAGCCTAGTTGCTGTAACAGTTCCCTCCGAGACCCCTTGAGCTGGGCCGTCACAGTCCACATCACTCTGAGCACTGCTGTTGTCCAGGCGCCTACTAGGGTGGCCATAGTGCCGCTTACAGCATTCAACCGCTTTTCTCGTCCAAAGTCCCAGTCTTCTACATTTCTCCAAAAAACCAGTGTGGTCAGGCCTGTCTGCTCTTTGCTGCCCACTCACACAGCCCCCCATCCTGGCTAGCCCATACACTCCCACTTGCTCTTCTTTACCCTCAGAGATTTTTCTCTATTGCCCCCCTCCATGGGAGGCCCCCAAACACCTCAGCTTCCCACCCCACCTCTATGCCTGTACTGTTTGAGAAGCTTTAATCAAGTGTCTGTACCCTTTGAGGTCAGCACTGAGCCGTGGTTCAAGGCCACAAGGTTGTGTGTGTGTTGCTGAGAAAGGGAGCTGAATAGTCAGCAGAGCCAGTATGTGGCCACCAGACTCCTGTGGCCCAACCCAGCTGTGTGATCTCAGCCAGATCAGTCAGGTGATCTGTCAGCCCCTTGGTTGGCTACTTGTAAGAAGACACAGTCATTTGTGGAGTTCGAGGAGATACTTAGTAGTAAGGCAGTGCCTGCCTGCTTCCCCTGAGGCTGAGCCCCCACCGTGTTTGCAGCAGGACCCTAGAGGCCTCTCAACTTATGCCTGGCCAGTGCAGAGGTGTGAAAAGAGGCTAGTTTGGAGCCACCTGGGCCTGGGGAGTGACTAGGAATTTACAAAGAAGTTTCTGGGGTTGGTGACTTGGTGGGACAGTTCTTGTTCAAAAGGTGTGGAACCACTGTGCATTTTAGGAACCTGTTAACTTGTCGAGAGGCCAGGCTTCTTTGCACCAGCCACGTGTGGCCTGGGTAGAGAGAGGAAGTTCATGACTGAAGGCAAGCTACTGCTGACAGGGGAAGCGAGGCCCCAGGGTCCCCAGGCAAGGCATCTGGCCTCCTGGGCTGGTTGCTCTAGAGCTGCTGTGTTCCCTGCTGCCAGTGGCAGTATGCAGGATGTGCTTCTCTGTCTTGGGCAGCAGAGTGAAGGAAAGAGTTTGCTTCTATGTTGGGGGATTTAGTTATGTGCTTTTTTGTTTTTTGTAATTGCAGCATATTGTGTCCTGGGCCTTGGATGACAGGGAGCCCCCATCTCTCACAGAGCTCTGTCCTCCTGCTTTTAGCTGTGGTAGGCTCCTGGGTTTTGGAGTAGTGTTGCAGCCCTATAACTATGTTGGGCTTGTAGGTGGTTCTCAGCCAGAACAGAGTGCTGGTACAGTCCCTTAGTCAGGCAGGAGTAGCCACCAGCCTTGTCCTGGTCTACCAGACGCTGCCCAGGGCCACGTGTCTGTCAGTGCCGCAGGGCCTAGTGAGCCGTGGCTGCTTGCTGGTCTGTCCTCACCCTGGGTGGTTCAGGCTTCTCTTTGTCCACTGCCTTGAGACTTCCCTGTCACCAAGTTCCCATGGTTGCTGTGATGTTTGGTGTGCGTGTGCTCTAATGCTGGCTTTGTGCTTCCCACCTCCTTACATAATGCTTTGGAATCAGCTCATCCTATCTAAGAAGGTGGCTTTGCTGAGCAAGTGTGGCTTGAAAGAGTAATAGGCCACACCACTGACCAGGGCCTCAGTGAGACGAGAGAAGTGGTCTCTATGTGCCTGGCTAGGGTCTCCCCAGCCTGCTCCGGGATAGCACTCTCGTGTTCTTCTGTGAGAATCACTTCTGTCCCTATCATCCCTCACGGGCATCAGTTGGGTACAGGACAAAGCCTGTTGACCAGACACTGACTTGGTGTTTTCAAGGCTTAGCTTGCCCCAGAAATGTACCCAAACGTTTGCAGTATTGGAGTAAACATGGCACCTAGTAGGAAGAGACATCGTCTGTGATGGAACCCCTGCTATGTCATTGTGATCGACACATTAGAGAATCAACCAATGGCTGGGTCATCCCTGAGGGGCTCTCTGTGTGCCCTCCCCTTGCTGGAATGGGCAGGCTTTCATGGTGGATGGGAAGTGGTGGTGGGGGGCCGCAGCGCAGTGTCCTTACTGGCTTTGCCTTGGGCCCAGCCTGGGGGGATCTGCTGCTGTTAAAATGACCACAACTCCATCCTCTTGGCATCTGGCAGATGTCACTGGGGGCCAGAATGGGGGAGTTTGTTCTTTTCTCCTTGCTGCCTGCGATCAGTGGCCCTGTACCATGCCTCATGCTGCTTTGTGGTGGGCACCAGTAGGTCAGTGACCCACCCCCAGAGTTGACAGCACAAGTACAGGCAGGCTGTGTGTAACATGTCTGTGCCATTGTTTTGAATCTGCCATTTTAAACTTGGGATATGTAGTGATGATGTTGGTGAGGTATTTGACTGGGCCGTAGGAAAGAACCCCACCCTGTGTCCCACCCACAGGAGCTACCGCCATCCAGCATCCCTGCTGGAACATAAGCAAGTGCTCTTAGAAATGCTGGGGCTGGAGAGATGGCTCAGCAGTTAGAGCACTGGCTGCTCTTTCAAAGGACTCCGTTCAATTCCCAGCACCCACACGATAGCTCCCAACTGTCTGTAACTCCAGTTGTAAGGCATCTGACACGTGTGCGCACACACACACAGAGGCAGAATGATGATGTGCATAAAATAAAAACAAATCATTAAAAAATGTTAAAAAAAATACTGTGAAAAAAAATCTATTTTTAAAAGAGAAAGCAATGCTGATGGACAGATAGGAGAAGGGTTGAGACTGGGGAGTGCCACTGGTGTGAACAATACTAGGAGGTGACCAGCTCCCTGACACATGGGAGTGAGTGGGTTTAGCTGCCAAGTGTGCACACTCAAGGGCCTATGCTTGCCAGGAGCCATTGTTTCTGACTGGGCACTGCTAGCTGGTATTGGCTCTTCTCCCCTCACCCTAGGCACTCCCCATGGCTTTCATCCTGTGCTGGTGGCTCTGAACCCTGTCACACCCTGCCTCTTTTAGAGGACTCTGATGATGACATGAGAGGACAGTCTTCTGTGGAAAGCACGCGAGGCTGAGCTCCGCACACTCCTAGTAGGTTTAGGGTTGCCATGGAGATCTGGTGAGCCCTCCGACCACTGTTGAGAACAGAAGCTGGTGCTGCATCTGGGGCCTTCCTCAGAGCTGCTGTGTGCCTGCCCCCTGGGGGCATGTGAATCCCCTGGAAGGCACCATTAAACAAGACCCTAAGTCTCTCATTTGGAGAATAGTGTGGAAACTGGGACTCCAGACAGTTCTTCACAGACGCAGACCGCACACCCAGGGTGGGGCAGTGTTCCAGGTACTCTGTCTGGGGGGGGGGGCTGCGGCACTTACTGCAGGTGCTATTAACGGGGAGCTCACTGATGTTGGCTCCTACTCCTGGGTCTGGGGTGAAGTACATGGAGACACCACAGGCAGGCTAGAGACTAGGGCGCCTGGCTGAGACTTGACAGTACAGCTCAACATGGCTCCTGAGTGCCGAGCCCTGCCTAAGCCAGGGTTGGTCTTCCCCACACAGCCGTGGACATGATGCCTCTCTAGTGCACAGGTGTCTGTGGGGATGTGCTCAGTGCCAGAAAGAGGAGCTGGTGCTCCCCGGTGGGGTCAGGTGTAAAACTGAAAGTGTATCTGTGTCTTTGTGCCTTTGCTCGTCAGTCCTAAGGAGACTCCCAGGGTTCTAGGCTGGAACGTCCTCACTTCACTGGAGAGACACAGCCCGAGGGACGCTGCTTCTCCTGCTGTGTGGGGCTCATTCCTGCCTTAGGTAACAAAGACTGCTCCTGCTTTGGCGTCACTGCTCCTTTTGTTTGTTTTGTTTTGTTTTGTTTTTCAAGACAGGGTTTCTCTGTGTAGCCTTGGCTGTCCTGGACTCTTTGTAGACCAGGCTGGCCTTGAACTCACAGAGATCCGCCTGCCTCTGCCTCCCGAGTGCTGGGATTAAAGGTGTGCACCACCATGCCAGGCCACTTCTCCTATTTTTGTATGCTTTGTGATACCTTTTCCCCAGTTTTTTAGTTCTATTAAACTACAGTTGATACAATAAACTGCACATTTGAAGTCTGTAACTTGGTAAATTTGATCCTATAAATGCACGTGTAGTGGCATTTCCCATAGGTATGCGACACACACACATCACTACCAAGAAACCTTTTCTTGTTTCTGTTTCTTGGTATTATTCCCCTTTCTTTTCCCTCCCCCAGACAACTGCTGCTCTCCTCTCAGTCATGTAGGGTGGTTTGTCTTGCCCTTATTGTGTAAATTGTGCAATATGTTCTCTCTCTCTCTCTCTCTCTCTCTCTCTCTCTCTCTCTCTCTCTCTCTCTCTCTCTCTCTCTCCTTTTTTGGGTGGTGGAGCCTGTCCTTTTCAGCATACTGATTTTGAAGTTTATCCAGTTGTACTGTATATCATGGTTCTTTTTATTGCTGTGTAATAATCCATTCCTTTTTATTATTACGTGTGAGTATGGAGGGAGAGAGAGAGAAAGACAGAGAGGAGAGAGAGTGAGGGGAGAGAGTGTTTTGAGAATGTGTAACAGTGTGCGTGTAGAGGTCAGAGGGCAGTTTGGTGGAGTCATCTCTCACTTTCCACTTCTATGTGAGTTCCAGGAGCGGAATGCATCAGCAAACACCTTTATCAGCTGAGCTGTCTTGCTAGCACCAGCATTCCATTTTCGCGTGTAGCCACAGTTTGTTTGGATTGGTTTATTTCTTAATTTCGATGCCCACACATGTTTGTATGGGCATGCATACAATCTGAGGACTACTACTTGGAATTTGGATTTTGAGGCTCAACTTAGGTGGCTAGGCTTTCGTGACAAGCATCTTGACCTCCTGAGTCATCTTGTTGGCTCTTGGGTTGTTTTACCTTCCAAGACAATTTTACCACTTTATATTTCCACCACCAGGAGTGTCGGAAAGACCTAAACCTAGGATTGTGGTGGCACTTGCTTGTCATACCCGTGCTCCTAGGTATGGAGGGGGAGGGTCAGGGGTGGGAGGTCATCCAAATGAATGAATAAAAGAAAGAAAGAAAGTGCCATTTGCTCATGACTTGTCAACATCTGATAAGGTTAGTCCTCTTAATTTTAACTCTTCGGGGAGTAAATTATGGTTTCTCATGGGAATTTTATTTTGCATTTTCCTAGTGACCGGTAGTGTTGCTCCCCTCTGAGTGTGTGTCAGCTCTTCGTATCATCTGTGGTGAGAGATTTGAGTGGGCTTTTTACTTGCCTGATCATTGATTCCTTTTGTTTTGTTGGTTTCTGTGGGCAGTGCATTTGTGCACGTACATGCCATTCATGTGTGAGTGCGTGTGAAGGGAGAGGGGAGGCAGGTCAGAGAACAGTCTATGGGAGTCTGTTTTCTCCTTCTACTGTGTGTGTCAGGGACTAACAGCAGGTAAAAGCTTGTCAGACTTTGTGGCAAGGCTTTATGTGTTGAGTCTCTGAATTCCACTTAGAGAATCAGCTTGCCACTTTCCCCAAAAGAGCTGCTTGAATTGACATCAATCTTGCCAGAGTGCAGAGCCTTGGTGTCTGCTTTCTCAGCTGTAAGTTTTCAATGTTGAAGTTTAATATGTAGTGAGATTCATCCATAAATATTTATCTTGATAATTTTTAAAGAATTTAACTGAACATTTATTTATTTCATGCATGTGCTGCACATAAGTGGAGGTCATAGGACAACCTTAGCAGAGTCAGTTCTCTCCCTGGAGCTATGGGGTTGAACTCAGGTTGTCAGGCTTGGTTTATATATATTTTGTAAACTTTCAGTTAGTACTACAGGAAGAAAATGTTTGAAACCAAGCGTCTCTGCCTTATTACTATGGTCGAGCTCGGCAGAGATAGTAATGTCTCAAATGCTTTTAGCAGGAGGAGCGACAACAAGTGGTCAGGCTTGGTGGCACACACCTTTACCCACTCGGCCATCTCTTGGGCCCTTCATTCCTACTTGCTGTTGTCAGTAGGGACTGGCTGAGAGTCTGTAGCTTGTGAGCTGTGGTGGAGACTCTCTGTCCTGTAGCTCTGCTCAGAAGATGCCCTAAGAGCTTTCCAAGAACTGACATGCACGTAGGGTGTGGCTTTCACCTCTTTTCCTGTTTGAAAGACCTCTTTTGGCTTTTTCTTGCCTAATTGACCAGAACCTACCGTCCAGAGTTGAGTAGAAGTGACCGCCCATTTCTTGTGGCTGCTCTCAGGGAGGAGTCAAGTGTGGTCTTGCTGTAGTGGGGCAGGCTCTCTCTGCTCTCAGCGACTGGGTTTCTCCAGGGCCAGCTGCCCTGCCATCTTGCTGTCTGTCAGGGCTAGGCTTTCCCTTTGGCCTTCCTCTACCACCCACATGCCTCGCTTTCCAGGGGGTAAGTTTCTCCTCACCTCGCTGCTGAGACACTGACGAGGAGAGCAGGTGAGGTGGGTCATGAGCCAGGCTAGCTGGCACCCGGTGTGTGGAGAGACACATGTCTTGCTCAGTGTAGCTCGTGGTACTTGGTCCTTGAATACTGCCTGCCTATCCCCAAGTAATGCATCTTGTTTCCATAAGGTGACAGGGAGCTGCTGAGATCAAGCACTCCATGTGTGGTGCCTTCAAAGTGCCTGGATCACCTCCAGCAGGTGTTGGGCTGGTTGACCTTGGTCTACAGGGCGGAGGCTAGCCGCCTGAGTCTCCATAGGACATACAGCCTTCTAGACTGCAGGATTCACACAGAATAGCTTGCATTCAGTTTTAATTTTTTTTTAATATATTTTTGAGATTGGGTAACCTGGAACTTGATATGCAGACCAGGCTGGCCTCAAACTCATAGGGAGCTTCCAGCCTCTGCTCTCTTGGGACGTGTCTGTACCACACGTATGCCAGTTGCCCTCTGAGGTCAGGAGAGAGAAGTGGAGCTTCTTGAATGGTTATACATGGTGTAAGCCA
Organism: Acomys percivali; assembly: GCA_907169655.1. Lineage (NCBI taxonomy): Eukaryota > Metazoa > Chordata > Mammalia > Rodentia > Muridae > Acomys > Acomys percivali. The sequence goes on along the minus strand of OU015752.1, from coordinate 558,705 downwards.
CCAAGTGGGTGCTGAGAAATCAAACCCCGACCTTCTGCAAGAACAAATGCTCTTAACTGCTGAGCCACCATCTCTCCAGCTAGGTGTTGTATTTTTGTTTGTTTCCTACCACTCCCCACTTCCGTGTTTTGTTTTGGAGATGAGGTTCATTTTCTGTAGTCTGGGCTGGCCTTAAGCTTACTGTACTTCTCTTGAGTGTTGGGATCACAGGCATGTAGCACCACAGTGAGCTGTGTAATAGTGTTCGTATATGTGCAGGAACATGCGTGTGTGTGCACACACACACATTAAATGCATGCACACACATGTGGAGGTCAGAGAAGAGGTACCTATAATCTTCCTCCTTATCCTTATTTTTGAGGCAGTATGTGTCGGTAGCCTGAAGTAGGCTTGACTGGCTAGCCAGTGAGCCCCAGGGACCTGTCTGTACCCTTCCTCCCGCTGGGATGGCAAGCACACACCAGCATACAAACCCAAGAATTCTCTGTCTGGCTCCAAGTAGGCTAGTTGAAACAACTTTTTCTGCCAGGCAAAGGTGGCGTATGCCTATTTTGTTTTTGTTTTCCTCCAGGTTTTCAAGACAGGGTCTTTCTGTGTAGCCTTGACTGTCCTGGACTAGCTTTGTAGACCAGGCTGGCCTTGAACTCACAGAGACCCGCTTGCCTCTGCCTCCCGAGTACTGGGATTAAAGGCATGTGCCACCATGCCCGGCCTAAGAAACAACTTTTCAAAGTACAAAATCCTTCAAAAAAAGTACAAGCTGTAAAAGTTACTATTTAATATTTATTTATTCGTGTGTATGGTCACACATGTAAGTTGCCCTGGAGGCTAGACTTGGTTTCCGTGGGAGAGAAGCTGGGCTCAGGTGGGCACCTGGTCATGCTTTGAGCTGACGAAGTATACCATGTGGCTCCCACCATCTGCTGCTCACCAGCCTGGGTGCATGCACAGCCACATTGCCTGTGCTTAGGTGGCTGGGGAGACTGCTTCCTAACAGTTCCTCAAAGCTGGCTCATTCTTGTTTGAGATCTGCTTTCTGTACAAGGTGTGGACTGTGTTCCCTCCTCTGGTGTTGGGGGCCATTTCCAGTCTCCTGTAGCTGGTGTTCCTAGTAGCTCTTCCAGCAGGGAGGGGCCAGGTAAAGGAGCCCCACCCACCTTTTTGTCCTCAGACACTTGGTGATCAGGACTCTGCTATGGGGATTGATGGCAGACATAGAAAGCTGTGCCTGGCTTGCAAGCTTTCCAGTTTATATATGTGGGCTCTCAGTGCACTCAGGAAGGGTCTGGGTACTGGATGGAGAGTCTGCAGAATCTACTTTGCTCTTGGAGCAGTTTGTGGACATTGTATGGAGACAGAGCCACCTGCCTGCCCTTCTCTTTGCTCTCCAGTAGTCTCTGTTACATGCAGATAGCAGTGTCTGCTGCTGTCCCTAGCTCCGGGTTTCTCATTTCCTGGGCCAAGTTGTGGCTTGTGGTGGTGTGCTCTGCCTGTTGGTATGCTTGGCTTCTTTCAGGGCAGGCAGGGCCACTTGCAACTGCATAGGTGCTTGCTATTCCTCAAGGAGCAGCTGGGTCCTGTTGATAGGGAAATGCTTCTTTGTAAGTGGTGGCTCTGCTCCACTGTGCTTCCTCTGAGAATCTTCAAGGGGAAACCTAGTCCCTGTGAGTTTGAGGCACCCCCAGGGTCCTGGTGGAGAAAGCTGCCTTAACCAGGCACCACAGGAGACCACACAATCTGCAAGGCTAATGGCACTGGGGGCATGTACCCCCACCAAGCTCCCCAATTCATCCAGGTATTGGGCAAGGACAACTAAGAGACTGCTGCTCCCAGAGCGTGCTCTTAAAGGGGCAGCAGGGGCAGCACACTGAAGGCCCACGGATTGCCTGCTTCTGGGGCCAGCTGTGGCATGCTTTGGTTGGGAAGCACAACTTACTTGCTGATCAACACTTCCAGTCTGAGTTCAATGGGCTCTATAAATGTTTGCCTAGACCATTCTTCATTTGAAAAACAAAAAACAAAAACAACCCACGTAAAACCCACAAGACACTGTTGGTTCTTCAAAGGATGTTGGTACTGAAGCCTCAGCTGAGGCTGCTGGACAGGTCCTGCGGACTGTGCTGCACAGATGTGGTTGCAGAGGCTGCTGCTGGCAGTGCTTGGGAGTGCTAGCCAGATGGTGAGGCACTAGGTCACCAGCAGGCTCACAGGCTCTCTCTCTGTACACACGAGCTTGGAGATACCATCAGGCATGAACTGTACTCATATCTACCTGGTCTTGGTTCTTCAACAACCCTTTAAAAGGGAAGTGACACAGCACTGAGACCATCGGGAGGGTCTAGCTTCAAGGACCTGTACTACCTGTTTGCTTCTCTGCTGTTGAAGTTTGGGTCAAGTACGTCACAGGGTGCTAGCACACTAGCTTATTGCACCCCACCCACTCAAAAAAAGCACCAGGCTTTTCTGCCTTTTGTGGTCCATGTGAACTTTCCTGCCCTGCATAGACTCAGTTTCCTCACTGTAAAATTAAGCTGCACAGTCCTTGGGTCCCATTAGTGCCAATGCCTCTGGGCTACAATGGCAGCTGCCAGCATGAGGGATTTTTTGCTCGGCTGGCAGCCAACCCGTGAGGACACGGGGACTTGGTTCCCTGCTTCAGCTTGTGGCTGGAACCCCCATTAGTTGTCGTTTCTCAGGTCCCCAGGGTTTACCATCACAGCCCTGGGGTAGGAATCTGATGGTGCTGTGCTACCAAGAGAACCGAGAGCCACCATGAGGCCCAGTTCCTCCCGCTGGGCTTCATTTTAAAGAGGACTCTAAGCCTCTGCTGGGGACAGAGTTTGAAAAGACAGTCAGTCTGCTCTTCTGGAGAGACCAGAGATGTGAGTTGATTCCAGAGTGTGTACGCAAATGGCCTTCCACTTTCTGCGGCTCAGCTGAGGATGCTGGGGAGTGTCGAGCAGGAGGCAGGGCTAGGCAAGCAGCACTCTTACACCCCTCCACGAGATGCCCCCCCCCCCCCAACTTTGGCATCCTCTACCTTGCCTTATGTACCCCTCAGCTTTTACCTAGTTCTCTTTGCTGTGCCTGTGTCCCTCAAGAACCTGGCCAGGCTGTGCAGGCACCCTTCTTACACTTCACAGGCCTGTGCATGGGAGCTCTTGAGTTAGCACCGTACCAGCTGGGACTCTGTGTGAATCCTGTTAGAGGGGTGCAGGAGATGTGCCTGGAGTTGAGCCCCAGTGAGTGGTCTGAGTGTGGTAGCTCCTGGCTCAGATCTGTCAGAGCAGTTCAGGAGCTGTCCGGGTTCTCTGAAGTGCTCCAGGGGTCTCCTTGTAGCCTGAGTTGAGTTAGGCAGTCCTGTTGTCCATCCCTAGTAGTGACACAAGGTCCTGGCGACACTGGCAAGAAACATTGACTCTACCTCCACCTCCCAGAGTCTCCTAGATCCAGAGAGACGCCAAATAGTCCTGCTTGTGAGGAGTGCTATTTGCCATGTCTGGCTCTCAGCAGTGCCAGACCTGGTGTTTTCTGTCTGGCGTGCTTCTCTTCAGTTCACAGTGTGTTGAGCTGCCGGTTTCATGGGTTTGCCTAGCAGGAATTGTGAGTCAGCAGAAGGTGTGGCCTGGGAATGGAGGGGAGGAGAGCCTTTCTGAGCCCAATTTTGTGGTCCCTGCCTAATACTAAGTGTATGGCCCAGGGTGTTAACAAAGTGCCCAGCGTAATCAATTTAACAGGGGAGAAAGCTGGGTGGTGGCAGCTCATGCCTTTAATCCCAGCACTCGAGAGGCAGAGGCAGGTGGATCTCTATGAGTGCAAGGCCAGCCTGGTCTACAAAGGGAGTCCAGGACAGCCAAGGCTACACAGAGAGACCCTGTCTCGGAAAACCAAAGTCAAAACAAAACAAAAAATCAAAACACAGAGGAGAAACACTGGTTTATTTATTTATTTTTGCTTGCTGTACATTGAGGTGGGAGCACGTGGCAGACATGATCATTTCATGGCACCAAGAAAAGGGGAGAGGGTGTGGGACAAAGAACCTAATGTTTCCTTAGAGTATGCACCCAGTGGCCTGGCTTTGTCCACTAGGCTCTTCCTCAAGGCTCCATCATGAATATTCATGTTACATCTGGGCCTGTGGTTGTTCCTTTCCCCACCTCCGTACAGTCACCACAGGGATGCCACCTGTTTCCTTAGTATTCCTGCTGGCCACTGCGACTGTGCCTCCCCACGGGCATTGGAACCACTGTGCACAGGCAGGTGTCCAGCAATGCAAATGAATGGGCAGAGCCTGTCACTGATGGGAAAGGGAGAGGAGGGAAGCTTGGCTATACAGATTGATCCGTGTCTGTTCAGCAGCCTGGTGCCTGAGCTCTCCTGATGGGAAAGCCATTTGGCAAGGAGCTTGGGAGTATTTGGGCACTGGGAATGGGTCCCAAAGGGAGAAGGCACCAGGCTGTTCCTAGCAACAGCAGGCTGTAAATGGCCCTCAGGCCTGCAACAAGGACTCTGAGCTACAGACCTGCCCTTCAGTGCACTGTCAAGAGCGCCCTAGGCAGACACACAGGTTCAAGGAACAACCAAGAAAAGATGGGTGATGCGTTATGGTGGTGGCAGTGGACTAGCCCGAATAGCGTTGTCCTAGTGGCAGGGCACCTGAACCTACCTGCCAGTTCACGTCACTTGTTCTAGCTCTTTCTGGCTTTCTACGTAGGCAGGTTAGCCTGCCCTGACCACTGCTGTAATGATTGGTCTACTTGTACTGGCTCCAGTGTAGGCCATGTAGGTGTAACAGGTGGGTCCTCGGGTGAGTGACCTACAGGGGGATACAGCATTTCCCCCCAGGTCCTCCCGGAAGCCCACGCTGGTAAGGTGGACCTCAGGCTGGACATAGCCATAGGACACCACGCACCGAGGCAGGATCCCTAGACCTTGGTCCATGTTGCCCACATTGGGCACTATGGCTGGTCTGTGCACTGTTAAGCATTTATTTCTTGGTGCTTTCTGATAATGAAAACCCAATACCTGGTTCCCCTAGGTGTTCTGCCCCCTTCTCCTGTCTGGGAGCAGAATGGTGTCTGTCCAAGGACAAGGACGCTCTGTGCTGCCAGGCTACTGGGCTTCGGCAGATTCCTCTCTGCAAGGACTGCTGGATCAGGAGTATGTAGGGACCCAGGGCTCTAAATATACCAGGGTGAGCTCACTGGGTGGAGATGAATCTGTGGAGCAAGGCTGGGCGCCCAGGCCAGGGAACACTGACTTTTACTTGTGTCTTCCCTTTACATGGAGTCCCCCCACCCCAGTTCAGAGGCGCCATGCTCTAGGTAGTTCACCACCATGGGGCAGGCAGCAGGGCCAGTGGGCGGCAGACTGCTCTCTGGTCACCACACCTCTCCCAAGGACACAAAGCCCTGAAGAAAGGGAAGAATGATGGCTTCTTTCAGCTAGAAATGGGCAGGCTAGGAAAGCTAGAGATGCCCCTGGTTTATAGGCTGTCTACTTCCTGGTCTGGGAACCAACCTGGGCCTGGTAACTTACCTGGTGGGCATTACTAAAATGTGGAGTAGAGACAGGAACAATTCTGGATTACCCATGTGAGTCGGAGAGCTGATATGATCAGGACTCTGGGTAGAGGGAGAGCCGGGAGCTCAGGGATACGATGCCCTCCTGAGGGTAGGAACAGCACTTAAGTGGCAGACAGTAGGAAAATGGGGACCTGGACATGAATAGGAAATGGATCCCCCACAAGAGCCTCATGCAAAACATGTGGGGGACACTTGCATAGATCAGGGCAGCCCACTGACCTGCAGGCCAATCTTCTGGTCACTGGTTGCTTGTGGTGTGCCACATGGAGCAACCGAGGAAGGGAGGGGCTAGCTGACACCTCCTCAAATGCTGGAGCCACTGCTTAGCACTCAGAAAGTCTAGCGGGGGGCTGGGGTCTGAAGCCTTAAGTGACCCCCAGCACTGATATGAAGCCAGATAGAGGACCGTGGGTGCTGCTGGGTTGACATTCAGCCAACAGCCTGGACTGATGAGCATGAGCATGCCCAGTTTTACCAGAGGAGGTGCTTTTCCTTGTGACCAGTGTGGCAGGTGATAGATAGCATGTGCTGTCAATGTGTGGTACAGGTGGGATGGAGGGGGATTGGGGCTATGGCCAGCCAGCATGTCTACCAAGACCCTTCAGTGCCATGGCACCACCCTCTGTGGTTCTAAAGTCTGCACATGTATTACCCACCAAGTAGGTTTGCATGTGCCCTGCTGTTCAAATGCAGAGAAGTGTGTCATTTTATAGATCCAGTTTGTCAGTAGTCTTCTTCGACGGTTGATGCTCTGGACTGAGGAGCACGTCATCCCACAGATGCAAATCCTCTCCTGCATCCTTTTTGGAGCTTGATTTGAGCTTGCCTGGAGCTCCCTGAAGCAACGTTTCCATGTGCACGTGTGGCGGAGCATGTGTGCGCACATGTATAAGAAGGTTCCCAGGTTGATGCTGGGAATCCTTGCTCATTCCTCCACCTGAGGGTCTCAGGATCTAATCTGGAGCTCACCAACATGGCTAGTCTCACTGGGCAACTTGCTCTAGGGACCGTCTCTTTCAAAGCTGAAGTTACAGGGGCCACCCTGCCCACCTGGCAGTAACATGGGTTCTGGTCCTTAGGCATGGAGAGCGAACACTAGCTATTGAGCCATCTCCTTACCCCCTCTAAGCAAGCACCATGTGCTGTGCTGCATTTTGCTCAGTGTCTGCTTTCTGGAACATAGCGGCCCCCCTCCCATACCCCAAGACTATTTGTCTTCTCCAGCCCCTCCCACTGCATTGCTGCATTTGCCAGGGTAGCTGTGCTGCTCAGTCCCATCAGTCAGTGATGTATGGAAAGGCTGGCTGTCACAGAGCGGGGTCCCAAACATGAGCCTGTGGATTGTTAGCATCCCTATCATCATGAAGCTCAGCACTGGTGCAGACCCTGCCTGTTGTGCACAGAGCCTCTCAGTGTCTCTGGCCTTCTCTCATCTGGGTTCTTGGGGCTGCATTGCTGCTCAGAGGTTGTGTTCCAGCGGCCTCCTTCTGGCCGTTTGACATATACATCTTAGTTTGTGATGTTTTACTTTGTTCAGAGAATCTCTGAAGACCTGAGGCTGTGTGTGTTGTATGTGGTAAGTCCTCCAGCCTAGGATCCCGACAGCAGAGCTGCCCATTAGAGCAGGGCAAATCCTTTTCATGCGCACCCTGATGGCACTGCTGACCCTGAGAGATGGTGACAAGGGGTTTGGCGTGCACATTACAGGGCCCTGGGCTGCTGGGCTTTCCTCAGGAGAGAGCAGAACCCTGAGTTGATACATGGCTCTTGTTCTTCAGATCCGGAACATGGTGGCAGTGTTGGAAGTGATCTCCAGTCTGGAGAGATACCCCATCACCAAAGAGGCACTGGAGGTGAGAGCTCTGGCCCTATCCCAGGTGGAATGGGAGGTGAGGGTAGCCCCAGGCAGCTTCTCTTCCTGTGGCATAGGCTCCTGGAGGCCTTCATGGGATCCTTTGGGGCATTTCTTCCCAAGGGACTCTCTAAGAATGGAGGCTGCCAGTCACATAGCTGGGCTCCTTCCCACACAGCATTTGGGGACACTACCTGACTTGTGCTCCAGGCAGCAGGTTAGTGGGCCCTGTCCTCTCATTGGGAACCAGGTCTTAAGCCATAAAATGCACTCACCTGGATACCCTGGTAGAACAGCCTTGTGACCTGGATGGCACAGACTCTGCAGGTACCAGGAACCAGTAGACCTGTTCCTGAGAAAGCCACTGAGTCCCAGATCTGAGGGTTCATGCTGCCACAGAGCACCAGGCATGCCCACGCTGTATGGAAGGAGTGGGCAGTTGGAGGCCTAGTAAGGAAGGGGTGATGTCCCTGGCTCCCCTGTCCTGCATGCTGTGTCCCTATCCCATAAGCATGTCACTCTTGGTTGTAGGAGACACGGCTAGGGAAGCTCATCAATGATGTCCGCAAGAAAACCAAGAATGAGGAGCTGGCCAAGCGGGCCAAGAGGCTGCTGCGGAGCTGGCAGAAGCTCATCGAGCCTGTGCACCAGAATGAGGTGACACTACGCGCGCTGGCAGGGGCTGCGGGCTCTGCCAATGGGGGCGCACACAACTGCCGGCCGGAGGTGGGGGTGGCCGGTGCCCCTAAGAGCATCCAGGACCTGAAGAAGCGCAATGACATCCAGAGGCTCCCTGGGCAACGGCTGGACAGGCTGGGCAGCCGTAAGCGCAGGGGCGACCAGCGGGACCTGGGCCACCCGGGGCCACCCCACAAAGTTTCCAAAGCCAGTCCTGACCCCCTGGTCCCCAGCGCATCCCCTCTCCCCACCAATGGGATCAGCGGGAGCCCAGAGAGCTTACCCAGCCCCCTGGACGGCAGTGGGCACTTGGGCCCTGAAGGCAGCCGCCTGGAGCCCAGCGAGAACGAGAAGCACAGCAACAAGATCCCTGTGAACGCCGTGCGGCCACGCCCCAGCTCCCCAGGCTTGGGCAAGCTCCCCACGCCCTGCCTACAGACCAAGGCTGCACAGCTGCAGCAGCTGGACAGAGCGGATGAGCCCCCAGGCCCTCCCCATCCTAGAGGGTCCTCTCGCTGCTCCTTCAGCCCCCGGAACTCACGGCACGAGGGCTCCTTTGCCCGGCAGCGGAGCTCATACACAACCAAGGGCCCAGTGTCTAGCCCCTCCCCCCGGCCCCAGCCACTGGACACCGCGCAGGTGCCATCCCCACTCCCACTGGCCCAGCCACCCACACCCCCTGTGCGGCGGCTGGAGCTGCTGCCCAGTGCTGAGAGCCCCGTGCACTGGCCAGAACATCCTGAGGGCCACCCACGGCTAACGGGGCTGGCCTGCAGGGCTGGGTTGTCCCCAGATTCTTCCAAGGCGGACAGTGATGCTGCCTCTTCGGGCGGCTCAGACAGCAAAAAGAAAAAGAGGTATCGACCTCGAGACTACACCGTGAACTTGGACGGGCAGGTGGCTGAGACCGGAGTCAAGCCTGTGCGGTTAAAAGAGCGGAAGCTCACCTTTGACCCCATGACCAGACAGATCAAACCTCTGACCCAGAAAGAGCCAGTGCGGGCTGACAGCCCCACACCCACGGAGCAGCTCCCTAGGACAGAGCTGGACCAGCAGGAGGCCAAGGCCAGCCTCCAGAGCCCTTTTGAGCAAACGAACTGGAAGGAGCTGTCGCGTAACGAGATCATACAGTCCTACCTGAGCCGCCAGAGCAGCCTGCTGTCCTCATCAGGCGCGCAGACCCCAGGAGCGCACCACTTTATGGCTGAGTACCTGAAGCAGGAGGAGAGCAGTCAGCGAGGGGCCCGGCAGCCCCACGTTCTGCTGCCACTGCCGACGCCTACTGACCTCCCAGGCCTCACGCGGGAGGTCACGCAGGACGATCTGGACAGAATCCAGGCCCAGCAGTGGCCAGGGGTGAACGGGTGTGAGGACACACAGGGTAATTGGTATGACTGGACGCAGTGCATATCGCTCGACCCGCATGGCGACGATGGGCGCTTGAACATTCTGCCTTATGTCTGCTTGGACTGAGCGCCTGGCCTGGCCATCAAGTGCATTCCCACCTTGTAGGGGCTCAGTTGGCCAGCCGGGAGGGCGGGTGTGAGGCCCGCTCTCTGCCCTCCTTTTGTGAAATGCTGCTACCAGTTTACTAACGATTGCAAAGGAAGGGCCGCTTGGAGGGGCAGATGGCCAAGGGAGTCCAGAACTCTGGCAAGCCAGCTATAAAGCGTTAGTCCCCTAGCCCAGAAGAGGTGCAGAGCCCCCTCTAGCACCGAAGGCGGGGAGCTCAGTGGCTGAATGGCTGGCAGGCAGGCAGGCAGGCACAGGAACCCTGTGGGAGAGGTTACCTTAACAGCAACAGACACACATCTCATCTCTGTATTTCCTGCTCTTTGACTCTGGTGTCTTTCAGGCACAGGCCTCTCCGGCCTCTGCTGAGCCAGTGTTTTCTTTTCTGTCGTTTTGTGTGCTGGAAGCTTTTCTGCTGTGGTGAGCCTGGCGTTGTGTGGGTGGCCAGCCTAACTCACACTGCACAGGCATCCTACCCGTTTGTATATGGTTTCAGTTCAATCCCAGTTCTTAAAGAAATGCTGCAGAAACTTCAGTTTTCTCATTTATTTTACCCTCTTTTCCACCCAATCACCAGCCAAGTGACTTCCCCTGTCCTTCCCTTTCCTGCACATCTCTAGAAAACGTCACCTTTCTAGAGCCCTCAACCCCAAAGTTCCTGAGGGTGCTACTGGCCTGAGTTGCCCTGCAGGGCGAGGGGAGAGCCGTCTGTTCGCTGAAAACACTCATAACCATTCCTTTAGATTCGTTTGCCTTATGGTTGTCATAAACGCGATTTGCAAAAACAAGGAGCCTTAGTGAATGTACAGTACCTAGACTTCTGTGCTCGCGCAGAAGGGGCAACTTTGCTATTTGGTCCAGTAAGTGGACAACTTGTGATATAAATGTGGAAATAAAAAAAAAGAACATTTGCACAAACTAGTTTTGGAATCATTTCTCATTTGCACTTGTGTATAGCTAAATCCTGCCTTTCCTCACGGGGAAGTCCCTGTGGCCCACAGCCATATCCACTGGGCCAGCCTTGGTGGCATGCCATTAGCTTTCCCTTGTGGCAGCAGGCAAGGCCAAACACATCAGCTTGGTCACCCACCTAGAGAAGCCGCTGCAGGCAGTGTGGCTTGGTGACACAGTTTACACCTTCCCTGCCCACCAGTACTTTCTGTACATGGCCCCAGCCCTGGACTAGCAGCTGCCATACCAGACAGGCGCCTGCTAAGGCTTCTTCACCATTATAATGATCTAGTTTTCTCCCCTCCTCAAAAATCAATAAACCAGAATTGGGTTTCTGGTTTGTTTCTTTTTTCCACTCTGCTTAATCTCGTAGATGAGTAAAGAGTTACTCATAACAGCCGAGCGTGGTGGCACACGCTTTTAATCCCAGCACTCGGGAGGCAGAGGCAGGCGGATCTCTGAGTTCGAGGCCAGCCTGGTCTACAAAGCGAGTCCAGGACAGCCAAGGCTACACAGAGAAACCCTATCTCAAAAAAACAAAAAAAGAAAAAAAAAAGTTACTCATAAAACAGCAGTTGCACGGGCTGATCCTAGACTCTTCCTTCTGGTCTTCAGCACCACAGCAAATCAGAATCCGTTTCTGAGCCAGGAGGAAATTTCTGAGGTTTGGTGCAGGATGGTCCACTCCCATTAAAGGGCCATTTGAGGAGGTGGGAACCCACCCTGAGCCAGTGTTCACTCCTGAGCACAAAAGGCTTCCACAGAGTTGCCAGGGCAAATGAAGTGAGGCCGCCTGACAATGCTCTGTCCAAAGAAGTGCTCGTGGCTACTTTCCTAATCACAAAGGACTGTGCACCCAGTTGGAGGGCATTAGACCCCTGCTTTGGGACTGGCCACTTATTACTCAGATCCCAACCTGCAGAGACTGCCACACCTGTGTTGAGTATCCAGCAAGCCCCAGGGTACAGAAGGGAGCTACAAAGACACCCCAGCATTCAAGGGACTTGCGCTATGCTGCCACTTTCCTAACAGCTAATGAAGTCACTGTAAAGGAGAAAGTTGAGGTCGTTGAGATGGCTCAGCAGATAAATGCTTGCTGCCACCAAAGGACATGAGTTTGGTTCCCTGGACCCACACGGTGGGAGGGGGACAACAGAGTCAAGTCCTCCTCTGACCCCCACTATGTGTACAAACACAGTCGTGCTTCGCCTCCATAAATGAAAGCACCTCTTCTCCCACTAGCACTTAAAAGCATACGATCTTCGGAATCGAGTTTTGTAGTCTAGGATCTCGGTACTAAAGTCTTGTTCTGCCTCAGGGCATTTGCCAATAGCCTTCAGCTGGCATTGTCCCCGTCTGCAGAGCTCGGCGGACAGTCGAAGGAGGCGCCGAGCCCCGGGCTTCGCTCGGCTGCTCTGTGAGGGGAAGGTGACACCTACCGCACAGCTTCCGAGGACCCGGCATCGTCCAGAGGGTTTAACTCAAGCGGTTTCTTTTTCCTCAAAAGATCTTTCGTTAGTCCTCTCCGCGCCCCAGGAACCCGCTTCCCCTGCCACAAGTGGGCGGGCCCTCTCCGCGCACGCGCGCGGCCCACGCCCCGCCCCTTCCGGAAGGCGCTCAAGTAGGGTTGGGGGGCTCTTGCCGGAGACGACTGGCAGACGCGTCGGCGGTCGCGCAGTGATGACGCGCCGGGCGGTGGCCAATGGCGAGAGGCGATGACGCGCAGGGCGGGCGGCCAATAGAGAGCGGCGTCTGCCGGCGCGCCCGCCCGGGCTGTCCCGCCCCCGGCCCCGCGTCCGGCGGTCGTCCGGCGCGCGAAGGGGTGGCCGCTCGGGCAGGATGGCGGCGGCGGCGGCCGCGGGTCCCGGCGCGGGCGCGGGGGT
>OU015752.1:493893-545844 GCA_907169655.1 Acomys percivali | reverse complement strand
GCACGTCAGCATCTGGAAGGTGCCGGTGTCCTACGCGCACACCGGTAGGTCGTGCGCGCTGCCCGGGGCTTCAAAGTGTGGGTACGAGTGTGCAGGCCGTCTGACTGAGGTGCCGCCACGGCGCGGCGGATTCTCTGGTTGGAAAATGTCCGAGGAGTTAACCGAGCGCCGACCAGAACTGACTCCAGCTATTGGGGTCGGGAGGAAGCCTTACAGAAAGAAGGTCCGGCGTCGGGTGTGCAGGCTGCAGGGTCTGCCCGCTGACTGCCTTTCCTCTCTTTGCAGTCAAGGCCACCATGCCCATCTGGGTGGTCCTCCTGTCCCGGATCATTATGAAGGAGAAACAGAGCACCAAGGTAACCCTGGCAGAAAGCCCTGGCCTAGGCGGGATTCCCCGTAGCTCCCAAGGTTGATGACGTGGTTGGACCGTGGCAAACCTCTGGCTTCCTGTCAAATAAGGAAGTCGTGGTGTCAGCCTCCTGTGGCCTCCCTCACCTAGTGTCCCGAACTCACGTACCTTTCCCGCAGCAGGTGTGTGTATGTGAAGGGGAGATGTCCCAGAGTTGTCCCTAAGTGCCACATCCCTTAGGGTTCCGCCGTTCTTTTCTGATTCCCTCCCTGGGATTGGTGGTAGGTGATGTCTGTTTGGTCCCATTTTGGCAAGTCACCAAGAAACAAATTAAGTTGGGACAGGTTTTCCTTCCCTTACTTTAATCTTAGATTTATCTATGTGTGTTTGTGTCGTGCCTTTGCATGTGTGTGGAGGACAGTTTTCACCGTGCAGATACCTGGGATCAGACTCAGGTTGTCCGGCTTGGCAGAGAGCAAGCGACCTCGTTTGTTGAGTTGTTGTGTCTTAGTTTACCCGTCACCAGGAAGAATGGTTGGTAACGGCTGTCTGGGTCTGATGTGAGATACTGGGTCGGAGGAGTTTGATGATCGCAGAATCCAGCCCATTCTTAGAAATTAAAGCTTTCAGGAGCCCAGTGTGGTGCCATGGGCCTGTCACCCCAGGATGACAGGATGCTGAGGCAGGAGGGTGGACAGGTCCAGGTCAGGTTAGGGCACAGAGCTGGACCTTGTCTCAAAAAGTCTAAGAGCTGGGCATAATTGTATGTACCTTTAACCCCACAGTCGGGAGGCAGAGACAGGAAGATCTCAGAAAGAAAGAGATTTGGGGGAGTGGGGAGTGGAGACAGGCTTGGACTTGGGTTATCTGGATGTAGATCACATACAGCACCCAGAGATGCCAGAGAGGCAGATGCCAGGCTAGGTATTTCCTGGCCTGGGGCTAGAGAGCCAGGATTGGGTTCACTGTGTCCTTCAACACAGTGGGATGCCAATGGCCCTGCTGGAAGCCACCTCACCTTGTTCTGGGAATGGCTGCACCCTGGGTCCCTGCAAAAACTGGGCCACCTCTGGCTGAGTTTTGTCCTCGGGCCCATCTTCATCCTGGTGAGCCCTGAGCAATGTCAGGCCTCCTGGGGGTCAGAGTTGCCAGGGAGGCATCCAGGTGTGTCACCTGATAGCACACCTTGTGTTTATCAGTTTTCCTTGTCCCTGGGGACATTGTACCTGGCTCAGGGCCTCACGGGTGCAGAGCCTGGAGATTGGCCCTCTTGGGCAAGGGACCTGCCCTCAAGGCACGTAAGTCAGGCCTCGGAATCCTCGTTCTAGGGGAAGAGGTAGGACACTGGCAGAGAGACTGGACCATGGCTGGGAGTGCAGGCAGGAGTTCCCATCCCAGTGGCTACTGCTCTCTCCCTAAAAGCCTCACCTGACTTGTTTGTTTTTACATTTATTATTTTGTGGGTACGTGGGCACACATGGGGGTCAGAGGACAACTTGCAGGAGTTGGTTCTCTCTCTCCACCAAGGAGTCCGGGAGATCAAACTCAGTCAGGCTTGGGACAGTTTACCAGCTGGGACATCTGACTGCCCCTTGATTTTCATACAGAATCTCACTGTGTAGCCCAGGCTGACCTAAAACTGGAAATCCAGCTGCGATTCTGCCTTTTTGGGCTTTGCTTGCTAGCTTGCCTGTGTACATGTCTCCTGTTGGTGTCTGGGTCTAGCCTGTGAGATAGTCCTCTCTTTCTGTGTGGGTCCAATGTGGGCATTGAGCGCCAGCTGTCAGGCTTGCTGGCAAGCGCCTTTATCTTTCACCCTGAGGCTTAGTAACCCTCTTGTCTCAGCTTTCTGAGCACCAGAATGCTGTCCCTGAAGCACCATGTGAGGTGCAGGCAGCATTTCCCAGGGTGGAAGATGGGGTCCCCCAGGTAAGGTATGGGGCTGCCCAACATTTTCTGCAGTTCTGGGTGGTGGCTAGCCCCGCCCCATCTAAGCCCCTCTGCCCTCCTGCAGGTGTACCTGTCACTGGTGCCCATCATCAGTGGAGTCCTGCTGGCCACTGTCACAGAGCTGTCCTTCGACGTGTGGGGGCTGGTCAGCGCCCTGGCAGCCACGCTGTGCTTCTCCCTTCAGAACATCTTCTCCAAAAAGGTGTGTGGGCCCTGCCTGTCCCTATGGGCCCTGTCCCTGTGGGCCCTGTCCCCGTGGGCCCTGTCCCTGGCACAGGTTGCCGGAGGGTGGTGGCATCAAGTCAGCTGACCAGAGCAGACCCTCGTGTGCCCTGTTGCTTGTTTTGCCTTGAAAGCTAACCTAAGCTACTCTGTGATCTCTTGTTCCTTTTCTTTTACACGTTTTCTCACTACATTTTATTTATACACTTAGTGTGTATGTGCAGGGCACCTGCCATGGCCTTAGTGTGGTGGTCAGGGACAACAGGCAGGAGTCACTTCTCCTTCCATCCTGCTTGCCCTTGAACTCAGGTCATCAGGCTTGGTGGCAAGCCTTACAGTCCTTCACCCTGACCCATCCCGCTGGCCCCTCCACATCATTTCCCACTAAACCCGGAAATCTCCCTCGCACAGTTTTGTGCCATGAGCCCCTGGGGTCTGCCTGCAGTCTCCGCCACCAAGTGATTGGGTTTTACATACATGACGCCATGCCCAGTTCTGTGTGGGTGCTAGGGATCTGAACTTGGGTCCTTGTGTCTGAGGCATGTCGCAGCCCCTCTCAGCCTTTCCTTTCCAGGGGCTTGTGTATGCATAGGGTGATCTTCCACCGAGGTGTGGTTATTGACTTTGTCTTATCTGCTTAGGATCCTCTGCTGTGAATGTGTGGTGTCACCTTGCTGCAGAGCTCTCAGTCATGACTAAAGCTCAGAGCTGCTGGGTGCCACCGTCAGCACAGTGGGTCCCCTTGTGGGGAATGTGGCTTATTTCCACTTATGATAAGAAGCACATCTGGGAACCTCTGCAGAGCGCGCTGCTGACTGAGGCGTCCCCCAGCGATAGGCCTGAGGTCCACGGTTTGGGCTAGGATCTGTTTCTAGTTTTGGCCTGGCATTGCCTGATGGTGCTCAGACAGGCTAAGCCAATCTAGACTCAATTCAGAGGCTTCCAGGCAGGTGTGGCGGCACCTGCCTGTTGTGAGCAGCTGTGGGTTACCGGGTTAGTTCTGGTTTTCCTCTGTTGTCTTCCCATCTACAGGACAGGGGGCTTTGTCCGGGCATGGCTATGTTCCTTCATAATCAAGCAGAGCTCTGATACCCAAGCGTGGATGTCAGGTTCCGGTCTCGTGCTGGGGACTGGATCCCCAGGCCTTGTTGCTGGGTGCTAATGAGGCGCTCTCTCCCCTCAGGTGCTGAGGGACTCTAGGATCCACCACCTGCGGCTGCTCAATATCCTGGGCTGCCACGCCGTGTTCTTCATGATCCCCACGTGGGTCCTGGTGGACCTCTCCACCTTCCTGGTCAGCAGCGACCTGGTGAGTTGGGACTGCTGAGACCTGCGTGTCTTCACAGCTTTCTAAGCACGTGCTTTGTTGGAGGCTGGAGCCATGCGTTCATCTTGGGGCAGCTGTGCTTGTCTGTTTCCTGTTGGTGTAACAGAGTACCTGATGCAGGCTCAGCCATAAGAGTAGGAACCATAGCCGGGTGGCACACGCCTGTAATCTCAGCACTCGGGAGGCAGAGGCAGGCGGATCTCTGTGAGTTCGAGGCCAGCCTGGTCTATAGAGTGAGTCCAAGACAGCCAGGGTTGTTACACAGAGAAACCCTGTCTCGAAAAACAATACAAACAAACAAACAAGAAAGAATAGGAAAGGTTAGCTCTCAGTTCGGGAAACTGAAAGCCCGGCGTGCACTGGGTTCCTTTCTGAGGGCTCCTGTCACATCCTGTCATACCACATGACAGTGACAGGAGCACATGTGGGAGGGAGGAGTCAGTCTCTGAGCAGCCGCCTGAGAACCAGGACTCCCGCCGTCCTGTGTCCAGCAGCTGTCCATCAGTGTGACAAAGTGCTTGAGGTTATTGGCATGGAGAGAGGAAGCGTCATCTGTGTCAGGGTGTCGTCTTTGCGTGCTTGGCCCGATGCTTTGGCCTGTAGTGGGAGCACAGACGACATGTCCCTGTGGATGCTGGTGGAGCAGCCGTGCAGGAGGGAGGCTCGTTCCAGCATTCAAGATTCATCCAGATGGGCTCCGAATCCTGTGAACAGCTGCAGGGACCGAACTCCTGGGAAGATGAGGCTGTCCCGTTGCAGTCTTCTCCACAGCCGCCTCTCCCTCCGGCACAGACACACATACAGGTCCCTGCACATGCTCTCACTGGTGAAGCAATGGCTGGTCTGGATATGATTGTCCTCGGTCCCGAGTGTGGACGGACTGGTCCCCCGACTGTTGGAGGTGGTGGGACATGTCCTTGGAGGGGACCTCTCTTCCTGTTTCACTCTGCCTCTGCTTCCTGTCGATGAGGTTATGCCTGCTGAAAGAGTCTTTGCCAGAGCCAGCAGGCTCAAGCCACATGATCACAAACTGCGTCTCCAGGACTCGGGCTCGGGGCTGACTGTGGCCAGGACAACACTTCCCCTGGCCTCATAAGGCCCAGGCTTCACCCAAGATGGCACTCGCCTCTTGTCCTAGCACTCAGGAGGGCCAGGAATCCAGAGTCATCTTTGTTTGTTGCAGTAAGTGTGAGAAGACCGTGGGCTGCATGAGACCCTGTCTCACAAGAGAGCTGACTGTTCCTGGTACAGTGGCACCATCATTCAGCGCAGCTCTGGGGCAGGGGAGGGTGCATGGGAGACACTGGAGCCCTGGATGGACACGGTGATTTAAGGAACGTGGGAATCCTGGGAAAGGCTGGGGAGCTGGTACAGACCTGTTACCTAAACCCTCAGGAAGCACAGTGGGGAGATCAGGAGATGGGGTAACCCTCAGAGGCATGGCGAGTTTGAAGTTAGCCTGGGCTACGTGAGACCCTGTCTCAAAAAGAAAAGGAAATCCTGGGCAGAGCTAGCATAGCCCGTGAGCACCGCCCACACAGTGTCCCCGAGATTAGATGGAGCTGTGGGTCCAGCACTGCCCAGCCCTGAGCACCCAGCACGTAGGAACTAAAGGCGCCTTGAGGGTGTCTCCGTGGGCTGCCAGAGTCTGAAGCTTGGAACAGCAGCATCTGCACCGGGGTCAAAGAGGACCTGTGTCTTCTGCCATGGTGATCCTGAACGTGTTCAGGGTCCAGAGACGGCAGGGGCAGGTGCTGGCCATGTAGCCTCATGACCTTCTCCGTCCTTAGGACCCACGTGGTGGAGAGAGCCCACTTCCACTGGTGTCTGCTTACCTCTTCAGGCACCTCAGCACATGGCTGCCCATATATGTACACAGAAAGGATGCTATTTTAAAATACAAAAGTGGCCAGACGTGGTAGCGCACGCCTTTAATCCCAGCACTCGGGAGGCTGAGGCAGGTGGATCCCTGTGAGTGGGAAGCCAGCCTGGTCTACAGAGTGAATTCAGGACAGCCAGGGGTACACAGAGAAACCCTGTCTCAAAAAAACAAGAAAAAAAGGGCTGGGCATGGTGGCGCATGCCTGTAATCCCAGCACCTGGGAGGCAGAGGCAGGAGGATCGCTGTGAGTTCAAGGCCAGCCTGGTCTACAAAGCGAATCCAGGACAGCCAGGGCTACACAGAGAAACCCTGTCTCCAAAAACCAAAAAGAGCCAGGATAGCAGGAAGTCGGCTGTGAAACAGTCTCCCTAGAAATGACTGCATGAACAAGTCAGGACAGTGGCAGTGCCAGTGACATGCTAATCTGGAGGAGAGAGAACATTTCATGGCGTCTCACCCTTAGACAAAAACTACAGGCAACAAAGGACAGCGGAGAGAGGGAGCATTAGCCTCTCCCAGGGATGGGGACCCTCATTGGCTGTCCAGTGCAGTGTAGTCGGCTCAGAAACCATATTCACACAAACACAAACCAGGCTCAACAGGTTGTTTATGTATGTGATGTGTTCACACGCATCTGTATGTAAGAGTAATAAAGAAAAAGGCTGTCAACTTGAAGGTATGTGAGGAGAACTGGAGGGAGGACAGGGATAGGAAAAGTGATGCAATTTTATTTCAATTAGAAACATTTTTTAAAAAGAGAAATCAAATGGAAATCTTAGAATGGCAACAACCAGGCCTCAGTAGGTGACTGACACGCCATGGTGATGACAGAAGGAGCCAGAAAGTTAAAATTCGGTCAATAGAAATTGTCCAGTGCAGTGGGGTGGCCATGCCTGTAATCCCATCTCCTAGGAGTGACACAGAAAGGCAGAGTGTGAGAGCCCACGTGTGCTTCTGCCCCTGCCTGTGGGAAGAAACCATTGCCTTTGCTGGGCATCCTCTGCCACCCCACTGCAGGGCCACTCACCCACTCAGGTGACAGCCTGCTCCTGCCCAGTGCCGTGGGGGTCTTGACTTGGATGTGGCACTTCCCATCCCCCAAGGGAATGGGATGGGTGCAGTTCCCACCCCTCATCAGTGAAGCCTCCCGAGCCCAGAGGAAACTTTTTTGCAGGAATAGAAAGTGCACCCACTTTCTATTCCTATATGCTCCATGCAATTTCGGCGCGCGCACGCGTGCGCGCGCGCGCGCGCGTGCGTGTGTGTGTGTGTGTGTCCCCATCAACTAGCAATGTGTCTCTTGTGCTGTACAAGTAGAGAACAGCCCAGCCTCCTGCATCTTCCTTAGTAGCTCCCCCTTGTCTTTTGGGGGTAGGATTTCTCTGACTGGCTGGGTTGCCTGCTAGCTTCTGTCACCTGAGCTTCTTGCCTGCAAATGTGCAGCTGCACCCAGTTCTTCCCCCCCCCCCCAACATGGGTGCTGGGGCTCCGAACGTGGGCACTTTGCTGGCGGGCCCCACCTTTGGGGCTTTTGAAACAGATCTATGTCCTGTAGTAGGTGGCCCAAGGAAACTTGAAATTCCTGATCCGCCTGCCTCTACCTCCTGAGTGCTGAGTGGAAAGGGTTCCTGGCATGCCTAGGTGTGAACTCAGTGTGATTTGGTTGACTGTGTGGTTCTTCCTTCCTTCCCTGGTAGAGGGCCCGCTGGGATTTGGATGGATGGGCACTGGCAGCAGGACAGGGTGTGGATGTGAGTGATCTGTGAGGAAGCAATGCCTGGGGCCTCCCGGTGACCTAGCAGGCCTCGGTGTTCCACTTTCTGGAAGTTCTTCCCTGGCGCCGCACACAGCTTCATACATGCTCACCACATGCTTTGCCGCTGGGCCTTGAGAAGGTGCACCTGTGCATCGTGAGGATAAGATTTAGAGATCAGGAGGCTGCACCCCCCGCCACACACATTGTTGGTGGCCTTTTTAAGAAAAATTACTAGGGCTAGAGAGGATGGCTCGGTAGTTAAGAGCACTGACTGCTCTTTCAGAGTTCCTGAGTTCAATTTTAAGCAACCATATGGTGGCTCACAACCATCTGTAATGTGATCTGATGCCCTATTCTGGTGTGCAGGTGTACATGCAGGCAGAGCACACACAAACATTAAATAAATCTTTTAAAAAAGAAAGAAAAATTAATGTATGGGTGTTTTGACTACATGTGTGTCCACATACAACATGTGTGATTGGTGCCTTCAGAGGTCAAAAGAGGACTTTGGGTCCCCTGGGACTTGTATTACAGACAATCGTGATCTGCTACATGGGCACTGGGAACCGAGCCCCGCTCTCTGGCAGAGTAGCCAGTGCTCTTAGCTGATGAGCCGCCTCTGCAGCCCTTTGGTGGCTGCTTTTGCATCGGGAACTAGAGGTCACGTGTATAAAGCACCACATGAACTGGTGAAATGGCTCAGCTGGTGAAGGTGCCTGTTGCCAAAACTATCACCCACCAGTGTGTAGCCAGCCTGGGCTACATGATGCTCTGCTTTAAAAAAAATTTAAGGGCCTGGAGTGGTGGTGCACACCTTTAATCCTGGCACTTGGGAGGCAGAAACTGGATTGCTGTGAGTTCGAGGCCAGCCTGGTCTACAGCCAAGGCTACACAGAGAAACACTGTCTCAAAAAACAAACAAACAAACAACCACCTGCTGCCCTGTGGTGACTATCTGCTTGAGTACATCTGCACCCCTCCCCCGCTGATGCTCCCTGCCTGTCTCCACAGGCCTATGTGTCTCAGTGGCCCTGGACGCTGCTGCTCCTGGCGGTCAGCGGCTTCTGCAACTTTGCACAGAATGTCATCGCCTTCAGCATTCTCAACCTCATCAGCCCACTCAGCTACTCGGTGGCCAACGCCACCAAAAGGATCATGGTCATCACCGTGTCCCTCATCATGCTGCGCAACCCAGTGACCAGCACCAACGTGCTGGGCATGCTTACTGCCATCCTGGGTGTCTTTCTGTACAACAAGGTGAGCATTAGGTGCCGCTGTCCCCAGCCAGTCCCAGCCTTGGGGAAGGGGACTCTGCTTCCTTACGGGATGGTTCAGTTACGCATGCTGGACAGAAGAGCCTGGTGGCAGGGCCCCTGAGTTCTGGGCTCAGGGTGCAGGTGGCCTGAAGCCTGCTGTGTGCCGGGTTTGTTTGGAGCAGTCCTGTGTAGTCGAGTGGCCTTCAGCTCCTGACCCCACCTCCACATCCCAGGGAGGACAGGGACAGGCGTCTGTACCCTGGTCTCTGCGCTGCTGCAGATGGAGCCAAAGCTGGGCATGTAGGCCAGTGTTCTGCCACAGAAGCACCTCTAGCTCTTGGCTTGGGGGTGACCTCTTTGTTGGGTGATGTTCTCTTTTCTTTTTTGTTACAGTTTGTTTATTTTGAAACAAAATCTCTTGTAGCCTAGGTTGGCCCACTATGTAGCTCAGGCTGGCTTGCTTCTCCTGCCTTTCCTGCTGGGATAACATCCCCTATGACGAAGCCTCTTGTGCCTCTCATTTCTCTCTCTAAACACAGACCAAGTACGACGCAAACCAGCAGGCCCGCCGCCACCTCCTCCCTGTGTCCACGTCGGACCTGGTCAGCAGAGAGCACCTGCGGAGCCCTGTGGAGAAGCCCCACAATGGTGCACTGTTCCCACAGCAGGGGGACTTCCAGTACCGCAACATCCTCCTCACAGACCACTTCCAGTATGGCCGCCAGGGCCACCCACACTCCTATGCCCTCAGCCGACACGATGTGTAGTGGCCCGCCAGGCCAGGCCTCCTGCCCACCTCTCTGAGCCCAGCAGCTTCAGAAGATTCTGGCAGCCCGGCTGAGCACATGACACATGGCAGGCCATCAGAGGAGTCCTGGGTCCTGGCCCTTTTTGGGCTGCGTGAGGTGACCACAGCATGGACAGCCACAGGCTCTGGGCAGGAGAGCCACAGAGAGACCCTGTTCCAGGTTTCTGCAGAGGCCACACTCTGCCTCGGTGCACATGGTTGCTCCAGTGTGGTGCAGAGATCTGGTAGGAACTTCTGGTGACAACAGGGACCCACTCTACAGAAATGGCATCATTGTGGCTGCAGCCCTGACAGCCAGCAGGAGGTGACATCTGGGGCGTCAAGGAGAGGACAGCAGGGCTGTAGCCCAGAAGTATGGAGGGCTGACACAGGTAGCACTACCTGTCCCCAGCAACAGAGCTCGCGGATGCCCCAAGGCAGTTAGATGGTCGTTTGCAGCTAGTGCTGCCCCGGGGCAGATCTACAGTGACCATCCTCTGATACAGCCCTCTGGGCCTAGACGGCCCTCGTACTCTAGAGGTGGTGGTGGCCAGTGTTATCTTGGCGGTGTCCCCGCCCCTTTGAATGCACAGAAGCCAGGTGGTGGTGACAGCAGTTTCCCTGGACCCTTGAGTTTCTCTGGGGAGCATCTTGTTGGCCATGAGAGCTTTCACACTGGGCCCTGTCAGACGCTGCACCAGGGCTAGCCAGTGGGGTGGACTGTCTAGACTCATTTAAAAACATAAGCGTATGTTGCTGGAGCCAGTCCCTCTGAGCTCAGCGGTGCCTGGCAATGCTGTACTGGAGCTGCAGCCACAGTAGCCGAGTGGTATTCACACTCCATGTACGGTACAGCGCTGCTTATCTGTGAGGAGACCAAGTGTGTTTCAGGATCTGAATTGTGTCCCAGGAAATGGGACGTCAGGCAGGTCTTGTGTTTTTAGTCTGAAGCAGGGTTGGTAGAATGCCTGTCTACCATGTGTGCGGCCTTAGCTTCTGCCCCCAGCATCACAGAAAGCCACATAAGTGGCTCAGGCCTACCTTCCCAGCACCCTGGAAGCAGACACAGGAGGACAGGGTCCTCAGCTGCATAGTGAGTTCCAGAGCAGCCTGGGCAACAGGAGAGCCTGGCTCAAGGCTGGTGTGGCAATGCAGGGAGGACCTGATAGTGAGCAGAAATGTGGGCTCTGTTGTGGGCATAGGAGGCAGATGGCAGGAAGGACACCAGCCTTATCTAGGGTATAGGTGGGTCTTCGGTTTTGTTTGTTTTGCTTTGAGAAGGGTCTCACAGTGTAGACCAGGCTGGCCTTGAACTCATGGGATCTACCTGTCTCCACCTCCCAAGTGCAGGATTAAGAGCATGTGCCACCATGCCCAGATGGAGTCGTCATCACTAAGGCTCCCAGGCTGACCTTTAACCCTTCTTCATGACTCGGTGTCCATCACTAAGCAGTGCTGTGTCATGGCGCCCAGTCCTTAGCTCCCGAGTCACTTGGGAGTTTTGTACTGAAGGTTAGCTGACGACCTTAGCCTCCCGCTTGCCTGAGCCTTGGCAACCCCAGCCTCAGTCGGTCCCATTTGCCTTGCGTCCTGGTTTCCTGATGTTCAGACCCTGCCACTGCAGAGTGGGCAGGAGCACCCTGCTAAGGTGGTCTGCCGGCTTCTCCTCACTGGGGACACAGACCAAGACACCTGGCAGCGCAAAGGTCTCCTTGGTCCCCCTGACTCCGTGCTGAATCTTTGGATTTCTGTGACGTTGCTGTCATTTGTGCATTTCCAATGTGAGGTTTTCCAGGGAGGGAAAAGGCCCATCTCACTTTTCTTACGGTTTATAAATTAATAAACAGGATATTTAATTCTGTTTGTAGGCTCTCAGCAAGTGTGAACATTGGAGTGGATGAGACAATCAGGGTAGACCAGATTCTCAGATCAAAAGGCCACAGCTGGGGCTGCAGCTCGCCTGGCATGAAGCCCTGCATCCCATCCTCAGCACCCAGCACTCAGGAGGCCAAGGCAATTAGGACCAGGAGTTCGGGGTAATCTCTGACTACATAGCGAGTTTGAAGCCAGCCCGGGCTACCTGAAACAGACAACAAACAAAACAAAACCGACCTGATGGCCCAGTTTACCCTGGCCCATTCAAAGTCTCATCAGCCTCACCCCACACCTGGCTCCCCCCCACTCACCTCCCTCTCCAGGTTTGCCGTATCCCAGTCTCTCCTTTGGGGTTCATATTCATATACCCTACCTATCCAACTCCTTCATTTCACAGAAGGGGAAACCGAGGCTTGGCGTTTTGAATGTCTGCTCACTATTACAGCACTTGGGCTTTGTTTAGTTATTGATTTCGAGATGGTATCTGCCTATGTAGCCCAGGCTGGCTCCTGCAGCCACAGCCTCAGCACTGCTGCTGGGCAGGAGCTGCCACACCCAGTACCATATTTTTATACCATTTATTCTAAGGAAAACTCAAAACGCCCTTGACAGAGGCAGTGGCAGGGAAGTACTTGAGACTTGCTTTCTCTGGGCTGGGAGGACTCCCGGCAGTGGGCTCTTCCTGACCAGACCTCGAGCCCCAAAACCTTAGGGTCTGAAACGGGGCAACTGTCATGTTCTTGTTTTCCATTCCCATTATCTTCAGGCTCCTGTGTCACAGCCTGTTCTGTGGGAATAGCTGTGTCCTGGTCGGTGTTCTCCAAAATAAATGATGGTCTCCAGGGGCTTGAGGTTGGTTCTGGTTTGTCAGGGAGGGTCTCTCCGTGTGCTCCAACCAGCATCACACGCAAGGAGCCTGAGAGATGGTGCAGGCAGCCCTTGCATGGCAAGCAGGAAACCAGAGCTGGAACCCCAAGGACCCATGTAAAAGCCGGGTAGATCCAGCCTGCCTGCCATCCTAACGCATGGCTGGGCTACGGGTGTGTGCGGTGAGAATGCCAGCTTCAGTGAGAGACCTGCCTTACATGTTAGGCCGAGGACCAGGGAGATAGCTAAGTAGGCGAAGGGATTCCCACCAGCCTGGTGATCTGCGTTCAACTTCTGGGACCCACGTGATAGGAGAGAACTGACTCCTTCAAGTTGTTCTCTGCCACATTTACACTGTGGCACACACACTGAGAGAGACCCTTAATATCTTAAATGTTAAGTGTGCACACCTGTAATCCCAGCACTCGGGAGGCAGAGGCAGGTGGCTCTCTGAGTTCAAGGCCAGCCTGGTCCACAAAGTGAGTCCAGGACAGCCAAGGCTACACAGAGAAACCCTGTCTTGAAAATCCCAAAAGGAAAAAAAGAAAAAATGAAGTACCTGTCTAGAGCAGATAAGGATGGACCTGATGTTAACTCGGGGCTCTGCATGCACGTCACAGGCATGAGCCTATATGCATGGGCACCTACACATGCAAACAAATGCATGCACCTGTGTACACAAACCAGAGATACGCAAGGCAAAAATGCTAACTCTGTCTTCATTTTCATGCCTGGATGTCTGGCGTGTGTGTGCGTGTGTGTGTATACGTGCATGCGTGCTGTAAGGCTGGCCTTCCACCCCAGGAGAACCTCTGTGGCTTCTGCCAGCAGATGCTACACCAGGACTCAGGTCCTGAAGGAGTCCAGGTCCAGGCACGCTCCTCAAGGGCGGTCATGGCACCCACTTCTCTGGCTACCCTCATCTGCAGTCCGGGCTGAGCTACAAGTCTACTACAGGAGTGCTTGGTACCTGAGCCAGCCGCGGCTCCTCCTGCCAGGTGTGGCAGTCACCCCCTCCCTGGGGAGCTGAGGCAGGGATGCTGCAGTAGCCTAGACCACAGTAGTGATGCTGTTTGTCCCAAAAGTGAGATAAAGACAGCCACTAACATCAAAGGCTGGGAAGCCAACACCTAAGACCTCATCCTATAACCTCCAGAGCTTCCATCCACAAATACTACAAGACTCAAACGTGTGGAAGGGTAGATTCAAGGCATGAAATTTGGGGTGCCCTGTTTACACCATAGCTGGATGGCAGGGCTCCCTCATTGAGGTATGAGTATTTTTATATGGAGGACAGGAATGCTTTCTCCTTTTCACTCAGTCCAGGGAATGGTGCCTCCAGAGCAGGCAAATCTTCCAGTCAGTCATCTCCATCAGGAACACCGACAAGCTCACCTGGGCCTGGGCCCATCGCAGGTCATTCTAGACTGTACCAAGCTGGTGGTCGGCACTGACTTCACAGGCCTCTTGGCACTTCCCCCGTGTCCTCCACACAGCTCATTCCAGGGCAATCGTGGGTTAGACCTGCATCCTGCTAACAGAAAAATATTCTCTGCAGGGTCAGCAGCAAGGTAGCACCCCAGGGATCACGTGGGCCTTGAGGCTTCGAGGACAGGGACAAGTGAACTCACTTTCTTCCCTCAGAGGAGCCCAGGAGCCATGACTGGGGAACGGGAGTAGCTGACGCTCTGTTGGGCTTTGCGGTAACTGCTGTGTGTGTTGCACCCATAAACAAATGAAAAGGACATGGGGTGCCTTGCTCTATCTCACTCTCCACATTATCTCACTGGACCTGAAGCTGATGGCCAGTAAGCCCAAGCGCAGAGGTAGCAGTCACAGGCGGCCACTCCTGGCTTTGAGGTTGTGGGTGGACTCAAACTCAGGTCCTCATGCCACCTACACAGCAAGCACTCTGGCCACACGGCCATTTCCTCACCACTCATTTATTTAGTGTATGTGGGGTACACAGGCCATAGTGCACTTGGGAGGTTAGAGGGCTACTTGTAGGAGTCAGGTCTCCCACTGTGTGAGTTCCAGGTCACCAGGCTTGGCAGCAAGTCCCTTTATCCCAGGGCTATCTCAGCGCTCTCTTCGGTTAAGACAGCTAGCTCCGGCCGGGTGTGGTGGCGAATACCTTTAATCCCAGCACTCGGGAGGCAGAGGCAGGTGGATCTCTTTGAGTTCAAGGCCAGCCTGGTCTACAGGGTGAGTCCAGGACAGCCAAGGCTACACAGAGAAACCCTGTCTCGGAAAACCAAAATAAATAAATAAAGCTAGCTACCTCTGAACTCACTGTGTATCTCCTGCCTGTGATACCTGTGTGTTAAGCACTGAACTGAAACCATACCCTGTATTTAGGGGTTACATGGCCGTCTGGTTGAAACACTGGGGGTGGTGGTGACGGGGACCCTAGACCTCACACATGCTAAGCAAGCTCTGATCCACAGCTCCAGCCCTGTGATTTCTGGCTGTTTGGGTTTCCCCTCTATTTTGGAGTTTCAGTGAGCAGTCAGGGCAGCAATCACAGTGAAGGGACCAAATGTGCTGCAAAGCTTTGGAAGCGGCCTCAGTGGATGGGATTCGTACAGGTTCCCAAAGAGGCTCCTTGGAAGGCTGGGTCACGGCCACTGCTTTAGACCAGGGTACCTGAGTGTCCCTACTGAGAAGTGGTGTTCAGTGTCTCACATCTCATCTGCTGTCATGTTGATAAGGCTGGGGAGTTGGTTTTACCAGCAAGTTAGTTTGGCCCAGACCCCTGGTCAAGCGGAGTGCTGGATAGACAAAGGCCCAGAGCTATGACCCAGGAGAGTGGACAGTGTCACTGACCCATCAGCTGCCTTGCAGGTCAGGACAATAGGATGGAGGCTAGGCAGGCCAGGTGCTGTAGAATGGAGAGAATACGGCCTGAGCCTTGTCAGGGAAGGAGTTATTGCGTTCTACAAGGAGATTCCATACTGTCAACAAGCATCTTCTGGAGCAGTCAGTCTCCAGTGAGAATAGAGGAGATGGGTTGATGCAGATGCAGACTTCTGTTCATGCCACACAAGTAGCCCCTGTTGGTGTCTGGCTTTTACAGTGAGTTCTTGAATCTGAGCTCAGATCCTCCTGCTCCCGTGCCAAGAGCATCACCTGTTAGCTATTTCTGCAGCGCCAAGATCAGGACTTGGGCTTTCACAGACCACAAGACAGGATTTCCAGGAGGGGCACACAGAATCTCCAGAGTGTCAGGATCCCTCCCAGGCTCAACTGCACCCTCCTCCTCGTGTCATCTTGGCGTGCAGCTTCAGCAGCTAAGGGTATCCAATGAGGCAAGAGAATCAGGAGATCCTGG
Source organism: Acomys percivali (assembly GCA_907169655.1). NCBI lineage: Eukaryota > Metazoa > Chordata > Mammalia > Rodentia > Muridae > Acomys > Acomys percivali. The sequence continues at coordinate 530,242 of OU015752.1, read as the reverse complement.
CTAACAGGCCTGAAGACACAGAGGCCCATTAAGGGTTTGGTGGCCACCACAACGCACAAAGTTGGTGCACAGCTCCAAGAGATCCTGTGCCCTCTTCCAGTTCCTGCAGGCTGCACTGAAGTCATGTGCACAAACCCGCCAGACATACACATAATTAAAACAAATAGTTAGGTTTTTGTTTATGTGTTTGTTTTCGAGACAGGGTTTCTCTGTATGGTACTGGATGTCCTGGAACTCACTCTGTAGACCAGGCTGGCCTCGAACTCGAGATCCGTTTGCCTCTGCCTCCCAAGGGCTGAGATTAAAGGCGTGTGCCACCACTGTCTCTACCCCACCCCCACGGACGATGGTATAGCTCTGTGCTTGCCTAACATGCATCCAGCCCTGGCTTACATGCCCCTGGCTCACATAGCCCCGACGTAGTGTGGCACGCCGGTCGAATCAGTACTCAAGAGCCGGGAGTTAGAGATCAGCTTGGGATGCCTGAGACCCAACGTCCAAAAAGCATAAGTAAATAAATAGTAAGCAACAGGGTGGCTGCCGCCAGCTGTTTCCGGTTCTCCTTCCCCAGGTCACCACGCGCCTTCAGAAGACATGCCGTCGCTCCACCTCTGTCCGATCCCGACGTCGGGGAGCCGGGCGCCCCCATGCTCAAAATTCTTACCCAAAAGGCGCAGATGGGAACGGAAGGATACGAGCCGGGATCATGTGACTCACCAGGCCCACCACCGGACAATCCCGCCTCCTGGATGGTGCAGAAGGCTGTTTAGGACGCAGGGACCCGCGAAAAACCCACACTGCAGCCTACGCCGCTCCACACGGCCCACCGTCAGGCACAAGCTGCGAGAAGCCCCCGCGCATGCGCCTCGCCCGCCCGCCTCGCACGCGCGATTCCACACGCAGCCTCTTCCCGCCCTCCTCCAGTCCTCACTTCCGGTGTTTCCCAGCGACAGCCGTAAGTGGCGCACCGAAGCGGCCCGCGAGGCCGTCGTAAACGGCGCCCTTTGCGCCACTTCCGGCCGGCTTCCGCGGCCGGTGCTGGTAGGCGATCGTGAGGCGGCGGAGGACGTTTCCAGCGGCCGCAGCCATGGAGATGCCGCTGCCGCCCGATGGTGAGGCCCAGCCTGGAGCGGAGGTCACTGGGTTCTCCCTGCGCACCCCCGCCGGCCGGCCGTGCCTTCCCGCGTCCCCGAGCCAGTGACGGAGCGCGCCGCGGCCTCGCCGCTCCTCCCCCGGCCTCTCCCGTGGGTCCCCGCATTCCTGGCGCGCGCTTGGCCCTAGGCAGGATCCGTACGCCGCCGCCTGGCCGCGGCCCGCCCCACAGGACCCCGGCCCCGCTCCCGGGGCGGCCTGCTCCTACTGACGCTTTCTCCTCCGTCCTGCAGACCAGGAGCTTCGGAATGTCATCGACAAGCTCGCTCAGTTCGTGGCTCGCAACGGGCCTGAGTTCGAGAAAATGACGATGGAGAAGCAGAAGGACAACCCGAAATTCTCGTTTCTGTTCGGAGGCGAGTTCTACAGTTACTACAAGTGCAAGCTGGCGCTGGAGCAGCAGCAGCGTGAGTCCCCCCGTCCCCCACCCCCCGGCCCGTGGCCGCCCCGGGGTCCAGCCCGGGCTCCGCCGCAGCCGCTTGCTTTGGAGTCGCTGTTTCTTTCCTCTGCAGAGCCGGGCGGCTGTCTCTCCGCTCCTGTTCCCGGGGCCCTGGGTGTCATAAGGACACTCTCATAGATTCACTTTCCGGGTTTCGGCTCAGGAGTTCCTGGACCATCTTTACCGAGGGAAATACGCATCTGCAGGAAGGCGGGAGGCAGAGGCTTGTGCCCCGGGCAGACACTGTGCAGCCCCTTCTGTAGGCTGAGGCCAGAGACTTCCATGCATTTCAGATGCATAAATCAAAAGGCTTTCCCCTTTAGCTTTTGCAGCGTCTGTCTGTCTTCCATCCTTTCTTGCTTTTTTCCAGTGACTTTCGTGTCAGCGTTTCTCTGTGCAGCCATGACTGTCCTGGTGTTAGCTTTGTAGACCAGGCTGGCCTTGAACTTAGTGATCTATCTGCCTCTGCCTCCCGAGTGTTAGGGTTAAAGACATTCACCAACTCGCCCAAATTTACCCTAACCACGTGAACATAAAATTAAAAAAAGATTTTAAAAAAACAAAAACAACAATAGAAGTAAAGACTTTAGAGCCAGTTGTGATGGACCACCCTTTGATCCTAGCACTCAGATGGCAGAGGCAGGTGGATTTCTGTGAGTTTGAGGCTAGGCCAGTCTTCAAGTTCCAATATAGGCTGCATAGACCCTGCCTCAAGCCAATAGGGGGAAAATAGAGTTAGGAGGCACAGCTGGTCTTTGAGGGTCTCACACTGTTGCTCAAGTTGGCCCGGCAGTGTGTTACTGGGGCTGTGAGCTTTTCAGGTGGTGGGATTACACCCACGCTGCAAGTAGAAACATGTGAGAACTCACACCTGTCGTGCTTAGGGTAGCTCTGTAGCCTCTGGGCAAGCTGTGGGAATGAGTGCCTGCCAGAGCAAAGCCATGGGGCGTTCAAAGCTGACAGCAGCTGTGGGTCAGCCACGGTGTCTGCAGCGCGATGTGGGCGAGTGGTAGGAAGCTCGCTGGACGCACAGACTGGAGTCCACGGAGCACCAGGACTTGAAGCCGCATGTTCACGCAAGTGAATTGAGGGAGGGTTTGATGTGCCAAGGAGGGAGGAGGCTCTGGCAGCCTAGGTAGAGGTTAGCTGTCTGCTGTCACACGAAGGGCATCTGCATCATGTGTCCTTAACCCCACAGCACCAAGACCACAGCCACCCTAAAGCAGCAGGGAGCCACCAGAGGACACGGATAGGCTCAGCTCGGGGTGTCAGTGTGGGCAGCGCCTCACTGTAAATATCCCTGAGAGCTACACAGGAAGCCCATGTCCACCCTTCCCACCTGGACACGGCACTGTAGACCTAACACCATAGTAGGAAGAGGACAGTACATGGAAGCCCTGGCAGACTGGGCGAAGGACACTCTGTGAGGCACACCACAGTAGGCCCTACTGAACATGACAGGGACAGCCAGGAGCTCCCAGGAGAGAGCCTTGGGCAGGCTGATGGTGGTAGCAGTCTGGAAGAAGGCTTGGGTTTGCCACAGGGGAGACATGGAGTAGAGAGGGCCTGCTGCTATGAACATTGTCTGGAAGTTACGGGCTCAGAAAGGGCTGCAGGCCAACTCAGTATTTTATCACTAAACCCAAGTCTGTTCTAAAAATCACACTTCGAAAACTCTGGCAAAGGACTAGTGCAGATGGGTGATGGTGGTGTGCACCTTTAGTCCCAGCACCCAGAGGCAAAGGCAGACATCTGTGAGGTCTAGGACAGCTGAGGCTGCACACAGAGACTCTGTCTGAAGAACACACAAAAATCTGAGCAGTGCAGTGAGTGTGAGAAGCCTAAGCTTGTAAAAGTCCGCTGGCACCGTGAGTGAGGACCCAGGCCATCCCATAGCTTCTCCAAAGTGGAGCTTCCCGGAGGGATGCAGGATCCAGAGATTAAATGAGGCAGACATGTAGGGTGCCACCAAGGCCCCAGTGACACCTGCTCTGGGACCCTACTTTCTTTGGTTTGTGTGTGTGTGTGTGTGTGTGTGTGTGTGTGTCCAAAGGCCATTTCTTTTGGATGAGCCTTGGGCTCCCAGAGAGTGTGGCCATGTTCACTTGGGACAGGCAGGACCCAGAAGTGGAGAACAAGCAGGCGGCACTGTTTGAAGTCCTGCCTGTGGGCAGGGGCCGTCCTCTCCAGACGTACGATAACCTTGTCTGGCCAGCTCTGGGGCTACGCTTACATCATGCCCCAGGGTGTTGCTGCTGGTCCAGGGGCTGCAGGTTGGAAGGGTCACTGCGGGAGGTGGGGCAGGGCTTGGGGACACTCCAGCCGTGCGCGTGCTGCCCAGACTGCAGGATGCTGCTGTGGTGTGAAGGGCATTCAGGGCCAGTGGCGTGGGCACTCCTGCCCTTGGTAGAGCAGTGCTCATGCCTGCAGTCCATAGCAGCTCAGGCCTGGGTGAGAAGGGAAGAGAGATAGGTCAGCCAGGGACGGGACACGTAACTGGTAGCATAAAGGCACCTGAGGGTCTCCAGGGAGGCCAGGCACAACAGGGAAGTGCCAGCAGGTTGGCCCTGTGGGGTGTCACTAAGGGCAGCCTGGGACTGGGCCTGAGCTCACAGCGCCCATCTCTTTCCTGCTAGTCATCTGCAAGCAGCAGGCCCCAGAGCTGGAGCAGACCACGGCTATGCCTCCTCTGCCTCAACCTCCTCTGGCTCCCACAGCATCCCTCACTCCAGCCCAAGGCACCCCATCAGTGGACGAGCTCATCCAGCAGAGCCAGTGGGGCCTCCAGCAGCAGGAGCAGCACCTGCTGGCCCTGCGCCAGGTACGCCAGTGATCCTGGGGTCGCCTTCTGGTAGGACTGCGCCATCCACAGGCGTTGTTGGGTGCACTTGTACCCGTTGTGGATGCCACCACGTGCTGGCTAAGGACCTGCCAGGTTTAGTAAGTGGTGAGGGCACATCCATTAGGCCCGTCCTGTTGCCAAATTCCATAGAGTGAGCTACCAGAAATGAAAGGAACAACGTCAAGACTTGAGTGCCAGCTCCATGCGGGCTTTCCCTGCGTGTCAGTGTCATACAACATGCATGGATGTTTGCCGTCAGTCATAGGCTGGACAGTGAGGTCTTGGACACCAGAACTTAACCAGCTTGGTGGCCAGTGCCTGCCATTTATGTTTTGGTTTGGTTTTGAGACAGCATATCCCAAAGCTGCCTGGAAATACAGCCTTCCTGCCTCAGCCTCCCGAGGACTAGGGTCACAGGCGCCTGCCGCGAGTGTCAACCCCCCCCCCCCCAGCCTCAGCTGTTCCTGTTAGCAGAGGCCAGCTGGCCATGGCTTTGGCACTGGCTAAAGACTGATCAGCATGCATTCGTGTTAGGGCCCTACTCACCCCACCTGTGCCTCGCTGCCTTCCCAGGAGCAAGTAACAGCAGCTGTGGCGCATGCACTGGAGCAGCAGATGCAGAAGCTGCTGGAAGAGACACAGCTGGACATGAGTGAGTTTGACAACCTGCTGCAGCCTATCATTGACACCTGCACAAAGGATGCCATCTCGGTGAGCTCAGTGTGGGCTGGGGGTGCTGTCACCTGCCTGACGGAGCAGGCACTCACCCTGGCCTTACTCTCAGGCTGGGAAGAACTGGATGTTCAGCAATGCCAAGTCCCCGCCACACTGTGAGCTGATGGCGGGTCACCTGCGCAACCGCATCACTGCCGAAGGCGCGCATTTCGAACTGAGGCTGCACCTCATCTATCTGATCAATGACGTGCTGCACCACTGGTGAGTTACTGCACCATAGCCTGTGCCTGTAAGGGTCTCCCAAGGCGCCTGATCCCCCAGCCCATCCTTGCTGCACCCACACGCGGGTCCACTGCTTGCCCTCCCAGGACAGCGGCTGGCACCTCCCCAAGGCAGGCCTTGGGCTCTGCTGCTTCCTCTCTGCCTCTGTAGCCATCATGTGTGTGCCTCGGTCTGCTGTCCTCCCTTCCCGCCACTGTTCCGCACAGCCAGAAGCCTGGCTGCTCCACTGTGGGGACCCTCTCCTCTGCTCTGATGTATCCCGACTCTCTGCCCATCAGATTTCTCCTTTGCACTATGGCCCCAGCCTCCTAGGGGCTGGTAGGTGTGTCTCTGCATGGCCAGCGGGTCAAGTTGATAGAGGAAACCAGAACTCAGAACTCTGGTCAGAGGCAGGTGCAGGGGTCCCATGCTAGGGACCCCTGCTGACAGTCAGCTAGGCTGACTGCCCCCTTCTTTTAGCTGGCCGTGACAGCCAGCACACCTGATATGTGCGTGGCGCCTGTGAGGCAGGAGAAGCTGATCTGGTCTCCCCCTCTTTTTCTGTGAGGCGCCCTCCCTGCCGCCTCTCCTTATTTCTGTCAGGCTGGGAAGTGAGCGGTGTCTCTGCCATCTACCCCCTGCTGTGCTGTAGCCTTTTTCCTCTCGCAGTGACTTGCTTCTGCCCCTCAGGGTCGGGCCTCTCTCCCACTCCCTGGGACACTCCTCACCTGAGCTCACACAAAGTCCTGGCCTGCACTGCCTTCCCTCACCCAGCTCCTGGCCAGCCCTTGCTGCCCTTTGACCTCAGGTGTGGGAGCTGAAGCTGCTAGCCTGTGTCTGCATCTTTCCTGTGTCTGCATATGGGCTGTCTTGCTGAGCCACTGCCACCCAGAAGCCTGGATCCACCATGCCGCCCAGCTGGAGGGGCCTTCTTGGGTGTTTCTTCCTCCTCCCCCCTCTCAGTGGCCGTGGGCTGAGCACAGCTCTCCTGGTGGTTAGGTTCCAGGTAGCCTTGCCAGCGGGCTGGGGAGTCTGCTTGTGCATAGTGGTGACCTGGTCCTGACCACGGCAGCCATGTTACTCCTTTGCACACATGCAAGGGCTTGGATAGGCCTTTCTGACAGTGAAGGTCTGGTTCTGAGTAGCACTCGCCTGTCTCCCTAGACAAGCCACCTGCGCTGTAGGTGGTCTACTCAGTGCTCTACCTGGTTAGGGGACCATTTCCTGAGGAGAGGGTGCTGTGGCCACAGCCGCATGGTAACGGGAGCGTGGCCGGGTCCCGCCCCAGGGCCCTGACGCGCGGAAGGTCTCTCCCTCACAGCCAGCGCAAGCAGGCCCGGGAGCTGCTGGCTGCCCTGCAGAAGGTGGTCGTGCCCATCTATTGCACCAGCTTCCTGGCTGTGGAGGAGGACAAACAGCAGAAGATCGCTCGGGTACGCGGCTGGTGGCGGTGCGCGGGTGGGCTGGCCAGGCCGCCCCTGGGGCTGGGTGCGCGGCAGGCAGGTGGCTGGGCACCGTGGCCTCTGCTTTACGAGTCTCCCCCTGCATCAGCTCTTGCAGCTCTGGGAGAAGAACGGCTACTTTGACGACTCCATCATTCAGCAGCTGCAGAGCCCTGCCCTGGGACTCGGCCAGTACCAGGTGAGCAGCGCACAGCAGGGACGCCCCTCACCAGAGACGCTGACACTGCCCACTGTGGCCGTTTCCATCAGTGAGTCCCACACGCCCTCTGGCTCTTGGGCCCCGTGCTGGTATCTTCAGTGGTGCTCCTCTCCCCACCAGGCCACACTCATCAATGAGTACTCGTCAGTGGTGCAGCCTGTACAGCTGGCTTTCCAGCAGCAGATCCAGAGCCTCAAGACACAGCATGAGGAGTTTGTCAGCAGCTTGGCCCAGCAGCAACAGCCGCAGCCACAGCCACAGCAGCAGCCGCAGATCCAGCTGCCTCAGATGGAAGCAGAAGTGAAGGCCACGCCCCCACCACCAGCACCACCGCCAGCCCCAACGCCTGCCCCCGCCATCCCACCAACTACCCAGCCAGGTACGAGGTGCCCCCCACTCTGCTCCACAGCCAGACCAAGTCCGCATGTGTGCCCGGCACAGGAGGAGGGCAGGCCTAACCCACACTTGGTGCATGGCTGAAAGCGTGGTTCAGACTGGGTGAGCTCAGCACATACCGCCAAGTCCTAAACAACATAATGTGTTACGTGTGCGTATCTAGTGTGCGTGTAAAAGGACCACTTCTGAGAGTGGGTACATAGGAAGTTGAGGTGGGAGGATTTCAAATTGTGGGCTACTGTCAGAAGAGCTCCATCCACGCATGATGCCTAATGGCTGTGATCTCGGCCAGGAACTATAAGTTCAAGGCCAGCCTGGGCTGCAGGGACACCTCAGTCAGCAGAGCACTTGCTGTGCAAGACGAGGACCTCATTGTGGGTGGCAGTGACCTCCAGGTTCATAGAGCAGGCTGAGCTGTAGTGCAGAAGATGCACTGTCTGTAAGCACACAGGTGACTTTAACTTAGTCAGGTGCAGCAGTGCACGCCGGCAGTCCCAGCACTCAGGCCTAAAGCAAGTCCAGGACAGCCAAGGCTACACAGAGAAACTGTCTCAAAAAGCCAAAAAACAGAAACAACAACACTTTATTTCTGTGACTTGTAGAGAAGACAGGCTGTGTCCTCTTGCGTCACAAGAGGGTGGTGGTGACAATGGTAGTGGTGGCTTCCAGTGAGCTTAGGAACTGCAGTTCAGGCCTGCCCTGGGCTGGCCTGGGTGCTTGGGGACTCAACACCTCTCCTCCTCTCACTGCCTGTCACCTGTGTCAGATGACAACAAGCCTCCCATCCAGATGCCTGGCTCTTCAGAGTACGAAGCCTCAGCCGGTGTCCAGGACCCCGCAGCGGCAGGCCCTCGGGGCCCAGGCCCCCATGAGCAGATCCCGCCAAGCAAGCCCCCATGGTTTGATCAGCCTCATCCTGTTGCCCCTTGGGGTCAACAACAGGTGCTTTCTCAGGTCTTTTGGAGTGCGCATGCATGGCTGAGCAGAAGGCCTGCTCCCACTGATGGGGTCTTGTAGGGTTGGCCATAGTCACGCAGGGACAGCAGAGCCTAGGCAGACCCTTGTCTCCGTGGCACCATTGTTTGGGGCCACTCAGACTCTCCTCTGCCTGTCTTTACTAGTGCAGCTTTCAGGTCCATCCAGGAGGCTGCAGATGGCAGCTCAAGTGCTAGGACTCTGGGTGGCTCAGGGAGGGAAGCTTCTAGACCAAGGCAGAGCTGTGTGACCTGACCAAAACCTCCCTGTAATTTGCTAGGTGAGATTGGCTGCAGTGTCTGGGCACAGCAGACTTTCTCCTCCCCAGGACCTGGCCTGCTGAGGGTGGCCTTCCTGGTGACTCTGAACGCAGAGGATACTTAGGGGTTCTGGGGCATGGCTGTGGGCTGAGAACAGAAGATTCAGATATGAGCCTCTCATCCCTCAGCTTCAGGACTCGCACCCATGTCCCAGTGCCACTGTGAGCTTGCTGGGTGGGCACACGGGACCTGGGAGCGAGAGGTGGGGAGCAGGCCTTACCTGCGCAGGCTCAGTAGGATTTGAGGGCTGGGCCACTGAGGCTTCCTAGCCAGTATGGCAGCCCACCACCCAAACTGAAGGTTAGTGCTGAGTGGGCAGCCCAGGCAGATGGTGAGGCACTGGATTCCATCCCTAGATGTGGGGTTGGAGCCAGGCCCAGGGGGGCATGCATGGAACCCCAGTCTTCACAAGGCTGGGGCAAGAGGGTTGTGCTGCAGGCTGCCCTGAGACTAGAGTGGAGTGTGGCCTGTGCACCCTGGGGTGAGATGGTAACTAGACCTCCTGAGCTCATGTCTGTGCTTTGCCTTGCAGCCACCTGAGCAGCCCCCGTACCCACACCACCAAGGTGGACCACCCCACTGCCCACCCTGGAACAACAGCCACGAGGGCATGTGGGGTGAGCAGCGAGGGGACCCTGGCTGGAATGGGCAGCGAGACGCCCCCTGGAACAACCAGCCAGACCCCAATTGGAATAACCAGTTTGAAGGACCGTGGAACAACCAGCATGAGCCACCGCCCTGGGGTGGCGCCCAGCGTGAGCCGCCCTTCCGGATGCAGCGGCCCCCCCACTTCCGTGGGCCCTTCCCACCCCACCAGCAGCACCCACAGTTCAACCAGCCTCCACACCCCCACAACTTCAACCGCTTCCCACCACGCTTCATGCAGGATGACTTCCCACCTCGCCACCCTTTTGAGCGGCCACCCTACCCTCACCGATTCGACTATCCCCAGGGGGACTTCCCCGCAGGTGAGTCAGGGCCAGTGTAGTGGAAGGTCCCCTGCGGTGTCCCAGGCCTGCCTCCCTGTTCTGGCTGTCAGTGCTGTAGAAGGTCCCCTGCGGTGTCCCAGGCCTGCCTCCCTGGCTGTCAGTGCTGTAGGGTGGCAGGCACAGATGGGACAGGTGTAGCCTGCACCCTGTGCCCACACACGCCAGGAGGCAGGCCTCCTGCCAGAGGTGCTGAGGCGCCCCTGGAGGCTCCCTGGCCGTGCTATCCTTTTGGGCTGCTTGCTCGTCTGAGGCTGTGCCTGTGCCTTGTCTCTTTCTGTTGCTGTGTCAGCTTCAGGGTGGCCTCACAAAGGCTTCTGCTGCATGTGTCCTCCCTCTCTCTCCAAAGGACGCCAGGCGGTTGAGTTGGGGACCATTAAGGAGCTGGCTGGCTCTGTGTTTGAGGCCAGCTGCCAGCTCAGTGTGTTTGGGTCCTGGCAGAGTAGACTCCGCACACTGCAGTGAGGTGGTGGAAGTTGAGCTCACTGCCACTGATGCTGTGGTGGCTCTTCAGTCTTCTGGCTTGAGTCCCCTTAGCTGCACCCAGACCCCAAACACTGTGTTCCATCTTTCTGCTTCTCCCCAGAGCCCCGCTGGCCCTCCCGCCCTGCTTGCCTACCACAGGCAGCTCCAGACAATGTTTTGTGTTGCAGACATGGGACCCCCTCATCACCACCCTGGTCACCGCATGCCACACCCTGGGATCAATGAGCACCCACCCTGGGCTGGGCCCCAGCACCCCGACTTCGGCCCTCCTCCCCACGGCTTCAATGGTCAGCCCCCCCACATGCGGCGACAGGGCCCACCTCACATCAACCACGATGACCCCAGCCTGGTCCCCAATGTGCCCTACTTCGATCTTCCAGCGGGGTTAATGGCCCCTCTTGTGAAGGTGATGCTGGGCCCTGATGGGCGGTTTAGAAGGGAGGAAGGGCATTGCTGTGGCTGTCCCCAGGGTGGCCAGGGAGGCTCCGGGCACAGGCCGCAGCTGTGTTCTCCTGCAGCTGGAGGACCACGAGTACAAGCCTCTGGACCCCAAAGACATCCGCCTGCCGCCCCCCATGCCGCCCAGTGAGCGGCTGCTGGCGGCTGTGGAGGCCTTCTACAGCCCACCCTCCCACGACAGGCCAAGGAACAGGTAGGGAGGCTGGGCCCCAAGGCCTAGCTGAACCCCACTCTCCAAGTTGGTCCTGCAGGTGAGGAGGAGCTGGTTCCTCTGAAGACTTCGTGTGGGTTTTGGATGATGGGCAGGGAGTGAGTGTTGGCCTTGTGCCATCCGGCCTCCTCAGTCCAGCCTGCCATGCAGCCACTAAGAAAGCAGTGATGTGTTTACGAGGTCACCTAGGGTTTTGGCTGTCCACCAGACATAGACCTGCCTCCTGGTTAGCTTCCTAGTGCAGGGGAGTCCCTCCCTGGCCGCTGTGGCCCTCGGGCTGCCTCAGGCCTCTGATGGGGACCGTGTTTTGCAGTGAGGGCTGGGAGCAGAACGGCCTCTACGAGTTCTTCCGAGCTAAGATGCGGGCGCGACGGCGCAAGGGCCAGGAGAAGAGGAACAGGTGAGTTGTGCGGGGTCAAGAGGCTGGCGTTGTGTGTGGCTGCATAATTGTGCTGTGCTCATTGTGGCGTCTCCCTGCAGCGGCCCCTCCAGGTCACGCAGCAGGTCCAAGAGCCGAGGCCGCTCCTCGTCTCGCTCCAGCTCGCGCTCCTCGAAGTCCTCCCGCTCCTCCTCCCGCTCCCGCTCCCGCTCCCGCTCACGGTCCTCCTCCCGCTCCAGATCCAGGTAGGCATTTGGGGGCGTCAGGAAACCTGCGGGCGCCGCTCCCGCCGGTGCCCCATTGTCCCACTGTCCCCACAGAAGCCACAGCCGGTCGCGTTCCTCCCGGAGCCGCTCCAGGTCCAGGTCCAGGTCGAGGTCCAAGTCCTACTCCCCAGGGAGGCGGCGCCGCTCCAGGTCCCGGAGCCCCACCCCACCGTAAGCCGCCTGACTGGGTGTCTCGGTGCTCAGGTGCCCATTGAAGGGGTCACCAGCTGACAGCATGGCTCTCTCCTTCAGCTCCGCAGCTGGCCTGGGTTCTAACTCAGCGCCTCCCATACCGGATTCTAGGCTTGGAGAAGAGAATAAAGGCCACCAGATGCTGGTGAAGATGGGTGAGTGCGCCAGCCTGGGCCAGCTCCCCGCGGGGCTTGGGTGGCCGCTCCCAGGGGACGGGGTCATGGCCTTGGTGTTGTTACTCTCTGAAGGCTGGAGCGGGTCTGGTGGCCTCGGCGCGAAGGAGCAGGGCATCCAGGACCCCATTAAGGGCGGTGACGTGCGGGATAAGTGGGACCAGTATAAGGGCGTGGGCGTGGCCCTGGACGACCCTTACGAGAACTACCGCCGCAACAAGAGCTACTCCTTCATTGCCCGCATGAAGGCCCGCGATGAGTGTGAGTGGGGGTGTGGGTGGGCACCGGGGCCTAGCTTCCCCGCTGGGAAGGTGGGATGACGGCCCTCTTCTCATACAGTCTCCACGTTTGGGGCACGAAAGGAAGAGAAGGAAGACTGAGCACAGCTTTGGGCGCTGCAGTGTGGAGGGCGCATGCCCCTGCGGAGCCTGGAGAGCAAAGCTGAAAACCTCCATACCACGCCAAGCCCGCACTGCGCATGACGCCAGGAAAGCCTGGCTCCGAAGGGAATTCGTGCTGGTTCCACCAGACTTGTGTTAGGAAAGAGACAGACTGACCCTTGACTCCTCGGCTCATTTTTAGTTGTATTTTCTAACCCTCTCCTCAAGTGTTAGCTCTTCCCATTACCTGGATATCGCTTCTGAGGCTGGACTGAGCTCCCTCAGGTCAGGGAAAGGTGGCCTCCAGAGCTTGAGCCCTGTGCTGTCATTTAATTTGGGTGCCCTAGCCATCCCAAAGAAGGGGAGAGGTGGGCCCAGAAGGAAAAGCTGGGGTTGTTGTTTGTACAGAAAATTTTGAAATGTTCTTTTCAATAAAATACGGAGCCCTCTACAACTTTTCAGCATCACATAAGACACTTGACTTTTGTTTTAGATTTCCCATAACTGTGACGTTCAGATGTGTCTGACTCAGGATAAACAAGCAGACACACATGTGCTGTTAACAATTGATTGTGGATTTTACTGTTTTGCCTTCAAATAAAGCCTTTTGTAAAAGATGTTTCCTCCAGCTGTGGGTGAGAGTGCGCGTGGGCATGGCGCAGGTGGCTCTGTGTAGATGCCGTGGCTCAGGATGTCTTAGCACGTGGCGTGGGATGTTTCCGTGGGACAGCTGCTGCCATCCTGGATGATCAGGATGCCCGCCACGTACTATGTCCTACTGACTCATGGCTCCATCCTGTTGTGAGCGGCCTGTAGCTGGTCTTCGGCTGTCCTCTCGAGTCATCAGAGAGCCCCAGCCTCACCTGTCCCCACAGGGGTGTCACTGATTCCAAGGTGGACAGGTGCCCAGGCGAGCCTCACCTGCTGGGACTGGAACTCCTCCCTTGCCTCCTGCAGGGCAGCCTCCATGGTCAGGGGTGCAGGCCTGTGGCACCTAATGTACTGTAAGAGCATAGGACTGTAAATACAGGGATGGGTGCAGACACACGGAAATGCTAGGCCCTAGCTTAGGAGACACTGCCCCAAGGTGCCACACTGAAGATGTCCTGGAGTGGACAGCCACAGTGGGTACTGGTGACATCACATCAAACATCTCCCTCAACTGGGCGTGGCAGTGCCACACACTGGGAGGCCGAGGCCAGAGACAGTAAAGTTCTGGGTCAGCCTGGGCTACATAACAGGACCCATCAAAAATAATGCGGAGCCTGCAAGCTGGCTAAGTAGGGTAAAGGCACTCGTGGCTAGGGCTGATGACCTGGTCTGTAGGACGAGGGAAGGGGACGCCCAAGCCTATCAGTTGTCCTCTGACGGGGCAAACTGGAGCTACACACCTTTTGGGGTGGGGTGGGTAGCTGAGGCCAGCCTAAGCTATAAAAGTGAGACCCTATATTGAAAAATGTAAAAATCGGCTGAGAACGCTGGCTGCCCCGCGAAGGACCTGGGTTTGGTTCCCAGTACCCATGTGGCGGCTCACAACTGCAGCCTGTACTTCAGCTCCAGGAGACGATCGCCTTTTCTAACAACCTCAGGCACCAGGCGCACACGTAGCACATATAACATATATGCGGCAAAACACTGCATAGAAATAAGAGAATCATCCAGGCAGTGGTGGTGCACGCCTTTGATCCCAGCACAGAGACAGGCAGGCGGATCTCTGAATTCGAGGCCAGCCTGGGCTACAGAGTGAGCTCCGGGACAGCCTGGGTTACACAGAGAAACCCTGTCTCACAAAAAGTGCTGAAGGCGCTCTCCTGAGACAAGCAGCGGTGGCACTTCTGGTCTAGAAGGGCCTGTCCCCTGACGTGTACAGAGTGAGGTCCCTGTGGAGCCCCAGCCTGAAAGTCCAGGGACTCGCAGGCCCACCGCCCGCCTTGGGTCATCCCCGACGCGACCTCCGCTCCCCGAGCTGTGCACCAGTTACCTCTTTGGTTTCCTCCAGGGTGTGGTAGTGAAATGAGTCCCTATCCAGGGACTGCAGAAGGGACACGTGCAGGTGGCGGTTGGTCTCAATGAACTGCTGCGTCAGGCTCAGCTGCTGCTTCAACATGTCGTTCAGTGCCAACACAGCTGGGCTGTAGGCTGTCAGGGCTGCACCCACCCCGCATCACTCAGTGCTGCCCGGGGGCCCGCTGTGCAGCCCATGCCTCCTGCCCCCGGGGCCCAGCTCCCTGCTAAGCCTGTCTGCCCCTCACAGCCACAAGGCTCTTCCTGTGTCTCCAATCTCTATTAACTACATGGCAATCACACGCTAGCTCCACCAACAGATGGAGGAAAACTTTTCTCTGGACATGGCGTCACACGCCTGCTATCCAAGCAGCGGGTATGAGGGGCTACAATCGGGAGCTCCAAGCCAGCCTGGGCTGTGTGCTGAAACTGTACACCCCACCCCCTCACCCCACAATCAAAGACACATACAATGTTTTCTTTCTTTTCTTTTCTTTCTTTCTTTTTCTTTCTTTCTTTCTTTTCTTCTTTCTTTCTTTTCCCTTGGTTTTTCGAGACTGGGTCTCTGTGTAGCCTTGGCTGTCCTGGACTCACTTTGTAGACCAGGCTGGCCTCGAACTCACAGTGATCTGCCTGCCTCTGCCTCCCGAGTGCTGGGATTAAAGGCGTGTGCCACCACCGCCCAGCTCCAGCTCTGTTTTTTGTTTTTAAGATTTCTCGGTAAACTCCTACAGTCAAGTGATCCTCCTGCCTCAGTTGCTCAAGCAGCTTTGATTACAGGCTTAGGACTGGTTAAGTAGGGACCATGGGCAGAATGACACAACCGTGTCCTCTCAGTAGGGCTGGGTGGACCCGGGGCTCCTCTACACAGCTGACCACAGCCCTGCTGACTGCAGCCCAGCTGACCACAGCCGTGCTGAACTGCTTCTGGGCTTGTGGGTTTGGTTAAATCTAGGTCCCTTCACCAGCCACCCTGAGGCTGTCCAATAAGGTGCTATCAGCCGCTGGCCCTCCCCAGGGACTCCTCTAAGCTACCCTTAGAGAGCACTGCCCTGTGCCGCAGGAACTGAAGGGAAGAAAGCTATCCGTTTACCTTCTATGGCGTCCGCGCTGACAATGTGACTGGCGATGGGTGATGGGTCCACGTAGGCGCCTCCAAGGGTGGGCCCAATGGTTGCCATGCCACCAGCTGGCCCAAGACAAAGAGGGACTGTTAGTGTGCCATAAGGGCTGCTAGGCTGGCCGTGGTGGCGCACACCTGTAATCCCAGCACTCGGGAGGCAGAGGCAGGCGGATCTCTGTGAGTTTGAGACCAGCCTGGTCTACAAAATGAATCCAGGACAGCTAAAGCTACAAGAAACCCTGCCACAAAAAACCAAAAACCAAACCAAATAAACAAATGAAAGGACCTCTAGTCCACGCATGCCTATGGCAATGACCTACGCTGCGACCACCACTCATATCTCCTGGATTGCTTTCTAGTTTGCTGGAATTGGGTCTGGAAACCATGGTGCCCAGGTTTGCTTTGAGTTTCTGGGCACCAGAAACCTTAGCTGATCCTCTTGGCATCCAGGCCCACATGTGCGCAGGCAGCTTTGTGCTGTTTCTATGCATAGCTCCCATGTGCATGTGTGTGCATGTGTGTGCATGTATACAAGCTGAGACTGATGTGAGGAACCCCCACATGTATGTCCATTTTACTCTGGGTCCCCTGGCTCTGCCTCCTGGGGCTGGGGTGGCAGGTGAGCCACCACAGCCACCTGGCATTTACATGAGGTCTTGAGTTCCAAGCCTTGGTCCTCACGCTTCCAAGGCCAGTGTCCCACCACTGAGCTGTCTTCTCAGTGTCGACCTTCTAAAGAGCAAATTTAGACTTTCCTCAAAGCTGGGCAGGGGTGTGGCTCAGTCCTCAGAGCTTACCCACCTTGCTCAAGGCCCCTGCACCCTGTGCACCATGGTGGTGGCATAGACCGGCAGACCGGCCCTCAGGAGGCTGAGGCTGAGAGCAGTTCAAGATCATCTTCACCACATGTCCAATTTGAAGGCAGCCTAGCCTACAGGAGACTCACCTCAAAAAACAAAGACCCCTAGGAGACATGTGGGTGGTGTGTGTACAGAGAAAAGGAGGCCTGACAGCTTGAGTGGCCTCCCTTGGCCACTGACCCTCCAGATCAGCTGAAGGGGCCCCTGGCTGCAACAAGGTCAGGCTAATAGACAGTTAACCCCAAATCAAAAACATCCATCAGGTGAGAACTGCAGCCTCTCCCCAGGGTGGGGGTGGGGGAGTTGGAGGGTGGGCACTGACCAGGTAAGAACCCCCACCTACCCACCCCAACACCCGCCCCGCCCCACCCCAGCCGGCAATGATGGACAGGAAACGAGGAGCCAGAGGCCAGGGCAGTCCTGGTGGGCATGACGAGAAAGCCACCTCAGCATGTGCTGGCCACCACAGTCAGACACAGACAGTGGCCTCCAGCAGGGTAGCCTGGGACACTGCTGTACAGCTAGTGAGGACCTGGATGCAGGAGGTTGAAGACAGGCTGGTAGGTCCCCTCCTGGCCCTTCCTCAGGGCCCTGTGTCCCCTGTCCTCAGACTCACTGACCTCCCAGGGTCTGAATTGCCCAACTGGCCTCCATCTTTGGTTCACTACTGCCCCATGTCCCAGGAAGAGGAAATGGAGTGCCAAGATCCCTCCAAAGCTGGCTGATGACAACAGCCAGGTGGGAGGGCCTATTCTTTTCTACATACTCCAAAGACGCTGCAGCACCCCCTGGGCCTACCCCGGTTCCCAGGCCCCGCACTTACCCTTGCTCCACTGGTAGGCAAAGGCAGGGTCAAGAGTCTGCACTGCTGTCTCTTTCACAACTCTAGTGACACCTCTGCCCCACTCGGTCCTCGACAGATGTCGTCTGTGGAGAAGATCTGTCTGTCTACTGGAAGAAAACTTCGACAGAGTGTCCAGTGTCCTGTCAAGAGACGCTTCTGAGGCCAAGGGACCAGAGGACTGCTCAAAATCCTCAGAGTAAGCTGGGCTGGCTGTGAGTGCAGTGGGAGTCTCCACAGAGCATGCGATGGACACACTGTGAGACTGGACAGCTGGGGCGGAGCTGGCATCCGGGTGCTCCGCGACCTCGCTCTCAGTGGTAAGGTCCTCTTCATCATCAGTCATGGCGGCCGTGCCCTGAAACGCAGAGCTGCTGCGCCAGGTAGCCCTCTGCACTTCCAGGTGGGTAGGTGACACGGACGGGGAGCCCCTGCCTGGCACCCATGCCCCTCCAGAACCTTCTTCCTAAAAGGAGCAAAAGTGACAGAGTCCCCTTCAGCTATGCACATCAGAACACACCCAGGACCTCAGCA
The DNA here is from genome assembly GCA_907169655.1 of Acomys percivali. NCBI lineage: Eukaryota > Metazoa > Chordata > Mammalia > Rodentia > Muridae > Acomys > Acomys percivali. Next base: position 512,626 of record OU015752.1, on the reverse strand, counting down.
CTCAGGGGGAGGGAACCATAAGTTCTAGGCTAGCCTGGGCTACACCGCAAAACCCTCTCACAAACACAAGAAGTAATCAGGCAGAGCAGAAGGAGGAGGTGCAGTCTGAGGCCAGGCCAGCCTCCAGAGTCCTGTGCCCTGATCCTCTCAAAGAAAAGAATTAAAAACATCCTCTGTGTGGGCTGGAAAGATGGCCCAGCAGGGAGAGACACTCGCTGCCAAGTGCAGCAACCCGGATGCCTTGACCCACATGCAAAGAAAGAGTGAATCCCACCTCTGCACATTGACCTGGCTCACACATGCACATGGGTATACGCACCCACACATGCATGCACACACATGCACTCACATGTGAGCACACACAAGAAATGAGGTGGCTGGGCGGTGGTGGCGCACACCTTTAATCCCAGCACTCGGGAGGCAGAGGCAGGCAGATCGCTGTGAGTTCGAGGCCAGCCTGGTCTACAAAAGTGAGTCTAGGACAGCCAAGGCTACACAGAGAGACCCTGTCTAGAAAAAAAAAACAACAACAGAGGACCCAGGTTCAATTCCCAGCACCCACGTGGCAGCTCACAACTGACTGTAGCTCTAGTTCCTAGGGATCCAACACCATCACACAGACATGCATGCAGACAATACACCAGCGCACATGAAATTAATTAATTAATTACCTTTAAAAGCAAAGAAAAAATTGTAGAAAGTAAAACAGATAAAAAGTTTGTGAAACCAGGTATGGTGGCACACACCTTTAATCCCAGCACTTGGAAGGCAGAGGCAGGTGGATCACTGTGAGTTCTAGGCCAGCCTGGTCTACAAAGTGAGTCTAGGAGAGCCAAGGTTACACAGAGAAACCCTGTCTCAAAAAATATATATACATTTTTGTTTAAAAGAACATGAGGCTGGGCTGGAGAGATGGCTCAGAGGTTGGGAGCACTGTCTGCTCTCCCAGAGGTCCTGAGTTCAATTCCCAGCAACCACATGGTGGCTCACAATCATCCATAATGTGGCCTGATGCCGTCTTCTGGCCTGCAGGTGTACATGCAGGTATACATAATAAATAAATAAAATCTTAAAAAAAGAACATGGGGCTGTGGGGGCAAGTTCACAATTGTCTGAAATTCAGCTCTAGGGGATTTCATGCCCTCTTCTGGCCTTTATGGGTACTGCACTCACATGCATGTACCTCCAGAAATGCACGAACAGGGCAACTGCTGTCTGTGGGAGGCAGGTGGCTGGGGATGACACCCAGGGCCTTGTACGTGCTTAGCATAGTGCCAGGAACCATGAAGCACTTCACACAAGACTTCTTCCTTCAGTAAGCTGAGGAGAACATTCTGCATCCTGTACCTCAGTCCCCCTGCTGTCGCTCCCCAGGTGCAGGGCGTACAGGTGTGACCAGCACATCTGAGTGGGTTTCTTTGTAGACAGTGTGGTGGTTTGAACAGGAATGGTCCCATAGGCTCATAGATTTGAATACTGAATCACCAGAGAGGGGCACTATTTGAAAGGACTGTAAGGACTAAGAGGTGTGGCCTGGTTGGAGGAAGCTCTCACCAGAGGTGGGCTGTGAGGTCTTAAGGGCCATGCTAGGCCCAGCATCTCTCTTTCTGCCTCTGGATCTGGATGCAGTGCCTGCCTGTGTGCCACCTGCTTCCGCCATGATGGCTATGGAAGCCAGCCCCCAGTTAAATGCTTTCTTTACAAACTGCTGTGAGCAAAGGCAGGTGCATCTCTGAGTGACTTCCAGAACAGCTAGGACAACACGGAGAAACCCAGTTTGGGGAGTGAGGGGGTAGAATTGCTCCGATCACTTCTTTTCCATTTGTTTGTTTTCTTTACAGCCCCCACCTCTGCCACTCTTGAGGTGGCCACACGGTCTGGCGTCACCTGGAATTCCTCTTCATGCACAGAAGGCCTTCCCAGCACCCTGGCCCCAGCCAATGATGGACACTCACCCCAAAAGCCTCTACCCACTCCCCAAAGGTTTACTTAGCTTTTGTTTCTCCCCAACTAAATGAGCTAGGTGTCTCACTGAAGCTGTCTCCCCAGAAGTCTGTTTCTCGAGTGCTCACTGCCATCTGAGTCTCCAGTCCCAGGCTGCTCCTGCCTTGCTCCTCTTCCCATAACCTACCAGGACCCACCATTACAGGTGGGAACCTGGGACCAGGAACGGCATGTATGCACATACAAGCACATGTATGTTATTTAGAGTGTGTGTGTACATGCAAGTGAGTGCATGTGTGCTATTTAGTATGTGTGCAAATGTAAGAACATGTATGTTATATATTGTGTATATGTAAATGACTGCATGTGTGTTATTCTGTGTGTGCTCATGCAAGCGCATGTGACAGTCAGAGGACAAAGTCAGGAGCTCTCCTGGAAGATTAAACTCAGGTTGTCAGGCTTGGAGGCAAACACCTTTCCTGCTGAGCACCCTGACAGACAGACAGACAGACAGACAGACAGCCTGTGGGTCCCTGCTGAGTACCCTGACAGACAGACAGCCTGTATGGTCCTTTCTTGCCCTCACCAGCAGCTGTGGCACTCTTGGCATCCTTTGGATTGGTGACGACTGCAGGACACTGAGCCCTTACCCCTATGCACATCCCCCAATCTCAACAAGCAACAAGTCCCTAAATGTTGCCAATGTCCCCGAGGGGTCAGGAGTACTGCAGCCGAGCCACACAGCCTAAACAGAACACTCCAGCTGCAAATATGCTAACTTTTAAGTGACTCCTAGGGTAGGGGTGGGGGTGGGGGGCGCTCAGAGGTAGATCACTTGCCCAGCACAGGCCACAGCCTGGGTCCGTCCCCAATACTGCGCAGAAAGCAAATAAGGGGTGCTGAGGTAGCTCAGGTGATAAAGACACCTGATAGCCTAGCATTCCAGGACACACTGGCGATAAAGGAAACTTCCTCCTCTGATCCAAACAAGCATGCATGTAACACACACACACACACACACACACACACACACACACACACACACACTAAGTGTGTGAGACGCAGCCTTTAATCCCAGCACTCAGGAGGCAGAGGCAGGCAGATCTCTGAATTTGTGGCCAGTCTGGTCGAGAGAGAGAGAGAGAGAGAGAGTTCTAGCTGGTCAGGACTATACAGTGAGACCCTATCTTTAATTTTTTAAAAAATATTTATTTATTTATTTATTTATTTATTTATTTATTTATTTATTATGTATACAGTGTTCTGCCTGCATGTACACCCGCACACCAGAAGAGGGCACCAGATCACATTATAGATGGTTGTGAGCCACCATGTGGTTGCTGGGAATTGAACTCTGGACCTTTGGAAGAGCAGACAGTGCTCTTAACCGCTGAGCCATCTCTCCAGCCCACCTATCTTTAATTGAAAAAAAAAAAAAAAGCTAAACCAACACAACAGAATGACTCCATCATACTTACTTTCTGTTCCACATCTGATTTGTCTCCATCAGCCAGAACCAGATCATCAATGGACAAAACATTAATTCTAAAATCTGTAATTACAAAAGAAGTTGACGGTGGAGGAGGCGCCTGCACCCGTTATAATCCCAGGACTCACAGAGGGAGCAAGCGAACTTGCTCCCTGTCCTCACCTTCCCATGGCTGCTGTACATGGGCTCCCCTCACATACACATACAATAAAGAAAAAGAAGCCAGAGTCTAGAGAGACGGCTCGGTGGTTAAGAGCTGCTTTCCCAGAGGACCTGAGTTCAACTCCCAACAACCACATGGTGGCTCACGATTGTCTTTAATGGGATCTGGTGTACAGCTGTACATGCACACAAAACACACATATGCAAAAAATACATAAACAAATATATCTTTTTTTAGAAAGGAAAGAGAAAGAAGCCACCTCTAATCCCAGCACTCAGGAGGCAGAGGCAGGTGGATCTCTGTGAGTTCGAAGCCAGCCTGGTCTACAGAGCGAGTTCCAGGACAGCCAGGGCTGTCTTGGAATAAGAAAAGAATAGTGCGTACAGCAGCATTTGGCCCCTGCGTACTCCACAGATGTTCAGGGAAGTACTCCGAGGACAGGGCCAGAGTGTTTGCATTTCTCAAGCCCTGGACTCCATCTGGAAGAGAAGACCTGCTACCCTAGGCCTGCCAGACTCAGGCCCTCCTGCTGCTGCCACCCAAGGCTGTTTGGAGGGGGACGGGGTCTGGCCACCAGGAAGGAGGCTGAAAGAACTCTAGGGGGGAAAGTGGACAGACGCTAGTCACCAGAGCTGGTGCTGTGACTCTCAAAGCGCATGTGCGGGAGGCAGCACCGGGCACCCACACAGCATAGGCAGGGCATGCTGGACACAGGAGCCCTGAGGCAGCAATGCTGGGAGATGGCAGTCTACCGTGAGGGCTGCATGGACTTCCGTCATCATGGGTGGTTAGTGCCACGCAATGTGTAATCAAATAAGCTCTGACATGGGTGTGGTAGTGCACACCCATCATCCCAACACATGGGAGGATCTCAAGTTCCAGGCCAGCCTGAGCTACACTGTCTCAAAAAACAAAACAAAAGGAAGGAAAAAAAGAAGGAAGGAAAAAAAAAAAAAAAAGAAGGAAGGACTCTAAGCCTTGAGCAAAAAAGCAGAGGAGCACTGGGTGTGGTGGCGCATGCCTTTAATCCAAGCACTCAGGAGGCAGAGGCAGGTGGATCGCTGTGAGTTCAAAGACAGCCTGGTCTACAAAGCGAAGTCCAGGACAGCCAAGGCTACACAGAGAAACTCTGTCTTAAAAATCCAAAAAAGCAAAAACAAAAAGTCAGTTCTGTCCCTCAAGGTCACTCAACAGAACTCTCTCTTGTCCTTCCTCACCCTACCTAGTGACCATGCAGCAAGACACCCCATTGTATATCCCAGCGGTCCTGAGGCCCCTGCCAGGTCAACCTCTGTTCTCTGCAGTGCCCAGCCCGGTACCACACTTGGCTAGGGTCCCTGAGTTCAGTCCCCAGCACTGCCATGGGGACAGGGTCGCATATAACCCAGGTGGACATCAAAGTCACTAGGAAGCAGATGGCCATGACCCTGGTGCTCCTGCCTGGACCACCTCCCCTGCCACGCCAGGGTGGCAGGCGGGCATCACCACACCCAGCAACACCTGTAACTTTTAGGTTATTTTCTGTGTGTTGTCTGCATGTATGTATGTGCACCACTTATCTCGAGGCCATCAGATCCCCAGCAACAAGAGAAACAGAGTTATGAGCCACCAAGTCGGGGCTGGGAACCGAACCTGGGTCCTCTGCAAGAGCAGCCACTGCTCTTAACCTCTGAGCCATGTCTCCAGCCAGCACCCATGGCTGTTGGGTGTGTTTCCCGTTCACTGATCATGGCTTAGCTATGTGAAAAGAACAGACGCAGAGCCAGGGCTGGTGGCACACGCCTGGCATCTCACCACTCAGAGGGTGCTGTAAGAGAGCATGCCCCGAGGCACCAAGGCAAGGAGTGTGTGCTGTGCCAGCCTCAGTCTCTCACTGAAGAAGGTTTTTCAGCAGTTCACTTCAGACTGCTGCCAGTGTGATGGGACTCCTCTCCCACTCACCCACCACCCATAGCAATGCCCTGGGCAGGATGAAGGTAGCTCCCCCCCCCCCAACACATACACACATACACAAGGTGACAGCTTACCCTGCAGGCTGTCAGCAGCAGCTTCTGAGACTGGCTCCTCTGAAGACCCTGCCTCCGTCCTGCTGGAGGAGGAAGCCAGCACGATGCACGCCATCTTGGACGATGCTGATTTTGAAAGGGCATCTCCAACGGAAGGCGAGGATGTGCGGGAGGCTGTGTCCCCAGCGTCGAGGGTCACTGGGGGACGAGTGCTCGGGCAAACGCTGATTGATGGCACGCTCCGAGGAGGCTGTAAGCTGGCCTGGTCCACACCGAGCCGAGCCGGGACTCCCAGCTGAGCTGGAGTCTGGTCCTACTTTTGTAAAAGGAAAAGATCTGAAGTTACCAAACTTACATAACATAAACTCTTATCCTTCTGTGGAGCCACTAATGGGTGGGTGAGCCCCGGCTGGTGAGATGGCTCAGAGAGAGAGGTGCTGCTGAGACAGTGCCTGAGGGCAGTCCCTAGGACCCTCATAGTGGAGGGAGGTGAACTGACCCTGACAGGTTGTCGTCATAGCTTCGAGTTCACGTGTGTACACACACACACACACACACACACACACACACACGCACACGCACACGCACACGCACACGCACATGAACAAGTAAATAAATGAATAAATGTTTTTAAAAAACAGGCAGTGGTGGCACACACCTTTAATCCCAGCACTTGGGAGGCAGAGGCAGGCGGATCTCTGTGAGTTTGAGGCCAGCCTGGTCTACAGAGTGAGTTCAGGACAGCCAAGGCTACACAGAGAAACCCTGTCTTGAAAAACAAAACAAAACAAGGGACTGGAGAAATGGCTCAGAGGTTAAGGGCACCAACTGCTCCTCCAGAGGTCCTGAGTTCAATTCCCAGGAACTACATGGTGGCTCACAACTATGTGATCTGACGCCCCCTTCTGGCCTGCAGGTGTATGTGCAGGCACAGCACTGTAAACATAATAATACATAAATATTATGTGTTATGTATCTTAAGAAAAAGCAAAAACAAAACAAAACCAACAATAACAAAAAGCCCTAAGCCTTTGCTGCTCTTTCTTAAGGGGAACCCGAGTTTGGTTCTCAGCACCCACATCAGGTGCCTCCTAACACCCCCCCCCAACTCTAGCTCCAGGTCCAGGGGAATTACAGCTTTCCTGTATCCCTGCAGGCACCTGCCCACACGAGGCGCGCTCACACTCTAACACTCACAGACTTACATATGCGCACAGAAACGGGGAGCTCTGAGGTGTAGCTCATCAGCTGAGCAGCTGCTTGGTGGTACTAACAACGCCCTGGGCTCCATCCCCAGAATCACAATAAAATCTGAAAATCGAAACCAACAAAAGATACGTTACCGAGAACAGTTTCCCATGCCCGCCCCTGCTGGTTTTGGGGCGGGTGGGCTCCCGATTTCTGTTTGTTTCTTTTTCTCCAGAGGATTCTATCAAACTTCCGAGCAACACTTTCATTTCCTCTTCGTCACTGTCGGGGGCATCACACTTTCTGGCGGGTTCTTTCTGTCTGAGCAGTGGAACTTTCCCCACTGCCGGTCCCGGGGACCTAGCTTCAGTAGGTAACTGCTTCTTCTTCAGAAACCTGCTACCCTTGCCACTGTGCCCGTCACTCTCTGCAGTGGAGGGTTTACATATTTGTTTCTCGAAAGTCCCGTGTGGATGCTGGGAAGATACCAGACACGTCGCATCCCCCCTCTTAGGAAGACTCCGTTGCTGGCTGGCCGTGGAGTCAGACTCCGTGTCAGTCACAGCCGAGGGCGCCTGCTTCCGACTCAGGATCCTGGTTTCTATCTGGGCCAGTTTCCTAAGGGCCTCATTGGCTCTGGTCTTGGAGGAGATCGTGGGGGCCCTGAGGCTCAGCCTCCGCCCACTCCCTGGCGTGGGATCCTCTTTGGGCATCAAATATTTCTCATCCATCATTTGGTTTCTCTGTAGGATTCTGCTCTGCTCGGGTGCTGCTTGGCCACGCCTTCGGCCTTGAAGGACCTCCATCCTTGAGCTGTCTAAGAGCGCATCACCAAAGCCAAAAGCAGCATGCGGAGGGCCGGCGGGCCTTCCTGCGAGAGCCATTCTAGGAAAACAAAGACCACCTCTTTAGTTTTTTTGTTTTTTTTGAGACATGGTTTCTCTGTGTAGCCCTGGCTGTCCTGGACTCCCTTTGTAGACCAGGCTGGCCTCGAACTCACAGCAATACGCCTGCCTCTGCCTCCTGAGTGAGTGCTGGGATTAAAGGCGTGCGCCACCACGCCCGGCTATGTTTTTAGTTTTTAAAAGTATTTTATTTGCTTTTGTTTTGTTTTGTTTCAAGACAGGGCTGTGTAGCTCTGGCTTCCCTGGAACTCACTCTGTAGACCAGGTCTGCCTCTGCCTCCAAAGTGCTAGGATCAAAGGTCTGTGCCACCACCACCTGGCTAAAAGCATTGTTGTTTTTAGAGACGTGGTTTCTCTGTGTAGCCTTGGCTGTCCTGGGCTCCCTTTGCAGACCAGGCTGGCCTCGAACTCGCAGAAATCTCCCTGCCTCTGCCTCTCAAGTGCTGGGATTAAAGGCATGAGCCACCACCCTCGGCTTAAAACTATTTCTGTTAGTCAAATGGGATGCCGCCCACCTGTGATGTCAGCACTCGGGAGGCTGAGGGTTCAAGGCCAGCCTGGGCAGTGAACTCCTTCCTTTCCTTTAGAAACCAGTGACCTTCCCTACTTTGCCACCAGGAAAGGTCTGTTTAGTCAATCTCAAAAACAGAAAAAAAAAAAAAAAATCTCAGCACTCAGGATACAGAAGCAGATGAATCCTTGGGTTCTACAGAGTTGTGAGTTCCAGGATAGCCAGGGCTACACACATAAACCTTGTCTCAAAAAAAACCAAAACAACAGCCAGGCATGGTGTTGAGCATCCATAATCCCAGCACTCGGGAGGCAGAGGCAGGTGGATCGCTGTGAGTTCGAGGCCAGCCTGGTCTACAAAGCGAGTCCAGGACAGTGAGGGCTACACAGAGAAACCCTGTCTCAAAAAACAACAACAAGAACAACAAAGCCAGAAAAACTTATTTTATGTGGACTTGTGTGCCTGAGGGTGTGTATATGAACCTCATGCCTGCAGGGGCCCTCAGGTCAAAGGAGGTGTGGGATCCTTGGGAGCTAGCTGGGAGCCGCCATGCTGGTGCTGAGAGTGAAACCCAAGTCCTCTGCCACAGCAAGCAACACTCTTTGCCACGGACCTGTTCTCCAGCGCCTCTTTAAAAAAAATTTTTAGCTGGGTGTGGTGGCACACGCCTTTAATCCCAGCACTCACTTGGGAGGCAGAGGCAGGCGGATCGCTGTAAAGTCGAGGCCAGCCTGGTCTACAAAGGGAGTCCAGGACAGCCAGGGCTACACAGAGAAACCCTGTCTTGAAAAACCAAAAAAAATAAATAAATAAATAAATTTTTTTTTAAACACTTGATTGCATTTTACTTATTGTGTGTGTGCTTCTGTGTGATGTGTGTGTGTGTGCTTGCACATGTAGAGGTCAGGGGACAAACAGCAGATCTGGTTCTCTTCCTCCACCATGTGTGTTCCTGGAACTGAGCACACATATTTTCTAGTATACCACTTCGCTGGCCCTACACCACTTCTTCTATGAGTCCCTTTTTCTTTTTATTTTTTTCTTTTTATTTATTTATTTATTTATTTTTGTTTTGTTTTGAGACAAGGTTTCTCTGTGTAGCCTTGGCTGTCCTAGACTCACTTTGTAGACTAGGCTGGCCTCGAACTCAGCGATCCACCTGCCTTTGCCTCCCAAGTGCTGGGATTAAAGGTGTGCGCCACCACGCCCGGCTCTCTTTTTATTTTTATTTTTTGGTTTTTCGAGACAGGGTTTCTCTGTGTAGCCTTGACTGCCCTGGACTCACTTTGTAGTCCAGGCTGGCCTCGAACTCACAGCGATCCGCCTACCTCTGCCTCCCGAGTGCTGGGATTAAAGGCACGCGCCACCACACCCGGCTAAGAGTCCCTTTTTCTTTTTCTTTCTTTTTTATTTATTTATTTTCATTTGAGACAGGGTTTCTCTGTGTAACCTTGGCTGTCCTGGACTTGCTTTGTAGACCAAGCTGACCTCGAACTCACAGCGATCCACCTGCCTCTGCCTCGTGAGTGCTGGGAATAAAGGCGTGCACCAGCACTGCTCGACTCTTTTTTTTTTTTTTAATTCATGATGCACGACTGCAATCTCAGCACTTGGGAAGTGTTGCAGGAGATCAGGAGTTGATGGCCCTACACAAGGAGCTCCAGGCCAGCCGGGGCTACCTGAGCGACAGTCAAACCACTAACAAAACACAAAGTAAAGTAACTAAGCATTATACATCTGCCGCCACTCAGTTTCCTTTGCTCAGCCTTTGTGAGCAAGCCCTACAGGTTCACACAGTTTACCCTCCAGATGGGTAAACTGAGGCGCAGAAATGCCGTCCATCTCCCCACAGCCCCTCCCGGACCCAAGTGCTCACTGTGAGGTCACCAGAGTAGCTACGTTGTCCTCTTCCAGCTAGGCTTAGGCCTTAAAGCTCAGGCCCCAAGGTGCGGTCGCCCCAGGAGACCGCTCCAAAGCCTCTGGAGACTACATTTCCCGTCGGCCACCGCGCCCCACCCACCAATGAGTGCCTCAGGTCACAATCGCGGGGCGTCACGGGAGTTGTAGTTTCGGGGTCGCGCCCGGCGGGCGGGACAGACGCCTGAGGGCGGAGAGCGGAAGTCTTGCATGCAGCCATGGCCCGGGCTCGCGTGTCCCTCTGGGCCATCTGCATGCTACGCATGGCGCTGGCCACTGTTTATTTCCAAGAGGAGTTTCTAGACGGAGGTGAAGGCGATTGCCGTGGTGGCAGGTGGCCTGTGTCCACCTCCGTGTTCTGGACCCCGTGCACTTTGCAGCGTTAACCCTCCTGTCTCCCCCTCACAGAGCACTGGAGGAACCGCTGGGTGCAGTCCACCAATGACTCCCAGTTCGGGCATTTCAGAGTCTCGTCTGGAAAGTTCTATGGGCATAAAGAGAAAGACAAAGGTTAGTGTAGAATCGGGAGCAAATAGAGTGGAGTTAGAAACCGCACGGCACCCTAACAGCGCACCACCGCACCACCCGTTCAAGCCACCCTGGCTTGTAGGCACATGTAGGGTTTTCGTTAGTTTAACTTTGTGTGTGTGGTATTTTGGTTTTAGCTTTTGAGACAGTCTTATGTAGCCCCAAAAGACCCTAACTCCCAGCAGTGCTCCTGGCTCGGCCTCCCAAGCTGGTTACTTTTTATGTATCTATGTGGTGGGTAGCGGGGCTGTGCAGCCTCAGTACCAGCTGGAATGACAGCCAAGGTGCTGAGGAAGTCTCAGAGAGTGCTGGAGAGACAGCCGGGTCAACAAGAACGACTGCTGTGGCGTTTTTTCAGTAGTTGCCTAAGATTACCTCACTTCTCGAAACAAGGCTATGTACAACCTGTGATCCCAGCACTCCAGAGGCTTCGTGAGGCAGGCAAATCACAAGTTCAAGACCAACCTGGCTCTATAGTGAGCTCTGGGCCACCCTAAGATACAGTCAGATCCTGTCACAAAAAAAAAAGGGGGGGGGGGGAGGAAATCAAAATGAAAAAAATGGGCTCAGCAGGTGAAGGAGCCTGTGGCCAAGCTTAATGACCTGAGTTTGATTCCCAGAACTGATGGGGTGGAAAGAAAGAGCCTGTGCCCACAAGTCAGTTGTCCTCTCACCTTTGGTACTTGCCTCAACCCCACAAAATAAATAAATGTAACTTTTATTTTTATAATTTTAGTTTAGCTTAGTTTAGAGTTTTGGTTTTCAGTTTTTGGTTGTTTGTTTTGGTTTGGTTTTGGTTTGGTTTTGAGCCAAGGTCACTGAAATCTACCTGCCCCTTCCTCTGCTTCTTGAGTGCTGGGATTAGACATGCACCATCAGAGCTGTGTTCGCCTAGCTGGCATGAAGGCCTGGATTCCATTTCCAGTATAGCATAAGTGAGGTGTAGTGCACATTCAAGAGAAAATAGCAAGAGGATTAAAAGATCAGACTCATCCTTAGCTACACTGTACACTGCAAATTCAAGGACAATCCAGGATGGACTAGACTTTGGGAAAAAAAAAACCATTGGTTTAGCTGAGACAGGCTCTCTCTAAGAAGCCCAGGCGAGCCTTGAACTGCCGAGGCTTCTCCCTCAGTCGGCCCCATGCTGCTTTCACAGATGTGAGTCACTGTGCTTGGAAGTTTTTTTTTTTTTTTTTTTTTTTCCGAGACAGGGTTTCTCTGTGTAGCCTTGACTGTCCTAGACTCCCTTTGTAGACCAGGCTGGCCTCGAACTCACAGCGATCCGCCTGCCTCTGCCTCCCGAGTGCTGGGATTATAGGCGTGCGCCACCACGCCCGGTTTGTCTTGGAAGTTTTATTGAAACTTCCGTAACACAGATGAAACAGTCAGGGCTGAGCATTTACATATCGATACATAGTAGACCCTCAATTTACATATCGATACATAGTAGACCCTCAATTTACATATCGATACATAGTTGACTCTTGGGTGTTACAAAGTAGTCAAAGACTTGAGCAACAGACCCAGCGGCCTGCTGCCTGCTTCGTCTAAAGCTTCTTATGGTCTTGCACCAGGTTGTGGCTAGTCTTGCTTAGCTTGCACAGAAACTGGGTGTGGTGATAGCAGGAGGAAGCAGGAGGGAGAAAAATTCCAGCTAAGAGGCCAGTCTGGTGGCAAACACTTTTAACACCAGCACTCAGGAGAGACAGGCAGATCTCTGAGCTTGAGGCCAGCATGGTCTACATAATGAGTTTCTTTATTTGGTTGGTTGGTTGGCTTGGTTTTTTGAGACAAGGTTTCTCTGTGTAGCCTTGGCTGTCCTGAACTCACTTTGTAGACCAGGCTGGCCTCGAACTCACAGAGATCAGCCTGCCTCTGCCTCCCAAGTGCTGGGGTTAAAGGCGTGCGCCACAACACCCAACCTACATAATGAGTTGCAGGACAACTAGGAGGTCATAGTGAATTTAAGGCCAGCCTGGTCTACATAGTGAATTCCAGAGAGAGAGAAAAAAAGTAACAGTAGTAATAAATAGTTGAGAAACAACACTCTTCCAGCTTTATGACGGAAGTGGGTGAAAAAAGCCTGGCTGTGGCACCAGTGAGGCCGAGGGAGGACATGGCTGCTGTCCCCTGCCCATGATGAGTTCTCTCTCCCTTTTGAAGAGTTTGCATCTCATCCAACCCCTCCAAACCCTGTTGAGCACCAAGCCTTGGCGCCTAGGGCTCTGGGAATCTGAATTTTCTCTGTAGATGGAAGGAACTCAGGGGACCAGGAAGGAACTCAGAAAGATGGGAGGTGACAAGAGAGAACAGGGTGACCTTTGGGGCCGCCTGGCTCCAGGGAGAGGAGTGGCTCTGAATCCCATGAGAAAAGGAAGGAGAGAAAAAGGTGGGAGTGAGAGCCAGCTTTGAGTTGAGGCTTAGACCACTTGGATAAACAAGTTTGGGCTGTTGAGATGGCTCAGTGCGTAAAGAAGTTTGCCACAAGCTGGGCATGGTGATGCACACCTTTAATCCCAGCACTGGGGAGGCAGAGGCAGGCGGATCTCTGTGAGTTGGAGGCCAGCCTGGTCTACAAAGTAAGTCCAGGACAGCCAAGGCTACACAGAGAAAGATTGTTTCGAAAAACAAAACAAAACAAACAAGTTTGCCACCAAGCCTGACTCCCTGAATTTGAACCCTGGGCACTACATGGTGGAAGGAGAAACCGGAATCTCGCAGTTGTCCTCTGGCCCTCACACATGCCATGGCACATGCTTCACTCCTCTAACACACATACAAAACAAACATAATTTTAAAAATTGAAAGAGCTGGGTGCAATGGGACCTTTGATCCTGGCACATGGAAGGCAGAGGTAGGCAGGGTATCTGTGAGTCCCAGGACAGCCAGAGCAATGTAAAGAGACAAGCAAACAGAAAGAGAGAGAGAGAGAGGGAGGGAGGGAGGGAGGGAGGGGGAAGGAGAGAATGTTTGTATTTTTGGAGAATTTAGGGCTGGTTGTTTGGTTGCTTGATTTATCTTGAGACAGGGTCTCACTGTGTAGTCCTGACTGGCCTGCACTTGCTGTGTAGACCAGTCTGGTTTCAAACTCATGGAAATCTGCCTGCCTCTACCTCCCCAGTTCTGGGATTTAAGACACAAGCCACTTCTACTGGCCGCTTTGGTCTTGGTACGTGTGTGTACATGTGCGTGCGTGCCCGTGAGTGTGTGTGTGTGTTTAATATTACTTATTTTATTGATGTGTAGAATGTTTTGCCTGCTTGTATGTCTGTGCATCTACTGTGGATCCTGAGGAAGTCAGAAGACTGTATTCGATCCCCTGGAACTGGAGTTACAGTCAGTTGTGAGCTACCATGTGGGTGCTGGGAATCAAACCCAGGTCTTTTTCTTTCTAGAATTCACTATGTAGACCAGGCTGGCCTTAAATTCACTATGTACTCCTAGTTGTATTTGAAATAGGGTCTCAATGTATATCCTCAACTGGCCTCAGCCTCCAGAGTGCTAGGATGTGACACATACCTACACAGTGAAAGCTCTTCAGGTGACAAGGGAAACAGATGCGTTTGGAACTGGCCACTGTGACTGCCTGTCATAGCAGCACTCTTGAGGTGGAGACAGGAGAATGAGTTTTTGTTGTTGTTGGGTTTTGTTTTTTATTTTTTGAGACAGAGTTTTTCTGTATAGCCATAGCTGTCCTGGACTTGCTTTGTAAACAAGTCTTGAACTCACAGCAATCCACCTGCCACTGTCTCTGGAATGCTTGGATTAAAGCCGTGAGCTGCCACCACACCAGCCTTACCTTCATGATGGACCATGAGCTGTAAAATGAAATAAACCTGTTAGAGTTTGAAAAATGCTGAAAGACCCAAGCCACAAAGAGCATTTATTCTACAGAAACCCAGCATGCTGGTGGCCCTGAGGTGAGCTAGCAGGCTCCTTTTAAAGGTCTTCAAGGGAATTCCAAGGGGGTTAGATGTTATTTAACGTGATTGGAGCATTCAAACAGAAAACAAAACAAAACAAAACACGGGCAAATTGAAAAGATGTGGGCAACCTTAGTCAGCAGTCATGAGTTGATAAGACAAGAAATCTCCAAGCCAGGCGTGGTGGCGCACGCCTTTAATCCCAGCACTTGGGAGGCAGAGGCAGGTGGATCGCTGTGAATTCGAGGCCAGCCTGGTCTACAAAATGAGTCCAGGACAGCCAAGACTACACAGAGAAACCCTGTCTTGAAAATTAAAAAAAAAAAAAAACCAAAAAAAAAAAAACAAAAAACAAAACCAAGCAAAACAAAAAACAAGAAGTTTCCAGACCAGCAGTAAATCATCCTTAAGCAATTAGACCAGCAGTAAGTCAACCTCAAGCAATCTTATCTTCCTCTGGCTGGGTGGCTAGGCCATCTCTGATTGGTTGCCCATTTTCTGCAGTATCTGCTGAGCTCATTTCTGAGGACTGTTATAAGCTAACAAGAAACTGAAGCCTGTCATGGAGTCTGCTAGACTTATTTAACCAGGCCTTCTCGTCCCCCCTTGTCTCATGTACCTAAATCAAATCTTTGATTTTATGACTTTGGTCCAGTATACAAGGGGTTGCTTTGCTCCCTCAAAACCATAAGTTTGACATTATTAATGCACTCTTGGACAAGCATGAAATAAAGTCTGTCATGTAAGAGGACAAAGCATGACCAGAAGAAACAACTAAGGGTCTATTTTCTCGTATACCAATAGGTAACCATGTGTCCCTTATGTCAGAGAGTTGCCCTTGACTTAGCATTTTAACCTATAAAGTGAGACTACGGACAACCTATTCTCTTAAGTAACTTCTTCCTGCTGACATTGGCGATGCTGTTATGGGGCCTAGGAAGGCTGAAAAGCTAGTCAAAGGCTGTACAATGGGACACTTATCAGATGCATCTGTTCAGCAGATCTGGTTGATGAGACAAGGAACAGTCACATCAGCTGGGCTGGTTTACATCAGTTTCCTGTAGGTCCAGTCTGTTAGCCAGGTCTGCTGAGACAAATACAGACTAGGGACAGAAGTTAAAACTGTGTCTTTGGGGCTGGAGAGATGGCTCAGTGGTTAAGAGCACTGCCTGCTCTTCCAAAGGACCCGAGTTCAATTCCCAGCAACCACATGGCAGCTCACAACTGTCTGTAACTCCAAGATCTGACACTTTCACACCAATGCACATAGATTAAAACTAAATAAAGTATTTAAAAAACAAACAAACTATGTCTTTATGACAGCTGGAGTAGGCTCTTTCCTGCCTTTGAGAGCTATGAAAAGCATGAACATTCTTTTTCCAGTCCATAAGGCTTCATATACAAATTGGACAGACACATTTTTAGCACAATGAGAAGTGCCCTTAAGTCTATATTTAGAAGTCAACCTAAGAGAAATTAAAATCTTGAGCTTGTGACTAACAAGCAGTCACTAATCCATCAGCTTATCAGAACTCTATTGATCTCATTTCTATATGCCTTAAATCACTTTCTTATAGCTAGCTCTACAACTTGCATTCATGTACCTTAAAACTACTTCTAAGACCCTCCAACCTTCATAACTTGCACCTACCAACCTTTAAACACTTTCTTTTTCTTTCTTTCTGTTTTTCTTTCTTGAGACAGGGTCTTTCTATGTTATCTTGGCTGTCCTGGACTCAGTTTGTAGACCAAGCTGGCCTCCAACTTACAGTGATCTGCTTGCCTCTGACTCCCAAGTGCTGGGATTAAAGGCGTGTGCCACCACACCCTGCGTAAACACTTTCTTAGACTCTCAAATACTTTTGAGTCTCATATTTTAAGCTTTTGTATCCTCAGACCCCACATAAACTTTTCTATCCCGCTGTTCACCAGAAGACACAGGAAGTTGATTACTGGGAACAGTCATCCAAATGAAGAGTAGCAAAAAGTTATACTGAGGTCTGGAGAGATGGCTCAGAGGTTAAGAGCACTGTCTGCTCTTCCAGAGGTCCTGAGTTCAATTCTCAGCAACCACATGGTGGCTTACAACCATCTATAATGTGATCTGATGCCCTTCTCTGGCCTGCAAATATATATGCAGGCAGAGCACTGTATACATAGTAATTTAAAAAGAAGTTATATTGAAATCTGTTTACCTTCTAACATGAAGCCTGTGAGCAAGGCAAGCCCACATTAAAAAGGCATGCCTTTTCAGGTGGATCGCTGTGAGTTCGAGGCCAGCCTGGACTACAAAGCGGGTCCAGGACAGCCAACGCTACACAGAGAAACCCTGTCTTGAAAAAACCAAAAAAAAAAAAAAAAAAAAAAAAGCATGCCTTTTTAATTAATAGAAGAGACCTAGCCTCTAGTAGTTATAACTACCTAATAAATTGACTAATGAACTAACAGTGGATCTAATTGTCCTCTAGCTGTCAGCTACCACTAGCTGAGCCATCAGTGTGATCAGAGACCTGAGAAGGATAAATTGTAACATAGATGAATTTATGTATCAATTAAAATGATAGAGTGAGCCATTTGTGATGGCGCCTGGTCTACAAAGTGAGTCCAGGATAGCCAAGGATACACACATAGAAACTGTGTCTCAAAAAAGTCCAAAAAAGGCCGGGTGTGGTGGCACAGGCCTTTAATCCCAGCACTCGGGAGGCAAAGGCAGGTGGATCACTGTGAGTCTGAGGCCAGCCTGGTCTACAAAGTGAGTCCAGGACAGCCAAGGCTACACAGAGAGACCCTGTCTCAAAAAACCAAAAAAAAAAAAAAAAAAAAGTCCAAAACTAAAATAAAATAAAATGACAGAGATGACTAGTTATATTCCAGTACCTAGACAGTCATCCCATGATCCTCCTGTGTTTTTCTTGGCACCATGGGCAGAGACATTATGGCCATGAGGCACGGAAGACAAAAGGCTGTTTTCTGTGGGAGAAAAACACGTGAGAGACTGACCTGACCTCGTTTGCAGCAACATGAGACAATGAATGAGTCTCCATTGTCCAGCTTTGTCCACAGTACGGGCTGGACCCAGCAGCAGGCAGTGTTGGGGCAGTCTTTCCCAGTGGTTAGAATACCATAAAACAGCATTGAAGTCATCTGCTGTTGTGTCCCAAATCTTTTCGGAGACCTTAGGGAGTTACTGCTAGGATGTGGGAGTCTCTGTCATAATTAATTTAAGTATATTTAATGCCATATTCAGCAGATCTGTGACAAACTTGAGGGCCAGCATATTTGAGCTTAATCCTTGTCTGTCTTTAGTTATCTGCTCTAAACTATATCTAAACTAAACATCAATGTTATGACTTATAATCTGCGGATAAGTGTTTGAGGACCATTTCTGAATTGCTTGTTTCCAGCTATATAGTGACTGGTTAATTTAGAAAACACCTGTGATTAACTGAACTAATACCTACCAAAAGTGTAAGTTTAATTATCCTAAACCTTTTGTGATAGCAGCTTTCTTTCTTTCTCTCTCTTTTTTTTTGTTTGTTTTTTGAGACAAGGTTTTTTTTCTTTTCTTTTCTTTCTTTCTTTCTTTCTTTTTTTTTTTTTTTGATAGTAGCTTTCAAAAGTGGCATTCATATCCACTCCCCACCCCCACCCCTGCTCTGACCTCCTCACCCAAGCCATAGAGCACGGGAGCTGGAGCTTGCAGGAAGCAGGGAGTGCCGCAGCTGACTTAGTGTCCCTTACCAGGAAGAATTTACACCATGCCAGGCATGGTGGCACGTGCCTTTAATCCCAGCACTCGGGAGGCAGAGGCAAGTGGATCTCTGTTTGAGGCCAGCCTCGTTTACAAAGTGAGTCCAGGACAGCCAAGGCTACACAGAGAAACCCTATGTTTCTCTTAAGGAAGCAAAATTAAGATTTTACATATTATGCCTAGAGGTGTGTATGTGTGTACAAGCACATGTATGTGCAGGTGTGTGTGGCCATGGATGACTGAAGAGACCAGGGAGGACCTGTTGTCAGGCTCTGTCACTCGCCTCCTTATCCCCTTAAGGCAGGGTCTCTCACTGGCTGTGGAGTTTGGGGGTTGGCAATTGAGCTCCAGCATCCTCCTCTCTCTCTCTCTCTCTCTCTCTCTCTCTCTCTCTCTCTCTCTCTC
>OU015752.1:475049-493883 GCA_907169655.1 Acomys percivali | reverse complement strand
CTCTCTCTCTCTCTCTCTCTCTCTCTCTCTCTCTCTCTCTCTCTCTCTCACACACACACACACACACACACAGTGAAGTTGCAGGCATGTGCAGCCACACGTAGCTTTTTATAGATTTTTTTTTTAGGTGAGCCCTGGGGATTGAAGCTCAGGTCCTCTTGCTGCCACCCCAGTGGCCATCTCTCTAGCCCCTGCTTTTTACACGTGTGTGTGTGTGTGTGTGTGTGTGTGTGTGTGTGTACATGCCAAAAAACACATGTTGCGGTCAAAGGACAGCATGTAAGAATCGGTTCGCTCCATCAAGCTCAGACTGGGCAGGAAGCACCTTGCCCTGCTGAGACTTATTATGGGTGTGTTGTGTTGATTTTGAGACAGGGCTTCATGTAGCCCAGGCTAGCCTCAAATTGCCAGCTGAGGCTGACTTCAAACTCCTGCCCTCCTGTGTCGTCCTCCACAAGCTTGGACATGAGCTACCATTCCCGCTCTATATGCTGTGGCGCATGGGGCCCGCCTCATGCACACTAACTGAGCCACATCCCCAGGGACGTAGGTCGTGGTGGGACTGCGGGTGAGGCCTCAAGGGAGAGCCAGTGCTAAACATGAGGCAGGTCCTGTGTTCCATTTGTCCCCAGTATTAAAAATCAATAAAATAAAAAAGACCTTGCTGGGTTTGGTGGCGCATGCCTTTAATCCCAGCACTCCAAAGGGAGAGGCAGGAGGATCTCTGTGAGTTCAAGACCAGCCTCGTCTACAGAGAGAGTTCCAGGCTAGCCATATCCTGTGGCAAACAAACAGACAAACAGACAAACTAGCAAGAGAGTCTTTTTGTAAATTATGTATGTATGTGTGTGTGTATGTGTGTATGTGTGTGTGTGTAGAACAGGTCTTTCCTGGCAGAGAACGTGTTACGTGTTAATGGTGTGCGTGTGGCACACCGTGTGAGTGCAAGCGCGACCTCTGTTACTGCGACGGGAGCTTGAGGTGCCTACGTTGTGGGGTACTGACTCCCTGGCACGCACTTCTGTCGGAAGGCCTGCAGACTACCCAGAACAGCCGCTTCTACGCCATCTCGGCGCGCTTCCCGACCTTCAGCAACAAAGGGCGGAACCTGGTGATCCAGTACACGGTGAAGCACGAGCAGAAGATGGACTGCGGAGGCGGCTACATCAAAGTGTTCCCCGCCGACCTGGACCAGAGGGCTCTGAACCGGAACTCGCAGTACTACATCATGTTTGGTGAGTTACGGGGATCCCCGGCGGCTCCAGCTTCACCCCACGCTCTGCAAAACCAAGGTTTGTAGCAGTGTTAAACCACCCACTGCAGGCTGAGCCTTCTCAGGCCTAAGCATCAAAAGGCCAAAGGCCGCAGAATCTGAACCTGGATTTTTTTTTTCTTTAAAAAAAATTTTTTTTCAAGACAGGGTTTCTCTGCGCAGCCCTGGCTGTCCTGGACTCATTCTGTAGACCAGGCTGGCTTTGAACACACAGAGATCTGTCTGCCTCTGCCTCCCGAGTGCTGGGATTAGAGGCGTGCGCCCACCACGCACCCTGCTATTAGTGAGATGGTCAGCCCTTGCTGCCCAGGACCCAGCAGGGGGAGGCAGGAGGCTTGAGAGTGTGGCGCCAACCTGGCCGAACAACAAGAACTTGCCTCAGAGATTCAAATCAGCGACAAGGTTTGGGGTCTCAGGGGGGGACACTGGGCAGCTGAAGTCAACATAAAATATCTCCAGACTGTCAGGTAAGGGACAGCGGACTTCCTGTTTACTCTGAAGGACTTGCTGCGTGGGCTGGGGCGCGGCTCCGTGCTACATGAAGCCCCAGGACACACAATGGAGGCGTCAGTCATCCATATGGCCGGGTTTTCACGGACCTGCCTGAGGTATAAATGATGCCGAGGCTTCTAACACAGTTAAGCTTGGGCTTTTCACTGGGGTGGCCTCCTCTCTGCTCCTGCTCACGTTCTGCTCCCTCCTGTGTCTGCTTCTGAAGGTTACACCCTCCCTCCTTCACGCATCCCTCTCTCCCCCACACCCTCACACTCTGCCCCAGAGAGTGCCTCTGCCTCCCAAATGCTGGGATTAAAGGCATGTGCCACCATGTGCCTGGTTATCAGCTCTTTATTTTTATTTTCTTAAAGTATTTATTTACTATGTATACAGTGTTCTGCCTGGATTTGTACCTGCAGGCCAGAAGAGGGTATCAGATCTCATTATAGATGGTTGTGAGTTACCTTGTGGGTGCTGGGAATTGAACTCAGGACCGCTGGAAGAGCAGTCAGTGCTCTTAACCACTGAGCCATCTCCCCAGCCCCTCAACTCTTTATTATAACCAATTAACAGCAAGACACAAGACCAGAACATCTTTTAGATTGCTTTTAGGCTATGAGGGCTGTTACAAATAGGAAGCTGGTGATGGGCCATAGAAATGTGGATATTATCAGCACTTAGCTCTCTGCCAGCTACAGAATTAATAGTTGGAAATACAGGGACACACCCTCATACCAAATAAGGAGAGTCACCCCAACAATCCTAGCTCTTGGGAGGTGGAGGCAGAAGATCAGGAGTTTGAGGCCACCCTGGCCTATAAATGATACTTTGTCTCAAAACCTCCCAAAAATGTAGAAAGTAAAATAAAGACTGGGGTGCTGGCTCTGTGGGTAATTGTATTTCATTTCTGATCCCCAGAACCCACATAAAAAGCCAGGCCAGACAACATTGGGAGGCAGAGACCAGTGGAACCTGAGAACTGTTTTGCTGGCCAGTGTAGCTGACAGAAGCAGCTTCTGGCTCAGTGAGAGCCCTGCCTCAAGGGCGTAAACTGGCAGCTGATAGAGACGGCCTGAAGGCTTCCTTCTGCCTTCAGCATGTGCCTCAACCATGCAGAATGCTCTGTGCATGCATGTGTGCACCACACATGCACCATGTAGAATGTTCTGTGCTTTCATGTGTGCGCCACACATGCACCATGAAAAATGTTCTATGTTTTCATGTGTGCACCACACATGCACCATGCAGAATGTTCTGTGCTTTCATGTGTGCGCCACACATGCACCATGCAGAATGTTCTGTGCTTTCATGTGTGCGCCACACATGCACCATGCAGAATGTTCTGTGCATTCATGTGTGTGCCACACATGCACCATGCAGAATGTTCTGTGCTTTCATGTGTGCCCCACACATGCACCATGCAGAATGTTCTGTGCATTCATGTGTGCGCCACACTTGACCTTTCACTGAAATGAAATAAGTCCTTTGGGCTCTGCTGTAGCCCAGGCGGTAAGTGCTTGCTTGGCTGCCATGAGCCCCTGCTGGGCTCCATTCCCACCACTGTAAAAAAGCAAAATGGCAAAGTAGCACAAAATGCCTTAGCTCTTTTTGTGCTTTTTAAAAATTTGGCTCTCAGCTGGGTGGTGGCAGTGCACGCCTTTAATCCCAGCACTCAGGCGGCAGAGGCAGGAGGATCTCTGTGAGTTCAAGGCCAGCCTGGTCTACAGAGTGAGTCCGGGACAGCCAAGGTTACACAGAGAAACCCTGTCTGCAGTGAGGGTGGGGTGAGGGTGGGGATGGAGGTGGGGGTGGGATGTTTCTCATTTCATCTGTTATTTGTTTGTTCATTTACAGGGTTTCTCTGTGTAGCCCTGGCTGTCCTGGACTCACTTTGTAGACCAGATGGCCTTAGACTCAGAGATCCTCCTGCTTCTGCCTCCTGAGTGCTAGGATTAAAGACATGAGCCATCAGGCCTAGCCACAAAACAATCTTTTAGGAAATTAATTATTGCTGGGCATGGTGGCTGGCACAGACCTGTAATCCCAGCACTCAGGAGGCAGAGGCAGGTGGGTCTCTGAGTTTGTGGCCAGCCTGGTCTACAAAGTGAGTCCGGGACAGTCAAGGCTACACAGAGAAACCCTGTCTTGAAAAAAAAACCAAAAAAGAAAAAAGAAAAGAAAAGAAAGAAAGAAAGAAATTATTGCTAGGCAGTGCTAGTGCACACCTTTAATATCAGCACTCAGGAAGCAGAGGAAGGTAGATCTCTGAGTTCGAGGCCAGCCTGGTCTACAGAGTTAGTTCCAGAACAGCCATGCCTACACAAAGAGACCATGTCTCAACACACATACACACACACACACACACACACACACACACGTTATAATTTTTATATATACATTTTATAACAACAAGAATAAGTTATTAGCCGGGCAGTGGTGGCGCACGCCTTTAATCCCAGCACTTGGGAGGCAGAGGCAGGTGGATCTCTGTGAGTTCAAGGCCAGCCAGGTCTACAAAGGGAGTCCAGGACAGCCAAGGCTACACAGAGACACCCTGTCTCAAAAAAACCAAAACCAAAAAAAAAAAAAAAACAAAGAATAAGTTATTGTTGTTATCACTGTTCTCACTTGTGCAAGGCAGGCGTGTGCTACACATGTGGAGGTCAGAGGCCAAGGTGCGGACGTCAGCTCCCTCTTTACACCTTGCGGTCACCCCCAGGGTGGTACACTCTGTCCTCACCCTGGGGGGGACAAGTGACATTACCTTTTCTGAGCCATCTCTGCAGCTCATTGTGTTGCTCCACGTGTCACCCAGGCTGGCCTGGAATCAGCCATCTTCCCACCTCAGCCTCCCAGTCCTGTGGTCACAGGAGTCTGACATCGCCTAGTTGGATTCACAATTGGGTTCGAGGTGGCATTAGCAGGAAAGAGCTAGTCACCAGAGCTTTGCTTCAGGGTCCCATGGTAAAGTCAAGGCAGCCCCGGACAGACACGGTTGCTGTTCTGGGTTCAGGGAGAATGCTTGCCCTTGTGTTTCTGTATGCTGGTACAGCCTGGAAGAAAACTGAGTGTTTTTTTGTTTTGTTTTGTTTTTTCTGGTAGGACCTGATATATGTGGATTTGATGTTAAGAAAGTTCATGTCATCTTATATTTCAAGAATCAGTATCATGAAAACAAGAAGCCAATCAGATGCAAGGTGAGCACCTTGACGTCACAGTGAACACTCCTGCCATCTGCCCCACCCCCTCCCTCCTCTCT
The DNA here is from genome assembly GCA_907169655.1 of Acomys percivali. NCBI lineage: Eukaryota > Metazoa > Chordata > Mammalia > Rodentia > Muridae > Acomys > Acomys percivali. The sequence goes on along the minus strand of OU015752.1, from coordinate 488,856 downwards.
CCCTCCCCCCTCCCTCCTCTTCCCCTCCCCCCTCCCCTCCATCTCTTCCATTTCCCCCCATCCCTTTACCTCCCTTTTATTCCTCTTTCCTCCCCCATTTTGGTTTTTCTTTTCTTTTTGGTTTTTCGAGACACGGTTTCTCTATGTAGCCTTGGCTGTCCTGGACTCACTTTGTAGACCAGGCTGGCCTCGAACTCACAAGATCTGCCTGCCTCTGCCTCTCGAGTGCTGGGATTAAAGGTTCGAACCACTAGCATTAGGCTTAGGTTTGGCTTCTAAGACAGATGCTGACATAAGGCAGGTTGGAACAGGCTACCTAGAGCTGCTAGATCTGTGGCTCGGTGCATGAGTGTATGTGTGGCTCGGTGCATGAGGTCACTGTGGTTCAGTGCATGAGGTCACATGTGGCACTGTGCATGAAGTCATGTGTGGCATGGTGCATGAGTTCACATGTGGCACAGTGCATGAGGTCACATGTGACATGGTGCATGAGGTCACGTGTGGCTTGGTGCATGAGGTCACATGTGGCACGGTGCATGAGGTCACATGTGGCACAGTGCATGAGGTCATGTGTGGCACAGTGCATGAGGTCACATGTGGCATGGTACATGAGGTCAGGTGTGGCATGGTGCATTAGTTCACTGTGGTTCAGTGCATGAGGTCACATGTGGCTTGGTGCATGAGGTCACATGTAGCTTGGAGCATGAGGTCACATGTGGGACGGTGCATGAGGTCATGTGTAGCAGGGTGAATCAAGGAGGAGGCCCCCCAGCCACGTGTCACAGAGTGGGTTTTGTCGGCGTGAACATTATGGGCTTTTCCTCACTGCGCTGTCTCCCACCCCTGGCTCCTGCTTTAAAGTACACAATAGACACACAGTAAAAGGCACCTCCCTCCCTGTGGTCTTTGTGCAGGTTGATGCCTTCACCCACCTCTACTCTCTGACCTTAAGGCCAGATCTTTCTTACGAGGTAAAAATTGACGGCCAGTCCATTGAATCTGGCAGCATTGAGTATGACTGGAACCTGGCGTCACTGAAGAAGATGGAGAAGACCTCCTCGGAGCCTCCGGACTGGGGGCAGGTGGAGGGCAGCGAAGCCCAGGTAGGCGAGGGCAGCTGAGGAAGCCGTCCCACCTGGCCATCGGAGGTCAGGAGCAGTGGGATCACAGGGCTCCAAACCAACATCACTCGCCTCTGGCCTGCGACTTCCTGATCCCATAAGTTTGAGGTTGAGTCTCCTGGCCTTGAGGCGCAGTTTCTCTTCCGCCCTTCCAAACTCCAACCCTAAGAGCAAGTCCTCCCACACCATAGCCACAACAAACCCCACAGAAACACAAGCTGCTGTGCGCACCAGTAATCCTACGGCCTTGGTGAGTTAGTTAAGGTTACAAACTCCATAAGCAAGTCCACAGTCAATTTGTCACCGGAGGAAGTCAGGACAGGAAGTGAGGCAGGACATTGGCGGCAGGAGCTGACACAGAGCCATGGGGGGTGCTGCTCACCGCCTTGCTCAGCCTGCTCGCTTATAGAACCCCGGACCCCAGCCCAGGGATGACACCACCCACAGCGGCCCCCTCACGTCAATCACTTAGGAAGAAAATGTCCTGCAGGCCTGCCTACAACCTGATCTTTAAAAAAAATTTTTTTTTTGGAGGCAGGGTTTCTCTGTGTAACAGCCCTGGCTGTCCTTGACTCACTTTGTAGACCAGGCTGGCCTGAAACTCAGAGATCCGCCTGCCTCTGCCTCCCTGAGTGCTGGGATTACAGGTATGCACCACTGGGCCTAGTTTAGAGATCTTTTCTTTTCTTTACTTTTTTTTTTTTTTTTTTTTTTTTGGTTGGGGTTTTTTTTGTTTCCTTTTGTTTTTTTGGCCTCACTCTGTAGACTAGGCTGACCTCAAACTCACAGGGATCCACCTGCCTCTGCCTCCCAAGTGCTGGGATTAAAGGTGTGTGTCACCATCGCCAGCTTAGAGACATTTTCTTAATTGAGGCTCCTCCTTTCAAATAGTCCAAGTTGTACGTAAAAGTTAGGGACCCGCCTGCCCAGTCTGTTTCTAAGTATTTTCTGTTCAGATGCTAGTGCCCACCGCCTTCTGTAGGCCACCTGGGCTCCGCCCCCCCCCCGCCCCACTGAGCATGCGCCCCCCCCAGGCCCCCCCCCCCCCCCCCGGCCCCCACTGCAACCTAAAGAGTTTCCTGGGGGGTGGCAAAATGGCTCAGTTCCCAAGCCATGAGGACCTGAGTTTGACCCCCAGAATCTACATGGTGGAAGGAGACCTGACTCCAGGAGGTTGTCCTCTGACCTCCACATGTGCACACTTGTAGAATAGAAGTAATAAAATAGTTTACAACAATTTCCTGTTTCCCAGCATGCCTCCGGCATCACGCTCTCCTTCCTGTCTTTGTAGGGTTGGGAGAAGCACTTCCTGGATGCGGGTGCCAGCAAGCCGAGCGACTGGAACAGTGAGCTGGATGGGGACTGGCTGCAGAAGCCACCATACGAGGTGTGTGGCTTCTTCCTACAATGAGTCTGGACCCTTGGGATAGTCGCCCTGCCCCACCTGCGCTGTGTGTTACACAAAGTGAGAGTGGCCTGGCAGGGCAGTTTCTTTTTGGTTTTTCGAGACAGGGTTTCTCTGTGTAGCCTTGGCTGTCCTAGACTTGCTTTGTAGACCAGGCTGGCCTTGAACTCACAGCGATCCACCTGCCTCTGCCTCCCGAGTGCTGGGATTAAAGGTGTACGCCACCACGCCCAGCTCTTTCTTTCTTTCTTTCTTTTTTTAAATTCTGGATACAGTATTCTTCCACCAGATCTCATTAGATGAGCCACCATGTGGGTGCTGGTAATTGAACTCAGGACCTTTAGAACAACAGCCAGTGCTCTTAACCTCTGAGCCATCTCTCCAGCCCCCTCTTTCTTTAACATTTTAAAAAAAGGTTTATTTGTTTATACTTTATACAGTATTCTGCCCAAATGTGGGCCTACACACCAGAAGAGGGCACCAGATCTCACTGTAGATGGTTGTAAGCCACCGTGTGGTTGCTGGGAATTGAACTCAGAACCTTTGGGTAAACAGCCAGTGCTCTTAGCCTTTAAGCCATCATCTACCCAGCCCTTAAATGGTTTTTTGAGCCAGGGTTTCTCTGTGTAGCCCTGGCTGTCCTGGATTCACTTTGTAGATCAGGCTGGCCTTGAACTCACAGCAATCCCCCTGCCTCTGCCTCCCTAGTGCTGGGATTACAGGCATGCACCACTGTGCCTGGCTTGAGGTGGGGTGCTTTTCATTAAAAAAAAAAAGTTTGAACTAGGTCAGGGAGGCTAAAAGATTTGTATGACACTGAGAGTGGTGGTACACGCCTTTAATCCCAGCACTCGGGAGGCAGAGGCAGGCAGATCACTGTATGTTCGACACTAGCCTGGTCTACAGAGTGAATCCACGACAGCCAGGGCTACACAGAGAAACCCAGTCTCAAAGAAAAAAAAACAAAAAAAAAACAAAACAAAAAACAAACCAAAACAAAAAACCCAAACAACAACAAAAAAACTAAACCAAAACAAACAAAAAACTTTTATAATTTGCAGGGAAATTATGGAATCTTGGCTCTTGGTGGGCTATTCACCTTTGATAGGAAAACAAAAACGAATGAAGCATTTCCCACACCTGTGATCTAAGCCTGGATAGTGTCTGCTTTGCAGGATGGCCTGAAAGCTGAGGGCATTGACAGAGACGTGTGGCTGCACCAGAAGATGAAGCCGACCAGCTACCTGACGCAGTACGACCTCTCGGAGTTTGAGAACATTGGCGTCATCGGTCTAGAGCTGTGGCAGGTGACCTGGCTTTTAAGTTTGCTTTACTTTAATAGCTCTGGGCTGGACCTTACTGTGTAGCCCAGGCTAGCCTGGAACTCATGTCCTCCTTAAGTAGGGGTGAGCATGGCCTTTCACAGCCCCGGCTACCCCCCAGTTGGTGCCCACTACCCACACTTAGGTGCTAGCAATGTAAACCTGGTGGTCCTGCATAGGAAGAGTGTGCTCTGTCTGTGGGCCAGCCTGAGCCACAGTCAGCCAATGACAGCTGACCATGGATGTGGTACTGAGCTAAGTAACCCTGACCATGGATGTGGTACTGAGCTAAGTAACCCTGACCATGGATTTGGTACTGAGCTAAGTACCCCTGACCATGGATGTGGTGCTGAGCTAAGTAACCCTGACCATGAGAAAAAGTTGTGCATCTCCCACCACCAATGAAGGCCTCCTTCCATCCACAGGTGAGATCCGGAACTATCTTTGATAACTTCCTGATCACAGATGATGAAGAATATGCAGACAGGTTTGGCAAGGTCACCTGGGGGGAAACTAAGGTAAGTACAAACTAGAAACTTTTTTTTTAAGATTTATTTTTTATTATGTATGCAGTTCTCTGCTTGCATGTACACCTGCATGCCAGAAGAGGGCATCAGATCACATAGATGGTTGTGAGCCACCTTGTGGTTGCTGGGAATTGAACTCAGGACCTCTGGAAGAGCAGCCAGTGCTCTTAACCTCTGAGCCATCTCTCCAGCCAAGAAACTTTTTTTTTTTTTCCTTTGAGCAGGGATTTGCTATGTAGACCAGGCTGACCTCGAACTCTTAGAGATCTGCTTTCCTAAGCCAGATGTGGTGGTGCACGCCTGTAATTCCAGCACTGGGGAGGAAGAGGCAGGCGGATCTCTCTGAGTTCGAGGCCAGCCTGGTCTACAAAGTGAGTCCAGGACAGCCAAGACTACACAGAGAAACCCTGTCTCGAAAAAAAAAACCAGAGAGAGAGAGGGAGAGAGGGAGCTGCCTTTCTCTCCCTCCGAGAGCTGGGATTAAAACCTGTGCCCCATTCCAGCTTTCTTTTGTTTTTTGTATGTAATTGTGTGTCTGTGCACATGAGGGCAGTGGCCACAATACAAGACCATGCTGGGCTCTCTCAGAGCTGCAGTCACAGCAGTTGGGAATTGCCTAAGCTGGGAACTGAGCTCGGGTCCTCTGGAGGAGCAGTGTGTGCAAGCCATCCCCCGGGCTCTCGTTCTATTGAGAGGGAAGGGTCTTTGGCTTTGGCTGCCATGGAATTTACCATGCTGCTTAAGGAAATTCACTCTTGTCTGTCTCCACTCCCCATACAGACACATGACAGCACCTGTCTCTTCAGTGGTTAATTTTTACCTATTTAGAGACAGGGTCTCACGTATTCCCAGATTGGCTTTCACCTTGCTGTATGGTCAAGAGTGACCTTAGACCTGTGGTCCTTGGGCCTGTCTGTCAGGTGTGCACTACCGTGCCCTGGATTTGTTCTGTGCTGGCTGTCAAGTCCAGTGCCAGGCAAGCATGATCAACTGAGTCACAAGCACTCTGCCAACTGAGCTATCAGCACTCTGCTGTATGAGCTCCAGCCCCAGCTCCAGCCTGTTTTATTTTTGTCCCTTCCTTCAGGGTCCAGAGAAGGAGATGGATGCCATACAGGCCAAAGAAGAAGTGAAAAAAGCCCGTGAGGAAGATGAGGAGGAGCTGCGTTCGGGGAAGCCTCACAGGCACAACCACTTCAGCAACTTCCACAGGCAGAGAGAACTGTAGTCATGCACACTGGCGTGCTGATGACCGGCCCAGCCTCCACCCCACCTTAATACACATCTGAATGGTCACATCTGCATGGTCATTTGTCCTGTGAGTGGTGGAGTCCCCATATCTTCCCCTCCTGGGGGATGGTCTTTGGGCACTGTGTAGTCAGATGCTGATTTCTGTGCCACGAGACCTGGTTTCAGTCCAGATGTGGGCACTGCCACTTCTAGGAAGAGTCTCCTGTCTAGATGGGTGTGGTTAATCCCAGCACTCAGGAGGCAGAGGCAGGTGGATTACTGAGTTGGAGGACAGCCTGGGTTACACAGAGAAACCCTGTATCAAAAAACCGAACAAAACAGAAAAGAATCTCCTGTCTCAATGTTGTGTAAAAACTGTTCTCCATCATCTCTGATTGGCCAGAAAAGAAGCTGATCAGCCAATAGCTGGGTGAGAGAGGACAGGAGGCGGGACTTCCGGGGCCAGTGTGTGCGTGGGGGGGGGGGCGGTCTCAGGGAGGACCCCAGGAGCCATGGAAGTCCCCATGAGGACAAAAATAGAGCAGAAACCGCCAAGGCAAGACCAAGAAGGCAAGTAACGCGGGCCCGGGGCCAGGAAGTAGCCGGGCTAGTGTGGACGGATGGAAGAGATCAGTGTCTGCCCAGCTGTGCTGCTTTAAAGCTTATTAACAAACCTAACAGGTCTCTGTGTCATTAGTTGGGAATTTGAATGGGTAATTGAAAAAACTATTACTTTATTTAACATTTGGCACCCAATGTGGGGCAACCACTTCTAAGTTCTGAAAAGACTGATTCTGTAATTACACATTTATCAGAAGTTATGGGTATTATGGGATACCTATACAAGTTAAGACTGACAATGCTCTGGCATACTGTCTATAGTAAAATAAAAGGGTTTTTTTCTTGTTTTGCATAGTATAAATCATACTACAGGTATATCATATAATCCTACAGGACAAGCAATTGTAGAGAGACCTAACTGTACCTTTAAAAAGATGCTTAACAGGGGCTGGAGAGATGGTTCAGGGGTTAAGAGCACTGGCTGTTCCTCCAAAGGTCCGGAGTTCAATTCTCAGCAACCAAATGGTGGCTCACACCCATCTATAATGTGATCTGATGCCTTCTTCTGGCCGGCAGGTGTACACGCAGGCAGAACACTGTATACATAATAAATAAGTAAATCTTAAAAAAGAGAGAGGCTGGGAGGTGGTGGCACACACCTTTAATCCCAGCACTCTGGAGGCAGAGGCAGGAGACTCTCTGTGAGTTCGAGGGCAGCCTGGTCTACAGAGTCCAGAAAAGCCAAGGCTACACAGAGAAACCTTGTCTTGAAAAACCAAAATAAATAAATAAATAAATAAAAGAGACATGCTTAACAAACAGAAAGGAGTAATAACACACCCCTCAGAGATAGATTACATAATGCTTTATTAACTTGATATTTTTTAAATGCTAAAGAGCAAAACACCTTTGCTGCTGAGATATTGGTTTATGGAAAAAATCTGCTGAACTAAATCAACCTGTTTATATTAAGGATGTCTTAACTTCAGAATGGAAGGCAAGAAATGTGTTAAATTGGGGAAGAGGTTTTTGCCTTTGTTTCTACAGACTATGGATACCTTCTAAATTCATAAAGCTTAGATTTGACCAGGGGAGACCTCCTGGAAATCATGACTGAAGACATGAAGGAAGAAACCAAGAAAAACAACAAGACAGGTGACATATGAACTGTTGTTCCATCTACATGGGAACAGTGCTGAGACTGGCTGAGACTGTGTGTCTGCATAGCCAATACATCTTGTTTGTTTTCCAAGACAGGATTTCTCTGTGTAGCCTTGGCTGTCCTGGGCTCAGTTTGTAGACCAGGCTGGCCTCGAACTCACAGCAATTCACCTGCTTCTGTCTCCCTGAGTGCTGGGACTACAGGCGTGCGTGTGCCTCCATGCCTAGCTTATAGCCAATGTTCTTGGCTACAGAACACTCAGAACTTATTATGCCAGCCTGGTTTCCTTTTTTTGTTTTTTGTTTTTGAGACAGGGTTTCTCTGTGTAGCAATGGCTGTCCTAGACTTGCTTTGTAGACCAGACTGGCTGAGAACTCACGGTGATCCACCTGCCTCTGCCTCCTGAGTGCTGGGATTAAAGGCGTGAGCCACCACGCCTGGCCCTGATACACATCACTTCCAGAGTCAGGATGAAGAGCTGCTTACCTCACTTTCTCCTGTTTCATTAGCCCTAGATTCCAGCACAGGGAAGGGTGGGTCTTCCTCTGCTCAGTCTAGAAATTCACAGTTTCACCCCAGAGCTCTGTCCCCTCTGTGATTGTAGATCCTGTCAGCCTGGCGGTCAGGATCCATCACAACTACCTCAAGAAATAAAACCAAGTGGGATCAGCATGGTGGTACATGCCCTGCATCCCACACGTGGATCAGCATGGTGGTGCATGCCCTGCATCCCACCTGTGGATCAGCATGGTGGTGCATGCCCTGCATCCCACCACTTTTGCTGTGAATGAGGGCGTCCTACGGGGCCGGCAAGATGGCTCAGTGGGTAAAGACACTTGCCACCAACACTAACAACCTGAGTTCTATCTCTGGGTCTCATGGTGGAAGGGGAGACTGAACTTCCGCACATGCAGTTTGTAATGTGTACTCCCACATACCCATACACCAAGTTGTAGCATAGTAAAAATAAGTAGGGGCCAGAGAGATGGTTCAGTGGTTAGTCACGAGCACTTGTTGCTCTTTCAGAGCAGGTTTGGTTCCCAGCACCCATGTAATGAGTTATAACCATTAGAAAACCCAGTTCCAGGAGTCGGATGTCTTTCTGACCTCTGTGAGCACCAAGCACACAGGCAAAGCACAGCCAGCCAGCCAGGCAACATACAAATATTTTTTGTTTTGTTTTTTGAGACAGGGTTTCTCTTTGTAGCCTTGACTGTCTTGGACTCACTTTGTAGACCAGGCTGGCCTCCAGCTCACAGAGTTCCTCCTGCCAATGTCTCTCAGAGTCCTGGGGTTACAGGCATTTGCCACCATGCCCGGTTTACAAATAAATCCTCAAAAATATAAATTAAAATGTAACAAAAAAAAAGAAGAAGAAGAAGAAGAAGAAGAAGAAGAAGAAGAAGAAGAAGAAAGAAAGATGCCAGGGTAGCTGACGAGATGGTTCATTGATTAAGGGTGGTTGTTGCTTTTCTAGAGGATTCAAGTTAGGCTCCCACTCACATGGAGGGGGTTCATAAGTCCTCTTCAGTCCAGCACAAGAGCATCCATCAACCTCTTCTCTCCTCCGCAGGCACTGGCGCGCATGCAGCAAGCACATAGGCATACATTTAAACACACACACACCTCCCCCACTAAAATGTCAGGCACGCCCACATTTGCAAGCAATCAGAACCCAAGTCTGTTTAACAAGCGCACTGGGTGGTACTGACACCTCCCTAGCCCAAGCTGGACTTGAGTACCATGGTACTTTGGTCTGTGTCAGTGGCCTGTCTTGTACCTGTCTCCCTGGGCAAACCATAGGCATTTATTTGTAGGGGCTGCCAGAGTAGACGGGTTGACACGGTGCCTGGGTTGAGCCAAGCTCACACTCACAAACCCAGACTGGGGGGCGCACAGGGCTAGAACAGGGGTAGCCTAGAGCGTCCCCAAGCAGAGAGCAGGAGGCCAGCGGCCTGGAAGGGAGGTTCACTGTCTCTTGGGGTCCCTGCTCTTCAGGAGCCTCCCACGTCCCGCCCGGGGCTCGGTCCGCCCACTCCAATCAGGTTGTGTACATGAGGCCCCGCCCCCTAAACTACCCCGCCCACTCCGGGTCCTCTTCGCTCACGATGCCCGACCCCCATACCCAGGTCTATTCCAGACAACTGAAGTCGAGGCCCCGCCCCTTCCAGGCCGACGCTGCCTTTAGGCTCCGCCCTCGGTGTCACCCTGTCCCGCCCACTCCAGTTAGGCGACGCCCCAGAGCCTCTCGAACAAGGCTCCGCCCCCGGCCATATTCGCTCCGCCCCCTCCAGACAAGACCGCTATAGGCTCCGCCCTCGATACGTCCCTCCCTGCACACTGCAGTTAGTGCGCCATCAAGGCTCCGCCCCCGACCAGAATCGCCCCGCCCCCTACGGGCCGACTGTACTCGAAGCTCCGCCCCCCCACAGCAAAACCGAGCACGTGAGGCCGTAGATTTCCATCTGCACATGCGTCCTCCTTTCTTATTCTCTAGTCCTGCCTGTCATCGCAGTGGCCGGGCTGCGCGCGCATCGCGACTCGGCGTCCTAGTGCGCAGGCCCGGCTCCGCCCCCGCCCCCGCCCCCTTCGGCACTCGGAAGGCCGAGTCCGCACGAAGATGGCGGCGCCGCTCGTACCTCTCTCGCAGCAGGTATGGTGCCGGGGCGCGCCGCGGGGCGGTGCGGACGGCGGGTGCCGCGGGAAGGGAGAGGCGCCGCGGAAGCGCGGCTCCAGGGGACGCGGCAGCGGAGGCGCGCGCTGCAGGCTCCGGCGACCGAGAGGCCCGGGGCCGGGCGTCCCTGAAGGTGACAGGCCGGCGCGGCCCGCCGGCTCTCGCGCCCGGCCACCCTCCGCGCGGCTGCGGAGAGGGTACAGGGCGCGGCCGCCGCGCGTGTCTGCTCCGCGGAGCCGGCGGAGCCCGCGAGCCGCGTCGCGCTTCGTCCCCGCGGAGGTGGGCGAGGGCGGTGGGCCCAGCCGCCAGCCTTTGTCTCCCGCGGGGTCTGGTGTCCAGGCGCCCGGGGATCCGGGACACGCCCGCGGCGACTCCCGCCGCCCAGCCCTCCTTCCCACGAGAGCCGCTTCCGCTGCCCCGCGCGTTGCCAAAAGCGGGGATCCCAGGCCCCTACGGTGGGCGCCAGTCTGCATCCTCAGAGTCGCCTGTAAGCGTATCCAGCGCCACAGGACGTACAGAAAAGCCCGGAGAGGGCTGCCGGGCTTCTAAGGCAGAGACATTCATTCATTCTTCAACCCGGTCTCTCCAAGGTGCGTGGGGTCAGGGGCTAGCGGCGCAGCAGTCTCCTACTGACAAGGTCGCTGGTCTCCTGGAGGTGACGCCCGCCCCTAAGTAAAAAGCACTCCTGTTTTGCTAATTCGCCAAATTACCCGTTTGTCCTCCGCAGCATATTATAAGCACTTTGCTAGAACCGTCTTGCACGAGGTCATGGTTACCAATGAGGAAGCATTTTATGTTGGGATCCTGGCCCCAGCTCTTCCTGAGTGTCCTTGAAGCAGGCTTTTTTAGCCTCGCACACATCAATTACCTCATTTGGAAAATGGAGCTATAAAATGCATTAGCGGAAGAACTGTGGAAAGCACATACTGCCTAACGCATTGGAAGCTCTTTTGTTACCGTCATTCAATTTGGGGGTTTGGGACTAGAGACCTAGGTTTGGGACTAGGTACTGGGGGCGCAGCAGTCTCCCAGACAAGGTCGCTGGTCTCCTGGAGGTGACACCCATTAGAAAGCACTCACAAATCACCCCATTTGTCCCCCACAGCATATTATAAGCACTTTGTTAGACTCCGTCTTGCAAAGTACCACAGCCAGTATGAATGCGAGAACTGACTGGCAGGATGGTGCACCAGGTTACCTGGTCCAAAGGAAAGAGAAATACAGGGTTGTTAAGTCCTGGAAGAAATAGCCACTCTGCAGTCCTAAATTCACAGTGTAGAGACCAATGTTTTTTGTTTTTTTTTCAAGACAGGGTTTCTCTGTATAATAGCCCTGGCTGTCCACGAACTCGCTTTGTAGACCAGGCTGGCCTCAAACTCACAGAGATCCGCCTGCCTCTGCCTCCCAATTGCTGGGATTAAAGGCCTGCGCCACCACCGCCCGGCTGAGACCATGGTTGTTAACATGTTCATACAGCACCTGTGAATGTCTTCTGTCAATGGTTAAGGACCAGGCAGGTATGAGGTATGCGTTGAGATGGAGCTTTGCTGCCGGGCGGTGGTGGCGCACGCCTATAATCCCAGCACTCGGGAGGCAGAGGCAGGCGGATCACTGTGAGTTTGAGGCCAGCCTGGTCTACAAAGCAAGTCGGTGGACAGCCAAGGCTACACAGAGAGACCCTGTCTCGAAAAACCAAAAAAAAAAAAAAAAAGAGATGGAGCTTTGCTGTGTCGCCCAGGCTGCCTTCCAACTCCTGGCCTCGTTCCATCCTCCTGCTCCGGGCTTCCAAGTAGTTGGGACTGCAGATGTTTGCCATCATGCCCAGACATAAAGGCGGGCGCTGCTGTGTAGGCTCAGGGGAAGGGAGAGCTGGCTCAGCTGAACCCACCAAAGGAAAAGGTGCTCTTGGCTGTGCTTAATTGTTAGAAGTGTGTGTGGGGGTGTCCACCTGTTTTGTGGCAGGTTCTCACTGGCCTTGAGTTCATTGGTTAGGCCAGCCTGGCTACAGCAAGCCTGGGGAGCCTCCTGTCTCCAGCTCCCCAGCACTTAGATTACAAGTGCACAACATCGTGTGGCGACTTTTATGTGAACTCTGGGGGTAGAACTTGGACCCTGGTCCTTTCAGGGCAAGCATGCTACCAAGTGAGTTGTCTACAGCCCAGTCATTACCTCTGGCTTTCTGAGAAGGTCTTTTCAAACTCCCTAATTTTGACATTAGCCATAATTTGGATTTTTTTTTTTTTTAAATTTTAGCCATGTGGTAGCTGTTGTTTATGAAGTACATGGATGTTGGATACATGTCGTCAGTTTTTCCAGACACCAGAATATCAAGGAAGAGGTTCCTGCCCAAGCATGGTGTTAACTCTCAGATAGCATTCCTATAACAGAAAGGTCTAGGCTAGCCGGGGCTATATAATGAGGCCGTGTCTGGAGGGCAGGTTTCTATTTTATTAATAGAATTACAGAGTAGGATAGGGTTTGCCATAGTGAGGTGACTGATGTGAGAACATGAGATCATCTTCTTAGAACCTTCTGGAATAGAATCAGGATTCTCTCTTCTTAGGTGTGCGTTAGCTTCTGACTTGCCTGCCACATCTCTCCTTGGCACCATGGTGTGGCCAGTTCTCTGTTCCTTGTGTAGCCAGCTGTGGCATCATGGTGTCACCAAGGGCCAGCCTCCTTTCTGAAGCATTCCAACCTTTCTCCTTCTGTGCTCAGCTCTGGTTCCTTTCCTTCCTTCACCAGCAGCTCAGATGTCATCCTTCCCAGAGGTCTTTGCTAGTCATGGCACACAGCCATGTGTGCCTCACACAACCCCAGTCTCCTCATGGTCCACGGAAGGCAGCTGTGAGCCTGTTTGCTATCTCTATGTCAGACCTGTTGCCAATGGGAGGCAGACTGTTTGCTCAGTGCCCAGCACTCAGGAAGTGTCGTGTAAGCGGGTGTGGGGACTGACTGCACCAGCAGCAGCTCCCACATGGCCCTCCTTCCCTGTGTGGGATGGAGCTCTGCGGATGGGAACTGGAGCTGAACCAGCAGTTGAGGAGACATGGCCTGTGGTGGCTCACAAGCTCAGGTGCCTTCTAAGCTGCTTTCCCTTTACCCACTCTTAAATTTTTGTGGTGATTCTTTAAATTTTTTAAAAAATTACTTTATCCGTGTGTGCGTGTGTGTGTGTGTGTGTGTGTGTGTGTTTATGCCATGGTGCATGTGGCACTCAAAGGACTACTCTCCTGCATTGGTACTCCGTGTGAGTCTGGAGTCTTGCTGTGTAGCCCAGGCTGGCCCTAAACTGCTGATTCTCCTGTCTTAGCTCCTGGAGAACTGTGGCCACACACAATACCTGGCTTTTCCCTATTTCTCCTTGTTAGCAGAAGGCCTGGCCCACGACTCTAACACCTATTTTAACAGGGGCAGTGTGCTGAGGGTTGGGTTCAGGGTTCACACTTGCTGGGCAACTACCCACTGAACAGTCCTTCTGTTTATTGTGTGAGCATGTGTGCACATGGCACATATGTGGAGGTCAGCATACAAGCTGGGAGTTGGTTCTCTACTTCCTCCGTGGGGTCTTGGGCATCAAATAAGGTCATGAGGCTTAGCGACAAGGGCCTTTACTCACTGAGCCATCTCACTGGCACTCAGTGGCCCAGTCTGCTGTTGAGCTCATGGCAGTTGCCTCACCCTCCTAAATACTGGGGCTACAGATGTGAGCCACCTGCTCAGCTGCTATGCCTACCCGTCTTTTTTTCCCTTGAGGGGTGTGTGTGTGTGTGTGTGTGTGTGTGTGTGTGTGTGTGTGTGTGTG
>OU015752.1:458799-475039 GCA_907169655.1 Acomys percivali | reverse complement strand
GTGTGTGTGTGTGTGTGTGTGTGTGTGTGTGTGTGTGTGTGTGTGTGTGTGTAGGTAGGTGCCTGTGGAGGCAAGAGGGTGTTGGATCCCCTAGAACTGGAGGCTTGATGTGGGTACAGGGTCCCACTCTTAAAAGCTGAGCCGTTTTTCCAGTGCTCTGTGCCTGCTCCCCTGCAGGCTTTACTGCTACCCAGGTGTAAGGCAAGGCCCTGCAAAGCCCTGGAGCAAGCTCACGTAGATCACGAGGAAGCAGAGGAAGGGGGCTCCGGGATGCCGTAGGACTGAGGAGTTCCGAACAGAGTGCTGCGGTGTGCTTGGGCCTCCAGCGCAGGACCAGCAGGAGCCCCTGCTTCTTTTCCCTGCCAGCCCCAGGGAATGTTTCCGGTTGCCCCGGTCTGCTCTCTTCTCTCTAGCTGCACCCTGACCTGCAGTCTTGCCCTCAGACCTGACTGCACCTGAGTGCCAGCAGACCTCAGGGACTCTTTCTCTTCTTCCCGAGATGCTGGGACACATGGCCTCCTCCCAGGCCCCTCCGCTTCCCCCACCTCTCTGTCTACCTCCCTTCGCTCTGCCCCCTGGTCCCAGCAGTACTCTAACCTGCCTTCTGTAGATGCTCCCAACACTCTCCTCTGCTCTTTGGGAGCCTGCTGGACTCTGGGATTGGCCACTTCCTGAGCGTTGTGGTTCTCTGGGGGAGTCCAGTGGCGCCTAGGCGTGTCGCACCCTCATCAGTCTTATTTCTTCCTTTTTCTCCTAACCACCACTGTGGTGATGTTCTAACCACTCCCTGGGATCAGAACCTTCCATGCCTCCCATTCTTCTGGCAAGGGGTTAGGGATGTAGCTCAGTAGTAAAGTGCCTGCCGTCTCTGGGGAGCCAGCACCCCAGTCCCACTCTGCTCCTCTTTGGCCCCACTTGACCTTGCTGACTGGCCTTGCTATTCCAGTCTTAAGTCCTGACTGGTGGCTTTCACTGGCCAACAGGCTCTGGATCCTGGGGCTGTGGTGGCACTGGAGGCTGCTAATTTACTTGCCTTTCACCCTCCTGGACCTCAGATTTCATTCTGCCAAGTGTATCTGTGGTTCCTCTGTTCATTGTCCCTGGTCCTCATAGCGAGGGTGCCCTAGGCTGGAAGAACTGCTGAGGTCCCTTGTCTCATTTCTTACTTCCAGGGGACTTAGGGGCGTGTTCTTTTTTTTTTTTTTTTTTTTTTGCGTGTTCTTGAGCCACATGCCGTGGTTGCAGGTCTTGGTTATTTCTGGTACTGTGGATGAAGCCCAGGTCCTTGCACTTGCCAGGTGACGCTTTACCAGCCCCTTAGAAAGAGTCTGCTTATTGCCTGAGAAGCAGCTGAGACTATAGTCAGGAAACCTGTGAAAGTCCCATAGCTATGGTGCCACATTGAAGTCAACCATTGTTGCCTGCTGTGGAGCCCCCGCCCAGCCCCATTCTTCCACATAGCCTGCTGGGTACCCCCCCCCAACTCTGGGCCACTCTAGTGTGTCAGAAATGAATGTCGAGGGCCTGGGGACATTCGTTTGTCCCCTTGTGCCTGTGTTATTTTCAAAGTTCTTATCTTTTCGGAAGGCTGTGCAATGTGCCTTGACGGACAGTAAGCAGGCTGGGGCTGATTTGGCCTCCCCTGGAGCTCAGAACCAGGCCTGCTTTTTTTTTTTCTTTTCTTCCCTTTTTCTTTTTTGCTGACTCCTGAAGCCCTGTCGAGCAGGGTCACATGCTTCCTCCCTCAGCCCCAGTTCCCATGCCTGTTGTGAGCCTGGGTCAGCTGCTCTACGGAGCCAAGTGCCTATCTTTGCATGAGTGGGTCTGGAGGGTGAGAATCACTTTCAATTTGAGCCCTTGGCTGTGTCGCCAGCCATGATGCACAGACAGAACTGCCCCTGCTCATTGTTCTGGTTCTTACCGTGTAGAGGGGTCAGCTAAGGTCAGAGCCCACTGCTCCCTGGCTGTGTGGTGCCTGGCAGCCTCACCTGGCCTGCTTCTCTGACCCAGCTCTTCCTGTTGTTTCCCATCCTGGAAGGATCGTTTTCAGGTACAGTGTGGCATTGATGTCACTGTCTGCCGGCAGGGACTGTCTCGCCGCGCACCTGCTTGTTGTTCATATCCTTGCACTTTTTGTTTTACATTGATATATTTGTGTATTTGTGTGCGCTGAGTGGCCACTGCGTGTGTGTTGAGAGGACAACTTGCAGGAGTTCTCTCTCCTACCATGTGGGTCCAGGATGGAGCGTAGGGGTCAGGCAGTCTGTGCATAGTGTGTACATTTTGGCTTAAGACAGATATTTCACCCTGTGTCCACCCTGCTCCCCCCTCCTTCTTCCCCTCCCCCGACAGAGTTTCTCTGTAATAAGCCTG
Organism: Acomys percivali; assembly: GCA_907169655.1. Taxonomy (NCBI): domain Eukaryota; kingdom Metazoa; phylum Chordata; class Mammalia; order Rodentia; family Muridae; genus Acomys; species Acomys percivali. Next base: position 472,666 of record OU015752.1, on the reverse strand, counting down.
GTTGTCCTGGACTCAATCTGGGTACCAGGCTGGCCATGAACTCAGAGATCTCTGCCTCTGCCTAAGTGCTGAGATTAAAGGCGTGTGCCATGCCCAGTCCAGTCTCCTCTTGAACTTGTCATCCTCCATCTTCATCTGCTTAGTGCTGGCCACACCTGGCTTCCATGTCCTTTTCACTGTGAGTGACTTTGGGATGGCAGGAGAAGGTGTTTTGGTAAATAGGACATGGGTGTGTGCCTGGACTGCAAATGGGTCCTGGACAAAGGGCTGAGAGGTGGCTGCTTGTCTAGAGGCTGGCTGAGGCCCAGGGTTGCAGGGGGAGTGACACCTGCCCACTGTCATCAGACAGGGCCACAGCTCGCTGCTGGCTCCCATGGTGTAGGGCATGATGGGTTCCTCTCCCTGTGGAGTTTAGGCCGTGAGCTCCTGTGGCTGATGTGGGCTTTTAAGCCACTGGGCTTTGGTGTAGGAGTGTGGGCTCTGAACGTCCTTCATGTATTCTAGGTAAGTGTTTCCCTCCGCTCTCCATCCCCAGCAATCCCAGCAAACTTCTGAGGGCACAACATTTGGGGCCACAGGCCCTAGTGCTTGTGCATGGGAGAGCTGTCACCCTCTGATTCCAGCCAGGCTTGCCTCCGGCTGACTGAAAGCAGGGGAGGCCCTGGAAACCCTGCCTGAGAAGGGCTGCCCCAGGGCCATGGCGCCTGCAATGTCCTGCCTGGAATACCCTTCCCCTTCTCCCTGCTGAGCTGCTCCTCCTGCCCCAGCTGGACAGACTCCTCAGGGGGCCTTTCCTCTCAGACGGCCTGTGGGATGGACACCTGCCCGCCTGTGATTCCTGTGTTCCTGCCACCTCTCTGTCTCGTCTGTCTCACTCAACAGCAGAACATCTTCTGAAGCTTTGTGCAGAGGCAGTGTCAGAGCCAATGAGGTTTATCCGAGGCAGACTATTGCTAATTGAAACCATCTTTTGACACAGGCTGCCATGGAGCCCAGGCTGGAACTCACTGAGTAGAGAGAGATCTCTCTGCTCCTCCCTCCCAGTGTTGGGATGACTGGCTTGCACCACCATGAGCATCCTCTATCCTGGCCTGTTGTTGTTGGTTGGTTGATTTTTTTCTTTTTCTTTTTTTTTTTTTACTGAGATAGGGCTTCTCTGTGTAGCCTTTGCAGTCCTGGACTCACTTTGTAGACCAGGCTGGCCTCAAACTTAGAGAGTTCCACCTGCCCCTGCCTGCCAAGTGCTGGGATTAAGGGCATGTGCCACCGTGCCTGTCTTGGCCCTAGCCTTTTAACGAAATTTGTTTTGAGGCAGGCTTTCCCAGTGTTTCCGTCTCCATGCTTCAGTCTCCTGAGTAGCTGGTGGCCTCAGCAGCCACCATGCCTGGCTTGGGCGTTCCTCAGTAGAGTGGTTGGCTCATGATATGTTGCCTTTCCCACCCATGTCTTATTATTCATTCTGCATCCTAGGGCATGGCTGCAGCTCACAGCTGAGCTGTTAGAGGGTGTGAACACCACATGGGGCCTGGGCTGGGGCTTTACTGCACAGGGAATGCTGGGTGTGGGTGTGCAGTGGCAGAGGAGCAGTCAAGAGGAAGCAGCAGCGGTGAGATGGCTCAGTGGGTAGAGACACTTGCTGCCACACCCAGTGACTTGAATCCGGTGCTTAGAACCCCGTGTAGAAGGAGAGACTCAGCTCCTTCAAGCTGCCCTCTGACTTCCACAGCCTGTGCGCACGCACAACCGAGTAAACAAGGGAATGGAGGAAGGAGCCTGTGGGCGAGCTGAGCAGAGGCTGAGGCCAGCGCTCCGGCTCCAGGGCAGCCAGGGGCCACCTCTCACCTCTGCTTTACCTCTTTGGCACATTGGCTGTCACAGGGAATCAGCCTGCTCTTCCTCCAGCCCCCTAAGCCCTTTCTTTTCTGGTGCTGGGAATGGAAGCCGTCGACTTGCACATGCTCGGCAGTGCTGAGGATGTATTTTCGTTGCTGGAAAGGGTAAACTGAAAAGCATACCGCCTTGGATGAGGAGAAGCTGGTTTTCAGGCTGGTGTGTGACTGCAATATTAAACAGCGTTATCACCCTCATACTGGACTGCATGAGCCCTTGCCCCTCCTTGTCTGTTGGGGTTCTGGATGCAGCTGTGCTCTGACGAGGTCTGACAGGCATTTGCCTCTTGGGTTTGGTTCTTTGAGGCTATCCCCATTGCTCCTGGTAGTTCTGGAACCTTGGGGTGGAGCTGGGAGTCTGGGCCAGGTGGGGCTACTGGGCACCCACCAGTGCTCCATGGGTTGGTGTTGTCTCTCAGGCCAAATTCTTTCATTGAAGGGCAGGGCATGGCTCAGAGTGGCAGGTGTGTAGAGGCGGGGAGTTCCTTTCTCCACCCTCACAACTCCAACTCCCACAGTGTGGAAAATGCAAGGAGAAGGAAGGATCAGGACAGGCGCCTCCATGAATCAGACCCTAAGAAGTCCCTCTTTCCTCAGTCTGGGGCCCAGTCTCCCCACATTGCTCTGCGGCTGACACATGTGTACAGGGGCAGTGGCTTGGTCTTGGCTGGGGAGCAGTCAGCCCTACCACTCAGCACAGAAATTGTTTGTGACATCTGGGGTGTTTTGTGGACTTCAATAGGCAGGAAAGGAAAGGAAGGGTGAAGTGCTGCCGTGAGCCTGACTGAGAGTAGGGAGCGGGTGGTTGTGTCCGTGTGAATTTGTGCACTAACCTGCCATGGACTCTTTTGGGTGGTCTGTCATGGAGATAGGGCATTCAGTAGAGACAATGTGAGACGGTGAAGGGGCGCTGCCTGCACCTCTAGTTAGGCTGGGGAGAGGCTGGACTGTCCTCCTTGGCCTAGTCCACGGTGCTGTGTCTTTGCGTTTGGAAATGGTGAGGGAGAGACTTGGTGCTGGCAAGTGGGACTCAGATGTGGTGGGCAGACAGAGGAGACTGGTTTTTGCTTTTTCTTGTCTAGACACAGCTTTGTCCCTGGTTCCTTCACGTGACCAGTGCACTCCTATGCCTGTGTGTGTCAGCTCAAGATGCTACAGCTGACTGCCTACTGTCTAAGGATTCAGGCTTTAGCTGGCCAGTGCCCAAGGCTGAGGATGCCACCAGTGATTGTCCAGACTGGCAAGGAGGCACGGGCTGGCCCTACAAGGCTCAGGGAAGCACCCCAGGTGGAGGCCAGATGCTAACAATCCAAGTCCTGGGCCCTGTGTTTAGGTAGGGGACAGCGAGCTGGGGGGGGGGGGCGTTTGAGTCCACGAGAGGAGATGACAACCCCGGACCGTGGAGGAAAGGTGCCTGTCAAGGCCCAGGGCACCCTCTCAGAGACAGAGCAGTGCAGAATGGGCTTCTCCAGAAGGTGGGAGGTGGTCCTGGGCGCGACAGGCAAGTCTGCTGACTTGAGGTACCCTTTGGGGTGCTCACCCCCAGGTTTTCCAGGGTGCTGCTCAAGCAGGGCAGGGTAGGTGGTCCAGTGAAGTGTTGTGGCTTCCCGGTAGTGCTGCTTGGCATCTGTTGAACGTGTCCTGGACAGACTTGGTGTGGAGGCTGCTGGAGCAGAGTCTTCTCTTTGTTGCCCTGGGTGCTTTTGTGTTTGTTTGTTTGTTTGTTTCAAGACAGGGTTTCTCTGTGTACCCTTGGCTGCCTGGACTCTCACTCTGTAGACCTGGCAGGCCTCAAACTCAGAGATCCGCCTGCCTCCTGCATGCTGGGATTAAAGGTGTGCGCCACCACATCTGGCTGCTTTGGGTGCTTTCTTTTTTGTTTGTTTGTTTTGTTTTGTTTTTCGAGACAGGGTCTCTCTGTGTTAGCCTTGGCTGTCCTAGACTCACTTTGTAGACCAGGCTGGCCTCGAACTCACAGCAATCCGCCCACCTCTGCCTCCCGAGTGCTGGAATTAAAGGCGTGCGCCACCACGCCCGGCACCTTGGGTGCTTTTAATGGCCTCTGGAAGGCAGTCACACCTGCATCTCAGCTTCTAAGGTGACAGCCACTCCCCCCACCCCATTCATTCTACACTCCAAATCTGGGTAGCCAGTGTTGCTGGGGCACTGGCAGAGGGCACAACAGAGGTCCACTGGCCCTCTGGTGTGTAGGCCCTCCCAAGGCTCTCATCCCACCTTCTTAGCCTAGTGTGACAGCCTTGTTACCCAGCGTGTGCTCCTCTGCTTGGCCGAATGCTTCACCAGCCAGCATCCTCTGTCATCATCATCATCGCTGTTCTTTGGGACTGGGTTTCACTCTGTAGTCCATGCTGACGCGGCCTCCCTACTGCTGGGTGCTGGCATGTGCGTTATGACAGGTGGCTTCTGTCTGCCTTCTGCTGCAGAGTCCTGGACCTGCCGGATCCCTTGCCTCAGCCTTGAAACCCCTCACTGTGCCATACAGTCCCTGTCTGTCATCCTGGACTCCCTTGGCCATTGCTGTCCTTCATGAAACCCAGAGCATTGTCATGCACACTGCGTCATCAGTCAGGGCCTACGTCTGTTTGTAAGACCTGCCCAGAGTTGGGGAAGTTTGAGTGTTTCTAGGGATGAACCTTCACCTGGAGCCATGTGATGTGAATGAATCACTGTAGCCAAGGACCACAGGTCTGTAGAAACTGAGGTCCACTGTCCCAGGGTTGCCCAGCAACCTAGGGCTGGGCTGAGAAGGGAATCCACATCGATTGGGTAGAGCTGTTGGCCTCTGCACAGGACTGCTTAGCTGCCTCTCTGTTTTCTGAGACAGGGTTACCTTCACTTAGGCTTGCCTGGAACTCACAGCCAGCCTCCTGTGTTAGCCTCCCAGGTGCGAAGGTGACAGGCATGCATGTGCCACTATGTCAGGCTGGGACTACTTGCCTTAGTGATTCAAGTGAGGGTGGTTGGAGGAGCTGGCAGAGCCAGGCAGGCTGCCTTAAGGTAAGTTATCTCAGAGAGCTGCTGCCAGTGACCTTTGCCCTCAGGGTCTTTTCTTGTGGAGGAGGCTAGGATCCAAGGTCCCAGTTGATGCTCTCTGCTCTTAACTCTGAGCTCTGGTTGGGATGGGCACTCCCAGCAAGGCTGTCCCTACATCATTCAACTCTTGGAAGAGTTTGGGAATCTAAAGATCCTGCTGTCCCCGCTTTCATCTCTTCCACTTTTCTGTCCTGTGGACAGAGATAGATGGTGCAAATCTGAAATTCCAGGGAACCTGGAGGAAGCAAGCCAGCTACTTAAGAAAGCCCTGTCCATATGCCCTGCACCCGCCATGTTTAGCTTTCAGTTTCTGGTCTTTTTCTGTGGTGCTGGGAGTGACCATCCTCCCTTCTTACTTGGCCAGTGCTGTGCTTGGTCACTCTCAGGGATCACTGTCCCACCTTGTCCATCCGTTTTTACTTCAGGAGGGAAACAGCCCTCTCGCCCGCCCCTGCACGTCTGGCCAGGCTTTTCTGTTTTACTCCAGGCCATTGCTGTAGCTGAGGACACAGATGTGTGAGCACCTGTGCTGGGGTTTTCTGTTTGCAGGGCTAGTGCTGGAACCCAGGGCTTCGCACAGACTCAGCTCTCCTCTCCCCACAAGCCTCACCCTGCGCAGAAAGGCTGCTGCTTGTTCCTCGCTGTTAGACCAGAGTCTGCTTGTGGTGGTGGAGCTCTCCTCTCCAGCACTGTCTTCAGGGCAGCAGGCTGGCCGTGCGGCTTCCCTGGCCGTGGCCTTCTCCCCAGAGGCCTGCACACTCCAGAGGGAGGGGAAGGCTGCTCTTCAAGCCCCGGCCAGCCACATGCACAGTTCTTGTGCTTTGTTTTTTGTTGTGCTGTGGGAGCCTCACTCTTTGGTTTCATTATGTGTCCTGGGCTGCCTGCAGGCTATCTCCTGTCTCAGCCTCAGCTCAGTGGGATGCACGCCCAGTGCAGATCATCCCTTTAATTCCAAGGGCTCATTTCTGCTCTTTGGGATGGGATTGCAAGTGGCTAAGGGTGATCTCTAACTTGCTGAGTAGCTAAGAATGACCTTAATCTTGGCTGTGAGCCTGGGTGCGTGCGTGCGTGCGTGCTGTAGTCACGTGCTCTGTGACAGTGGTACGGAGATCCATGGGTCTTTTCCCCTCTTTGCTCCAGGCAGCACTCCTACCTTCCTCCTCCCAGTTCCCCAGCGGTCAGCAACTAGCTGACACAGACAATGAGCACTCACCTGTGGGACCCACCTGTTGTGATGGTCTCCTGTTGCTGAGTGTGGCCACAGGGTCTGTGTGCTGGTTTTCTAGATTAGCCTGTTTTCCTATTTTATTTGTGTGTTTTGCTCTTAAGTCCACAATCCATTTTTCACTTTAACTTTGGTGTGCTCGAGTATATGCAAGTACATGTGTGTGCTTACATATGTGGAGGCTGAGAGAGTAATGTTGGGTGTCTCCTTCTATTGCTCTCAAGCTTAAGCTGGGCGTGGTGGCGCACACCTTTAACCCCAGCACTTGGGAGGCAGAGGCAGGCAGATCACTGTGAGTCTGAGGCCAGCCTGGTCTACAAAGTGAGTCCAGGACATCCAAGGCTACACAGAGAGACCCTGTCAAGAAAAATAAAATAAAATAAAATAAAAATAAAAAATTTTAAATTGAGTATATATATATATATATATATATATATATATATATATACTTGTATATATGTGTGTGTATGCATATATATATACATACATACATATATATATATATATACACATATACATATACATGCTTGTCCACAAGACTGTTACAGTGCTCCTGTGGAAGTCAGAGGTTGACTTCTACCATAGAGAGTTCAGGGATCAAATTGAGGTTGTAAGGCTTGGTGATAGATGCTATGCTGAGCCTTGTCACTGGCCTAGCCTTGTCTTTTGAGACAGTCTCCAAATGGACCTAGGGCTCATTGATGGCTAGACTGGCTGTCCACTCAGCTCTGGAACCCACATCTCCTCACAAGAGTTCCAGATGCATTGGACCACTCCCAGCTTCCTTTTTTCTTTTAAATGTGTGAGCTATGGATCTGAGTCAAGTCTCCAGGCTGGCACATCAGGCAGCTCCTGCCCTCCCCTTCTGTCTCACGCCCAGCTCCTGCCCTCCCCTTCTGCCTCACGCCCAGCTTGTTACTCTACACGTTGGCCTTTAAGTGTGTTCTTTTGTGGAGAAAGTGCTGAGCCTAGGTTTCCCCTAGAGCTAGTAATTCCCCTGCCTCAGCGACTGGCTGGCCCTGGAACTGTTCTAATGTCCTCCATCAGTGTTTGCCAAGCTGACTCTCGGGGAGCCGTGTTGTGACTTCCAGGGAGACAGATGGAAATGTGTATGTGGGCTGGTCTGGTGACAGGGTGGTCTACATAGCAGCTCTTCTTGTCAGAGTGCAGGCCCAGGATAGCCGCAGCACTGTGCAGTTGCTGGGTGTTTAGCAGCCCCTGCTCATAGTCCTGCTGGGCCCTGCCTTTGCTGGTTCTTTGCACTTTTTCTCCATCTATATCTCTATCAAAACGGCCCTTGTGTCTTTGGCCACTCTTTGGACAGTGCTGTGTACCCCAGTGCTGTGCACCTCAGCTGTAAAACTTCATCTGTCCCTAGACTCTGAAGATTTTTCTCCGGAATGTCTCATATTTTAACATTTTATACTGAATGAAGTCTGTAGGCTCAATTTTTTAAACCAATATATTTTATTAACAACTTAGTGACCAACCATACGTCACTTATAACCCGACTAACCAAAATAGTAGGAAATGAGGATTAATGGGCACAATAACAAAACCTTAAGGATATCAGTTCCGAGGAACGATTCTCTAGGTGTGAGCCGCAGGATTTCTTCTGCTGGAACCTGGGCTAACCAGAACCCAGAGCCTAGGCAGGAGCTGAAGCCCTGAAGCCTTCCTTCGAACGGCTCTCTCTAGGAGCGTCTTGAAGTGTAGCGATGAACAGCCAAATCTATCCCAAGTCTCCAAAAAGCCCCGCCTCCAGTTCTGGCTCCTTTATGTATCTCCTCCCAGAGTCTGTTCGTGGGATCTTTTCAGCTGGCAGCAATTAAGCTCCTGCAGGAGGTGGTCGGTCTTCTAGTGAATTAACCTCACCTGTTCTCTCACAAGACCGTTCCAATCCCGCACTTGGGATCCTAAAAAACAGGTTTATCTCTCCTTCAGAAGTCCGTTATTATTTGAGTTTTCACCTGTGTCTTTTGTTTCACCTATATGTGACCTGCATGCAGACTGAGGCACTTTGTTCTGGGTGTTTTAAGTGCTCCAGCACTGTGCTGAAAACTGCCCTTCTTTCAGCCACCAAGCCACTTCCTCCCCTGCCAGTCTTCAGATGAGGATTTTATGTATTTAAAACAAATGATCACACTTACTTATATGGGGGACACTATAGTGTGTGTAGATCAGAGAGGACAGCTTGCAGGGGTAGGGGTCAAACTGAGGTTCTTGGGCTTGGTGGCCAGCACCTTTAGCCACGGGCCATCTTGCCTGCCTGCTTTATTAGACTCCATTGGAACAGGGCTCGGTGGTGGAGTCCTCGCCTAAACTGTGCCAGACTCAGGGTTTCACCTCCAGCATGGAGGCTATTGAGCAGGACAGTGCTGCTGCCCCACACCTACAATCCCAGTGCTTTGGGGGCTGAGGCAGGATGATTGCTGGGAGCTGAGGCCAGCCTGGGCTGCATAGGGAGTTCAAGGCCAGCCTTGGCTACATGATGACATCCTGTCTCAAAATGGCAAAACTATAATGATAATAATGAGCTAACAGATCCATCTCAGTGGTGCGTCTCAGCAGTTACATCCAGCTCTGCTATGCTACACGGTGCGTGCTTGTCTTCTGTGCCGTTTTCTCTCCCTAGATGACATGGCTGTAGAAGGCCCTGCAGTCAGACACGTTAACTTTTGTTCCTCTGCCTCCTCCTCTCCTGATTTCCTTCTTTCTTTCTTTCTTTTTTAGACACCATTTCTCTGTCTAGCCTTGGCTATGCTGGACTCACTTTGTAGACCAGGCTGGCCTTGAACTCACAGTGATCCACCTGCCTCTGCCTCCTGTGTGCTGGGATTAAAGGTGTGCGCCATCACGCCTGGCTTGATTTCTTATTTTTACTTGTGGGTGTTGGTTCCTGCATGAGTGTGTATAAATTGCACAGACAGGTGCCTGTGAAGGTCAGAGGAGGCAGCAGGGTCCCTGGAACTAAAATTGTAGGCTGCTGTGAGCATGCTTATCTCAGGCCTTTGCATGATCCATGTGTGGTCCTGACCACTAAGCTGTCTCTCTAGCACCCTCTACTATTTATTCTTTAAAAAGGGGTTGGGGGCTGTGGTGGTTGAATAAGTATGGACCCCATAGAGTCATGCATTTGAATGCTTGGTCATAGGGAGTGCCACTATTAGGAGGTGTGGCCTTGTTGGAGGACGTGCACACTGTCGGTGGGCTTTGAAGTCTCCTATGCTCAAGCTCTGCCTAGTGTAGAGTCAGAGGCCTCTCTTGGCAGCCTGAGGATCAAGATGTAGAACTCTCAGCTCCTCCAGCACCATGTCTGCCTGCATGTTGCCATGTTTCCCACCATGATGATAGACTGAATCTCGGAAAGTGTAAGCCGAGCCCGGCATGGTGGCGCACACCTTTAACCCCAGCACTCGGGAGGCGGATCACTGTGAGTTCGAGGCCAGCCTGGTCTACAAAGTGAGTCCAGGACAGCCAGGGCTACACAGAGAAACCCTGTCTCAAAAAACCAAACCAAACAAACAAACAAAAGAAAGTGTAAGCCAGCCCTAGTAATTGTTTCTTTTATAAGAGTTGTCTTGGTCATGGTGTCTTTTCACAGCAATAGAGTCCTAAGTAAGACAGGGCTGACAAGAATGCGTGTAGGTAAGGGACTCCCTGCCAGCCTGACAACCCTGAGCTCAATCCCCCGCATTACCATCCTGTTCTAACTCCCACTCACATGCTGTGGCATGTTTGCACAGGAGTGTACACACATACACATTTTTTTTTTTTTGAGACAGGGTTCCTCTGCTTCCTGAGTGCTGGGATTAAAGGCATGTACTGCTACTGTCCAGCTATTTTAAGTTTTTTTTTTTAAAGGTTAGGACCAGGGGCTGGAGAGATGGCTCAGAGGTTAAGAGCACTGTCTGCTTTTTTAGAGGTCCTGAGTTCAATTTCCAGCAACCACATGGTGGCTTATAATAAGATCTGGTGCCCTCTTCTGGTGGGCAGACAGAACACTGTGTATATAATAAATAAATCACTGTGTAGCTCTGGAGGTCCTGGAACTCAAACTCATAGAAATCTACCTGCCTCAACCTCCAGAGTGCTGGGACTAAAGGTGTACACCTCCCAATTTTTTAAGAACACCCCCTCTCGGGCTGGAGAGATAGCTCAGAGGTTAAGAGCACTGGCTGCTCTTCCATAGGTTCTGAGTTCAATTCCCAGCAACCACATAGTGGCTCATAACCATCTGCAATGAGATCCGGTACCCTCTTCTGTTGTGCACAATACTGTATAAATAATAAATAAATCTTTAAAAAAAAAAACAAAAACACCCCCTCACTTTGAGACAGGGTTCATGTAGCTGAGGTTGGCCTCCGACTCACTGTGTAGCAGTGGTGATGGCTTTGACCTCTGTGTCCTCCCACACCCCCTTCCTGAGTGCTGGGCGTATTTACATAGTTGTAGGGATGGAGCTATGCTTTGTGCATGCCAAGCAACCACTCTGCCAGCCTCGACCCTGTCAGTGGGTTTTTATGTGCACAGGTTGAAGGGGCCTCCCACCTCAGCTGCAGGTCACACTGCCATGACCAGCTTCTCTGTTCCTTTCTGCTCGTCCTCACTGTGAAGCTCGTCCTCTGCTCCGGCCTGGCCTAGAGAGAGCTTTGCTTTAGTGGTCAAACACCCAGAGAACTATTTCTCCATGCACTTGCCACACGGGAGAGCTGGTGCTCACCCAGAGTGCAGGCCCTGGGAGGAGGGCTGGGATGGCAGACTGGCACTCACATGGCTGCAGGCTGTGTTTGGCATCGTGTCTAGGCTTCTGAGTGGGACTTCAGACTGCAGCTGTCCTCCTGCACCCAGGGCACTATGGGCTCCCTGGGGAAACAGCAGGCTGCACGTTTTCAGTTGCTTTATGTACTCAGTCTCTGGCCGTGCATGCGCTGGTTTTATAAAGTGCATCATTTCCCAGGTCACATGTCCATGTAGCTGTCCAGCTCTGCCACACCTGGGCCGTTGCTACAGCAAGTTAGGATGGAGTGAAGGCCTTCCAGCCTGGAGCTCCTGCAGCCCCAGCACTCAGTGCCGCACTGGGGAAACGTCACTGTCCCACAGTAAACAGGGCTAGCGTGTTGTCTGTAATACAGACCTTAGGGAGCAGAGGCAGGAGCTTGCTGGGAGTTTGAGGTCAGCCTGAGATAAGTTGGAGTACTAGGTCGGCCAGGGATACATCCCAAAACATGGCCTTCCGACAAGAGTGCTGGATGAGTGAGCAGTGAGGAGCGGGGCCGTCTCTGTCAGGTATCCCAGCTGCCCTCGTCCTGGTCCTCCTCCACTTGGGAGCGTGTTAGAATGACAGGCATGTGCTACCTGCTTCCCTGTGGTCTGTTAGGAGAGTGGATTATACATACTTCTCCAGTAGTTCGTTCATTCTTCTCTGTCTTCCCACCCCTGCCACCTGTTGAGGGCTATAGAGCTCCTAGAATCCCCCAGTTTGGGACTGTGGGCATAGCTAAGGAAGAGCTGGCCTAGCATGTGTGAGTCCCAAGGATCAGTCCTGGCTACTGTAAAACACAAAATAAGCCCTTTCACAGATTCAAATTCTTACAACAAACAAACAAAAACACTACCTGTGAGTTGGGCATGGTGGCACACGCCTTTAATCCCAGCATTCAGGGAGGCAGATGCAGGTGGATCTCTGTGAGTTCAAGGCCAGCCAGGGCTGTTAAACCTTCTCTCAAGAAACCAAACCCAAACCAACCAAAGAAAACCCAGTATGTGTGGGTGTGGCGTGGACAGTGTCCCAACCTTTCAGAGAACAGATAGCATTTGGCATCTCCTCCTACCACGTATGCCGGTCTGGCTAGTCCATGAGCCTCGTGTTCTGCCTCTTCACAGTAGGGCTGCTGGGATTATAGCTGCCTCATGGAAAAGTGTTTTGGAGATCCAAACCCAGCTTCTCATGCTTGCAGGGCACGTGCTTTACCCCTGAGCCATCTCCTCAGCCCTAAAGGTCCCAGGCTTATATTCAAGTACAGTTTCAGCTGAGCGTGTAGTAAGTGGCTGTTGCAGGAGCTTGCCAGATACGGAGTCTTGTGAGGAGCCTGCTCTTGGCCGGGTCCTGCTGGGCTGTGATCCTTAGAGTGTCGCTCCACAGGGCGCTACCACACTCCCATTTTCTGCAGCGCACACAGCTGTGGTGTGCGTAGCTGCTTCAGCGGCCGTGTGCAGAACTGCTCCATGTCTCCCCCTGCCACCTTGCCCAGCTGGCACTGTGAAGGGTCCCAGGGACCTGGCATGCTCTGCAGCCTCCTGCCTCGAGTGTGGCCCTCTCCCTCTAGGGTCAGCCTTGTGTGGGTAGCTCGCGTGGTAGCTGTGTGCTCACCAAGGGCTGGACCCCAGCCTGGGAGCTCACCCTGGGGACCACTGCCTGCATCATGAGCTAGCCGTGACTGAGTCACTCACTGCTCATGCCTGTTTCACAGATGGCGTCACAGTGAACTCTGAGGCAGCCTGCAGGTGTGGCTTCAGTGTCCCCAGGAAGCCCTGGCATAAGAGGATGTATGATTCAGGTCTGACACCTGCCCTGTTTCCCATCTCTGTCACAGCACTCTGCTGTCTGCCTGCCCCTGGGTTGCAGCGGGCTTGCGGGGGCCTGGCTGTGGGAGCCTCTCTGGATGCTGGGCCTTGCTTCCCTTGACGGTGGAGTTAGCAGTTCTGCTTGTTTTGGGATTTGCCTTGAGACGGGCTGCCAGCATCATAGGCAGGCCTGTTAGGAAGTTTATTTTTTATGTTCTTAAAGACAGTTTCACTATGGAGCCCTAGGTGCTCTGGAACTCAGTATGTAGAGCAGGTTGGCCTAAGACTTACTGAAATCCTCCTGCCTCTGCCTCCTGAGTGCTGGGGTTACAGGTGTGCACCAGCACCTAAGGACATTTTGATAAATCTCTCTCACCATCCCTCCGTTTTCCTGCAGCTGTGGCTGTCACCCTCACCTCACGCTCTTCACTTGGCCCTGGTGTGCTCTGTGCTGGGTGATCAAGAACACATTTACCTCCTGTAAGCTCTGGGGCTTAGGAAGGCCAAGCAGGACATACCCTCCCCTGGGGAATCATTTGCAGGGTGTCAGCAGCCTGAAGCTTCAGGGTGTGGGGCCCTGTGGCTGAACCCGCCCTCACTGGTTGATCCTGCCTGCATCTGGACTGCAGCTTCTGGAAATCCCCAACAGGGGGTGCCCTTTTCAGAGAGTGGCTTGTTTGTTTACGTGTTTTGCTTTTTTTGTTTGAGACGGGGTCTCACTAAATAGCTCAGACTGTCCTGACTCACAAGACTCCTGCCTTGGCCACCCTCTCCCCCAGGCAACTCTTTCCTCCCTATAGAGGTGTCCTGTTGAGGCCAGTGGGGGAGGTAATGGGAAGAGTGGGGACCTGTGGACTGGAGCCAGACCTGGAGAGTCCTGACTGAGTGTGGAGTGTCCTTGGGCTTTCAGCATCTCGCTAGGTGTCCTGGAGGATGGCTGCTGCATGTGTCTGTGCGCTGTCACTTGGGAGGTGGCTGGGGGGACCTAAAAACAGTCAGCCAAGTGTGTGCTTGTGACTCAGGGTCACACACAGACATTCCACCCACACACGGGACTAGAAAGGAGGCAAAGAGAGGGGCTCCGCCACCACCACTCCTGGGAGTGCCCTCTGTGCACACATTCTTACTAGGA
>OU015752.1:428248-458789 GCA_907169655.1 Acomys percivali | reverse complement strand
CCACCACTCCTGGGAGTGCCCTCTGTGCACACATTCTTACTAGGACCGTGGCGTACTTTGGTGATGGCAAAGCATTGTGTATTGTCACCTCCACTTAAGATGCTAAGGTTGGCCTGGTGCAGTGCTGAATGTGTGTAATCCCAGCACTCTGGGAGGCAGAGGCAGGCAGATCTCTGTGAATCAGAATTGAGTCCCGGACAGCTAAGCCTATGCAGAGAAACCTTGTTTCAACAAAACAAAACAAAACAAAACAAAACAAAACAAAACAAAAAAGAGGCTAAGGCTGGAGACCACTTGACCCTAGGAGTTCAAGACAAGCTTGGGGTTAAGTGTGTCAGCTCAGCCCCTGCCAGTGATGTCAGTGCTCAAGAGTGCGAAGCAGGAGGAGCTGTCTGGCAGCGCCTCGTCCCATAAACATGAAACAAACCAGCAGAGACCAGCTGGACAGCGCCTGCTGGGAACAAGGCCAAGGGGGAGAGTATTCCGTGCTGGCTTGACCACATGTCTACTTGTGACTGACCACGTTCTGACTCTTCTGTTTTGTTCAGATTCCCAGTGGAAATCCGTTATATGAGTCTTATTACAAGCAGGTATGTCTCACTGCTATCTTGTTTGGTTTTTTTTTTAACATTTTCATTTATTTTAATGTGTAGGTGTGCATGTGTTCACCTGTGTCATGCGTGCTTGTGGAGGTCAGGGGACAACTCAGGGGGCGGGGCGGTCAGTGTTCTCCTTCTACCATGTGGGTCCAGGGATCAAACTCAGGCCATCGCCCACTGACTGTCTTTCCAGCCCGCCAGTGCCTTTGTGTATGTGTGTACGTATGTACGTGTGTATGTGTGTATGTATGTACATATGTATGTGCGTGTATGTATGTATGTATGTATGTGCGCATGTGTGTGTTGGTGCTGGGGCGGAACCCAGAGCCTCTTACATGCAGAGCTGCTCAGCCACTAGGTGCACCTGCCACCTGTTACCTTTGAAGTAGAAGTTGGGAGCACATATGAAGCGGCTTTTTGTGAGCACACATGGAGATGGCGTCTGTGTGATGGTTTTGTCGACTCTTGCTGCCCTGTTGCAGGTGGACCCAGCCTACACAGGGAGAGTTGGGGCCAGTGAGGCTGCGCTGTTTCTGAAGAAGTCGGGACTCTCAGACATCATTCTGGGGAAGGTAGGAAGATGAAGGCTGGCTCCTGCAGCCCCAGAGCAAGCTGGCCACGCAGACCTTCCCGAGGGCAGGCCAGGGCACCCCGAGCCTCTTTGATGTAGCTGCTGGGTGTGAAGACAGGCCTGGGTACCTTCCACGGCCATCCTTGCACTTAGGAGTTCCGGGCCAGCCTGGTCAGTCAGACAGTGCTCACCTTTGAGGGGCAGGCAGCAAGCCAGAGCACAGTGCTTTTGGTGTCTCGATAGCTACGGGTTTGTGTTGCCGTGTAATGACTCAGTGGGCGCCTTCACTCTGAGAACTAAGTGGGCATAGGGGGTTCTTTGGGCCCTGCCACCAAGCCAACAGCCTGGCAGGGCTGTTGGTCCCAGTGCCCATGACCGAGAAGCAGTTGATGTGACTCCTGTTACATCCAACTTGGTTGGTGAGTGACAGTCACATTCACAGCACTTTTGTGTCTCTACAGATATGGGACTTGGCGGACCCGGAAGGTAAAGGGTTCTTGGACAAACAGGTATATATGCACACACGGAGCAGGGGAGGCGCTGGGCACCCCTGAGGCTGGAGGACTTGTACGTTTCTGCCACTGTCCGCTATTGTCCACACACATCTGCCAGGCTCAAGTGAGAAGTTCTCACTTTGGAATGCAGGTCCTTAAGTATGCCTAGCGCCCTGACTCAGTGACACGCCTTTGCCTGTCGCCCATCTCAGCTTCTTTACCTGTTGCTGTGGTTAATTGCCCTGACAGAAGCAACTTGGGGAAAGGGCGCCTGTGGCTCACAGTGTCAGATACAGCTCACCTCAGGGGATGGGGTGGGGGCGGAGGGTAAGGGGAGTCAAGGCAGCAGGAGCCGGAAGCTGCTGTTCACATCCACTCAGGAGCAGGGAGAATAAATGCAGCAAGCCAGGGTTCAGCTAGTCCAGGCCCTCACCCAGGGTGGTGTGGCCACACCAGGATGGGCATCCCCAGCTCAGTTAACCCAAGGAGACCCCTCACAAGCCAATCCTCACTGAGACTTCCTGCCTAGGTATTCCATTGTCAAGCAGACAATCAAAACGCAAGCAGCCAAAGAGAGGGCTCAGCCCTAACTGAGTTCAGGGCCAGGACCCACATTTGGCAGCTTACAACCATTTGTAACGCCAGGTGGATCCCAGAGCACCCCATACACACTAACAGAGGCACACACCTCTAAACAAAACAAAACAAAAACCCTACACATCACAATGAATTTACCAGTGATTAAAACATTCTAAAGAATTAAAATCATTAAATGAAGTGCACCCTGTATGGTGGTACACACCTTTAATCCCAACACTCAGACAGTAGAGGCTGATGGATTTGTCTCTGTGAGTTCATGGCCAGCCCAGTCTATGTATGGAATGCCAGGGGAGCCCAAGGGCTACATAGTGAGACTTTGTCTCAAAAACAAAAAACTCAACACCCCCTACACACACACTCGCATAGGACAGACACAGAAGTGTGTGTGTGTGTGTGCGCGCGCGTGCCTGTGTATGGCCCATGGAGGTCAGAAGGTGTCAGATCCCCTGGAGGTGAGGTGCCTGATGGGGATGCTGGGAGCTGAGCTCTGGTTCTCTGCATGAGCAACTCTTAACCACGGAGCCATGTCTTTAGCCTAAAGACTGTTCTATATCAAAGTAGTTTTAGAATTCTGTAATTTATCAAAAGTAGGTTGTGGGTTCCTGTGCACCCCCTTCTAGCCCTTCATGCCTCTCCACAGGTATGCTTGCTCACACAGTTGTAATGTCATGTCAGACTGCTGTTGGCACAGCACTGAACCAGGGTCTGTGGCCAAGCTGGTCCTTTTTCAGCCTCCTGGTGCCGTCTTTCACGGGCATGTGTGCAGGACAACCCTGGCTCTCTCTGGCTGCCCTTTGGAGCCCCGGGCTCTGCTTTTTGGGAATATTCTGAGTGGAGTTGTTTGTCCTCGCAAAAGGCTTTGCAGTGCTGTGCGAACAGGCTTTCAAGGTGGTCCTGGGTGCAGAGGGTTCCCCAGCTCTCCCCCAGGTGCTGAGTAAGGCTGATCTTGGTGTCCCAAGCACTCAGTCCACCTGCACCTCCCTTCCTTGAGATTGGGGTGCGAGGCTGCTTAGTGATGGGACTGAGAAACTGTTGGCGGCTCCTCTGACCACACGGCTGCCCTGTTTTCAGGTTCCCCTGTGACATGGTGTGTTTCTCCACAGTTGGCCCATGGAAGGTGTAGCTCTCAGAAGCCATCCACGAAATTCTCATTGTGTTTCTAGCCCCCAAGTTCTTAGGCCAGGAGAGAAGCTACCACTGTAGAGTGCACAGCTGTCTCAGCCCCTGTCACTGATAGAGCGGACCAAAAGCCACTGGAGAGCAAGGGTTCATGTGATTCACAGAGTAGAGTCCACTTGAAACCAGAGTGGGAACCACAGACAGGAACTGAAGCAGAGGCCATGCAGGGCCATCGCTCCTTACAGCCTCCTCAGCCTGCTTTATTATAGAGCCTAGGACACCAGCCCAGGCGCAGCACTGTCTATGTGAGTCATTAATTAGGAACATGCTCCACAGACGTGCCCACAGGCCAGCCTGAGGGAGGATGTTCCTTCGTTGAGGTCCTTTCTCAGCTGACTGTTAAGTCTGTGTCAGATTCACAGCTTACCACAGCAGCTCATGCAGGCACTCTGGAGGCGGAGGCCTGAGGATTGGGAGCTCCCCCTCAGACGCAGTTGCACAGTAAGAGCCTGTCTCACAAAAGGTGGCTGGAGAGAGGGCTCGGAGGTTAAGTGCTTGCTGCTCTTACAGAGGACTGAGCTCAGTTCCCAGCATCCTCACAGGCTGCTCACAGCTGATGCAACTGCAGCTCCAGGGCAGCCACTGCCTCTGAACTCTAAGGTACCCACACTTGTGTGCACACACTCATTATTAAAAGGAGCAAAACTCATCAGGCAGGGGTGGTGCCCAGCTTTGCCTTTAATCCCAGCACTCAGGAGGCAGAGGCAGGCAGAGCTCCTGAGTTGGAGGCCAGCCTGGTCTACAAAGCAAGTTCCAAAACAGCCAGGGCTACACAGAGAAACCCTGTCTCTAAAAACCAAACCAAACTAAACAAGAAAAGAGCAAAACTAAATATCAAAACTAAGTATCATTGAGGCAGCTCCTCTGGTGAAGGTGCTTGCTGTCACACCGATGACCTGAGTTCAGTCTTTAGGCCCACATGGTGGCCGAGGGAGCTGGGTTCCCAAGTTGTCCTCATGCACACTGGATGCACAGGGCCCCTCCTCCCAAATAATTACTTGCAGTTTCTAAAAAAAAAAAATTAATCCAATACCTGTGTTGAGGTACAGCTTAGGAGGAAGTGCTCGCCTGGTATCCCCAAGGCTTTAGATGGAAAACACACACACACACACACACACACACACACACACACACACACACGGCAGGATGGGCATATCTGACCATCTGTCATTGTGAGCACGTGGACTGTTCCAGCATTTCCTGACCTAGAAGCTGGAAATCCCATGGCTTGAATCGTTTTACCACTCAGTACTTACTAATAGCCCTGCTGTGGGCTCTGCAGTCATCACGGGATGAGAGTCATCCTGTCCTGCTTTATGGTGCTGACGCCTTCTTCTTCTGGGTCCATAGGGTTTCTATGTTGCACTGAGACTGGTGGCCTGTGCACAGAGTGGCCACGAAGTCACCTTGAGCAATCTGAACCTCACCATGCCACCACCGAAATTTGTGAGTGTGCAAACCATACCCTCCTAGTGCTATGTGCATACGTGTGAGTGACAGCTCCGTGTTTTCTCTTTGTCTTTCCTGTGTTGTAGTCAAAGTGAAATACACATAAAAATTCACCATTTTTAAATGCACAGCTCAGCTAGACGTGGTGGCTCATGCCTTTAATCCCAGCACTTGGGAGGCAGACAGATCTCTCTGAGTCTGAGGCCAGCCTGATCTATAGAGTGAACTCCAGGACAGCCTGGGATACACAGGGAAATCCTGTATCCAAAACAGAACGAATAACTAGAGTATACAGTTGGGTGGCACTTACACAGGACAGTGCTGTGCAGCGTTGGCCTGACTTCCGGTTCTCCCCTCCCAAAGGGAAGGCCCTGGCCGCGCCCAAGTCTCCATTTCTCCATCTCCATTTTCTTTCTGTGTCAATTTGTCTTTTCTGGACATTTCTCAGTCCAGTCACACAGTACATGGCCTTGTGTGTGGCGTCTTCCCCTCAGCCTGCCCACTTCATAGCCCCAACCAGGGCATCCTTACTGTCATGACCCTCTGCTGGGTGCTGCTCACCTGTTGGACTGCTGAGCTCCGAGGTGGCCGCCTTTGGCTGTTGAGAGCTTTGCAGCTATGAGTGGTCATGGATTTGTGTGTGCACCTCTGGCTCTACACCTGGGAGGGGAGCTGTGGGGTCATAGGTCACCCCAGTTTGGTGGCCTTCCCACTTTGGAATAAGATCCTTTTGGTTGTGTTTGCCTTTTTTCCTCAGCATGACACCAGCAGCCCACTGATGGTCACACAGTCGTCTGCAGAGACCCACTGGGCCGTGCGGGTAAGTGAGCAGGGACAGTGCCATTATATCTGAAGTGCCTCTGTGTTTGTATGTCTCCACAGGATCAGAGGATCATATCTGTGTTTTGAGTTAATTTCCTTAAGGTTTTAATTTGTTTTTAATTATTTGTATATCTGTGGTGCCCTTGGAGGCCAAAGGCTGGGGTGGGAACCCCTGGGACAGGAGTTACCAGCTGTTGTGAGCCTCCTAACTTGGGTGTTAGCAACTGCCCTGGGTGCTCTTAACCCCTGAGCCCTCTCTCCATCTCTTGTTCTGCTTTATTGAGAAAGGGTCTCATGTCGCCCAGGCTGATGTCAAACTCAGACTGTTGCTATTGACCCTTGACCCTCTGCCTCCACCTCCCACGCACAGAGACGGGAGACATTTGAGATGGGGGCTCCCATGTCACACAGGCTGGCTTTAAGCCCTCTGGCATTTCACTCCTGTTGCAGTGAAAGGACGAGCCGCTTGGTCCCACTGGAGGTTAGATTTGGCCACACTCATTCCAGAGCTAAACGTCTGGTGCGGCCCTAAGAGCCACTGCAAAGGTGTTGCCCTGCTGGCCAGGCCCCTGCAGCCACCCGCAGAGAGAGACCTGGCCCAGCTTGTCTTCTGCTCAGCGTGGCCCTCATGGTGCCAGGGAGCTGTTCCTCCCACGCCATAAACTCCCTGGCAACTCAGGCAGCCGGGGTTACTCTGAGACGGCTGGCTGCTCCACTGTGCAGCTGAGCTCCGTGTAGGCCGGCCTGGCCGTGGATCCACACTGCGTGCTCTCTACTCATGCTTGCTCCTTCTTTCCTGGTAGGTGGAGGAGAAAGCAAAGTTTGATGGCATCTTTGAAAGCCTCCTACCAGTCAGTGGTCTGCTATCTGGAGACAAGGTCAAGCCAGTCCTCATGAACTCGAAACTACCTCTGGATGTGCTAGGCAGGGTAAGACTGGGCGGGCGCTTTCCCACCGTGCCCACTGTGCCACCAGGTGCTCCCCGTGTGTCAGCACTGCTCTTGTGCCCTGTGACGATAGATGTTGGCACCCTTCCACTGGATGACAGGAGGCACGTGCCGAGCCTAGCACCAGGCCCTCTTTTCTTCTCCTTCCCTCCCTCTCTTGCTCTCGTTCTCACTTTCTTTCTCCCTCTCTGAGCCTGCATAGGGTGCATGTACTTGTGGGTTCTGAGGAACACCTTGGGAGCACTCTTCTGAACTGCTGTGTACTTCTTGTATGGGGTCATTTACTGGGCCTGAAATGTACTAACCTGGCCAGAGAGTCTGGGCATCACCATCTCTGCCTCCCCAGGACTGCCCTACAAGTGCATGCTGCCACATCCAGCTCTAAAACACAAGTTACGAGACAACAGCAACAAAAATCCCCAAGTTACGTCAAACCTTTTTTTTTGAGACAGGGTTTCACTGTGGAGTGGAGCCTGGTTGACTGGAACTCTTTGTGTAGATAATGTTGGCCTCAAATTCATAGAAATCTGCTCCCCTCTGCCTCCCAGTTCTGGGATTAAAGGCATGTGACACAGTGCTACGTACTTTAAAAACTTAGTATGCGTACCACAGTGTATCTGTGAAGGTCATAGAAAAGCTGGCAAGATCTGTTCTCTCCTTTCACCTGGGGATTGAACGCAGCTTGTCAGGCACCTTTACCTGCTGAGCCATTTCATTGACTCTTGGCATCTGTTTTTTGTCGTTTGTTTGTTTTTCAAAACACGGTTTCTATATATAGCCTTAACTGTCCTGGACTCACTCTGTAAACCAGGCTGGCCTCGAACTCACAGTGATCCGCCTGCCTCTGCCTCCCAAGTGCTGGGCAAAAAAAAAAAAAAAAAAAGCAGAGTTTCAGTTTGGGAGCCAAGGCTACACAGAGAAACCCTGTCTCAAAACAACAAAAACAAAAAAAGGAAAAAAAATGAAAATGCTTTTTCTTGCCTGTTAGTCTGGAGGCTAAGTCACTTTCAGCTCTGTTGCAGGGTTAGCTATTTTATTTTTGGTTTCATCATTTTGAGATGGTGTTTTCTGTATCCCATATTGGCTGGGAGTAACTTAAGTGCCTATCCACCTCCATAGCACGTTTCTTTTATTTATTTATTTCAAAGCCTCAATTTTAGTGGATGTAGCAGTGCACACCTGGGATCCCAAAAGGCTGAGGCAGGAGGATCATGAGTTTGAGGCCGGCCCAGTGTGTATAGCAGGATCCTGTATCAGGAGCCCTTCATCAAAATGAACCTTGGGCTGGAGAGATGGCTCAACAGTTAAGAGCACTGTCTGTTCTTCCAGAGGTCCTGAGTTCAATTCCCAGCATGGTGGCTCACAACCATCTGTAATATGATCTGATGCCCTCTTCTGGCCTGCAGGTGTACTTGCAGGCAGACCACTGTATACATAATAATAAACAAATCTTTTAAAAAAAAAAAAGAACCTCAACTTTGTTTCTATTAATATGAAGTGTTTGTCTTCAGGCATGGCTGTAGCTCAAGGCATAGTCCTGGCAGCCTGCTTCCTGGTTTATGTGGGCCAAGCAAGCTTGTTGTCATCTGTGGGGCTTTGCTACAGAGCTACGGAGATCTTTCAGCCAGAGCCAGAGGCCCCTGGCCTCCCACAGAGCCTAAAAACAGCAAACATTGAGGTCCCCAGTAGCTCTGAGACTATCCTAATGCCCATTAGATATGCCTAAAGTTCTAGAATTATAGGCGTGTGCAGCACCCGGCTTTCCAGTTAAACACTTCAAAGTAGACTTTGGGGCTGGAAAGATGTCTTAGGGCTTAAGAACACTGCAGAGGATGCAAGTTTGATTCAAATTTCAGTATAAAGGGTTGCTTGCAGTGTAGTTTCCACCTGGCCTTTGTAGGCAGAGTGGGAAGATGCAGGTCTCACCTTGGTCCTCTGCCCTGTGCGAGGATGGTTCCCAGACAGCTGCAGGCTGGTGGGGCTGTTGTCGTTGCTTGGGTTTCTTGTTTTGACTTTTTAGGTAGGGTCTTAGTCACTGTTCTGTTGCTGTTAAAAGACACCATGACCAAGGCAACTCTTAGGGAGGAGAGCATTTGATTGGGCTGCCGACAGTGGCAGCAGACAGACGTGGTGCTGCAGCAGCAGCTGAGAGAGACACACTGGCCCACAGGCAGAGAGGCAGGGGGAGACCTGGTGTGGCCTTTTGAAGCCTCAGAACTCACTCCCCAGTGACACAACTTTTCCAGCAAGGCCACACCTCCTCATCCTTTTTAACAGTTCACCAACTGAGAACTAAGTACACAGATGCGTGAGCCTGCAGGCCCATCCCATTCAGACCTCCACAGAGGGTGTCTTGCTCTGTGGCCCCGGCTGCCTTGAGCTCGGTCCTCTTGCCGCAGCCTCTTGTCACACACCAGCTCTTACATGCTTTTCCTTTTCTTCTTTGTCTGTGTTTGTGATGTGATGCCTGCCTGTGTGCCTGTGTGGGAGCACAGGTGCCTGCCTGCCTGCCTGTGTGGGAGCATAAGTGCATGTGTGCCTGCCATACAGGCGCTTCCTCTCTACGTCATCCTCATGGATTGTCTGTCCCCTGCAGGTCTGGGACCTCAGTGACATTGACAAGGACGGACATCTGGACCGAGATGAGTTTGCTGTGGTAAGTCCTCTGTGTCCCGTTCCCACCTTGCTGAGGCCTAAGCCTCATATTGGTGGGTGCAGGAGTCTTTCATGTTTCTTTAATTTTAAAAGTGTTTATTTTGACATTATCCCAGTACTAGGAAAAAGTTAAGGAAGAAGTACAGGAAAGTCCAGAGTCGCCTTCACTGATGCAGTGTGATTATTCTACAAGGCCTGCTTCACCCTTCTTCTTCTTCCTCCTCTTCCTCCTCCTCCTCCTTCCTCTCTCTCTCTCTTAAATATTTATTTATTATGTATACAATGTTGTATCTGCATGTACAACTACACACCAGAAGAGGGCATCAGATCACATCATAGATGGTTGTGAGCCACCACGTGGTTGCTGGGAATTGAACTCAGGACCTTTGGAAGAGCAGACAGTGCTCTTAACCTCTGAGGCATCTCTCCAGCCGATTTCTAGTTATTTTTAATCTGTCAATCTAGGAAACTTATTTTTCGTAATTAAACTAGTATCTAACAAGACCATGAATTTGATTGTCTGACTGCTAGCTAATACACATTTTTTTACTTATCCTAAACAGTTGTTAATAATAGCTTTCGAAATGACTAGAATTTAACATTGCATTTTTAAGAATTACGTAGGTACAATGCCTTAGTATGTTGTAGTCAAATAAAATCTTAAATCTGTTTTAAGGCGTTTTACTTATCATTCTTATCAATTCCTTTAAAACAATAACAAATATCTGTCTTCCATAGAATGATCAAAAACATCCGCCCTCTCTTGGAAATGGGGCGTAGTTTTCTTACATCGCTTTGTGTTGATTTAGGGCGTAGTTTTCTTTTGGGGGCTCAAGAAAATCAAGATATTTTCCAGTCTTAGTAAAGTTAGTTATGACTTTTGCTGTCTGGTGTCTGCATGCTGAGAAAGTTCAGAGCTTAACTGAGGTCCTGGCCTGAGCAGCCTGTGGTGCTGCATGATCTAGGTTGTTGTTCTGAAATTATCCCAGCTGTAGATTTTGGAGGAAACAGTTATTGAAGCCATTTATGTGGTTGGATTACCTGGGCTACTTGTCTTTTTCCTCTTGTTCTGCAAAATATTAACTTTCAAAGTTATTATACATTTTGTATTAATATATGTGTGAGCTGTTCATTGAGCACAGTTCAGTTAAAGATGATTCTCTGTTCTGTGTTCAAACAGGTAAGGAACCAAACTGTGATATAATTTTTATCTGTGCTATTTAACTAATTTTTATCTATGCCATTTAAAGAATGGCACGATAAGTCCTGGGGGATTTGGAGCCAAAGATTTGCTGGCTGTGCAGAGCTGAAGTCCTGGCTGGATTCATTTTCATGTCTCGGTCAGTCTCAGAGCTGTTCCCATGTGGAGGGATCAGCAAATTATATTACCTGTCCTGTTGGGTCTTGGTTTCCTTCCATCTGTCTGTAGCCAAGATCTTTAGGATGTTTCCCCCTGTCAAATCTGATTTCCATCAGTTTGGATGGAATACGTAGCTTTTTGTTTGCTATTGATACAAGAGCATTTTCCCTTTCCCAATGCAACATATTTCCTATATTCAGTTTTGGAACTAGGACCTTTACATGCTGATTTAATTCAGCAGTTCTGGCCTGGAGAGATGGCTCAGTGGTTAAGAGCACTGACTGCTCTTCCAGAGGTCCTGAGTTCAATTCCCAGCAACCACATGGTGGCTCACAACCATCTGTAAAGTGATCTGGTGCCCTCTTCTCGCAGGTGTACATGTAGGCAGAGCACTGTATATATAGTAATAAATAAATCTTTAAAAAATTCACCAGTCCTTTCTAAAATCCAATATATCTTAGCAGGTGTGGTACTTGTCTCATTTAATAATTTTGAAATCAACAAATCATTATTTAATCTATTTTGCAGAGATATTATATTCCCCTTCTGTTTTATGAGCACCCTTTTAAAAATTACTATTAGATCTTTTCATACTTGTTTGATCTATAGGATTATAATTTATATCTGTGACAGGTTTAATGTCATAATGACTAAAAAATAGCTTTATTCCAATGGATACACACGCTGAAGCACCATCAGCCCCAGTTTACAAAGGCGTCTCCAAGACAGTCCCCATCTCTAACAAACGTGTAACCCTAGGATCCTGCTTTCCAGAATCTAAGGCAAGGCCCGTTGGAATTCTGTACATGAACCTATGGCACGGTGCATGGATCTCAGCTCTCTGATCTCTGCAAAGTGGAGCACACAAGCCACGGTGTGACCTTGTTCCAAGGCAACACCAAGCAGCATCTGTGCTCCTGCTTCAGCATATCGACCTTCATGCAGTAACTGAGCCTTGAAGGTGCACACACAGTATCCTGTCTGACATGGCGGCCTAAGGCTGAGGCCTTTCTGGCCAGCATCTGGCCGAGCTGCCTTTTTGCAGCTTCTTCCAGCCTTCGTGCATCTTCCTCATCTGGATCTACCTCTTCTGGTGTTACTCTAAGTCCCAGGTTGGATTTCTCTGAAGGTTCCCTATTTTAGTTCAAAGATTCCTCCAACCTCTGTTCTATGGCCCTTTAATGTAGCATCTAATTTCTCAGCTTGTTCCTTTTCCAAGTCTGTCTTATTCTGATCTCTCCCAAAGAAGGCATACAAAATAGAAGTCATCAATGAACAGTTCAGATGCTTGAGGCTTCTCAGTCTGGTGGTTTTTGGTTGTTTTGTTGTTGTTTTTTTGTTTTGTTTTGTTTTGTTTTTTGGCTTTTTTCTTTTTTCCCCCTCCCTTACTGGATCCTGGCCTCTCCCCAGCTTTGGGAAGTTATTGGGTCCACAAGTGTTTGTTTCTCTGGCCTGTACAATTCGTGCCTGCAAGAAAGAGCCCCTTCTCAAAGAGATTAAGCTTCCTCCTTTGGTTACGAAGTCTGGCTCTGAGAAGCTTGCTTGTGCTAAAGAGCCACTTTTTTCCTTTCTTAGCAAGGGCTTCTCTGGGGTTTGTATCAGGTTTTGTTTTTCTGCAGCTGGCTGGAGGATCTAATCAGGAAGCTGTGAGCTTTAGGAACTGTAGTTGCTCTCTTAATGCACAGAACTTAGACACTGCTCTGTACTTTTACTTTCTATGTAAGTTTGACCCTATGTTGGGTGTCAAAATGTTAAGGTTATTTTTATAAAACTGTGTGTGTGTCTCTATTTCTCTTTTAACCCAGCTATCACACAGATAATTGAGACTCTTTTATGTTTCTTTAATAATAAGCTTCACAAAAAAATAAAAAATAAAAAATAAGTTTCACAGCACAAGAACTGAGCAGTTATTGCTCTAATCTTAACCCTTTAAGCTAAAATGGCTTCCTCCCAGCTCGCATCCCAGAGATGCCTGCTTTCCTGCTCCAGTTCTCTCTCCTGATATTTCCAGGACCTCTGCCTGTGACTGAATCCTCTCCTCCCTCTTCTAACTCCTCCTCCCCTGGCTGGCAGGAAGTCCAGCCCTATTCTCTCCACTGCTCAGTAATTGGCTGTAAGCTGCTTTATTGGCATATCAGGGGGCAATTGGGGAGCAGAGTTTATACAACATTGAGAGAGGAGATTCTCAGAACAAGGATTGCAACCAGATATGGTGGGTACAGAAATCAGCATTTGAATTACATAGCAACCTTCTTTCTGCACTTGAGACTGCATGAGGTCTCTGTTGTGTGCTGTGGCCCCTGCTCCCTCAGTGCCCTTTTCTTTTCATTGGCACCATAGGCTATGCACTTGGTGTATCGCGCCCTGGAGAAGGAGCCAGTGCCCTCTGTCCTGCCCCCGTCCCTCATCCCACCCTCTAAGAGGAAGAAGACGGTATTCGCAGGTGCTGTACCTGTCCTGCCTGCCAGCCCCCCGCCCAAAGACAGCCTCCGCTCCACGCCATCCCATGGCAGCGTCAGCAGCCTCAACAGCACTGGCAGCCTGTCTCCAAAGCACAGTGTCAAGCAGACTCAGGTCAGTGCCCAAGGCCCCACCTGCATCATTTCTCAACAGCAACAATGAGAAAGCTTTGGTGAAATTCTTTTAAAAATTCACTAGAGATGACTGGAGTGATGGCTTAGTGAGTAAGAGCACTGACTGCTCTTCACAGCACCCAGGTTCAATTCCCAGCATGTAGCCCATGGACTTAGCAGTCAAAATAACAGAGCTCATTAGATAGGTCAGTCAGTAAGTAAATAAACAAGAGAGAATCATGGAAAATTCCAGGAATTCAGAATGAGCTTCTTACAGGTGAGTGAAACTGTCCCCGGGGTCTGTGGGCCTGGGTTCCAGGACCCCCAGGGGGCCAGTGCCCTCTAGGGCTCACACTGGAGTGACTTGTTGAAGTGACTTGTGTCTGCACGGAACCTGTGCGTGCCCCTAGCCTCACCACACTGAGGAAAGACTCACTCGCTTATTTACCTGTTTATGTGCGTGTGTTGTGTAAGTGTGTGCACACATCTTGTCTGGAGGGCGGAGGAGGGTATTAGACGTCCTCCTCCATTCCTGCACCTCTATGCTTTTGAGACAGGGCCTCCCACAGTAGGAGCTGCAGGACTTGCAGGATGCCCTGCTCTATTGTTACGTGGGTCTGGAGCTGGCACTTCTGTTCTCACGATTATGCAGCAAGCAGTCTTAACTGCTGAGACAGCTCGCAGCCCTGGCCCCTGCCCTCTCTAACTGTTCTGATGCCCTGAGCTGCAGGAGAGGAGGAGGAGGGGCTCCCACTGCACGGCTGCTGCGCGGCTGCTGCTCTGCTGTGCTTACAGCTGTTTATTGACGTGTGTGCACATGTGGCCTAGGTGCCGTGCAGGACCTTCTAACCACAGGCCTGCCTTGCTCACTCATTGCTGACACAATCGCATGGGTGTGCCTGGTTCTGGCACTGATGCAGGAGCTTATTTTATTGGTACAGCACACAGTGCTTTCTCTATCCCAGATTTTAATTTCTTGGGCCCTGTCCATTCAGAAGCCTCCTGCCTTGTCAGCTCAGCTTGTCTCACTCCTGCCGCCTTCTCCCTACTCTCTGCTTCCCGACACCAGCCTGATGTGGCCCCTTGACTCAGAGGCAGCACTCTGACACAGCATAACGGAACCTTACAGCAGGTCACTCATGAAGACCTGGGAAGGCTTTACTGGCAGAGGACATCATTTCCCTGTGCCATGAGCATTTGGGACAGAAAACCAGTGAATTGCACACAGCTGTAACATCGAATCTGGCATTCTTAGTCATGTTAAGATAGGGGAGTGTTTGGGAGAGTGTGCTCAGGGTCTGTGTACATGCTGCTAAAGTTTTGGTGGCCATGAAGGTCAGTAGCTGGCATGTACTGATGTGCCTCGTGGGCCCAAAGAGGCTGCATAGGGCATGGCTGTGCAGCACAGAGCAGTCACTACAGATAAATATGTCCCATGCCCATTAAGACTGGGTTTCACTGGTGGTAGCCAGCTGTCCAGGAACACGTACTCTTTCTGCTTCATCCTCCTCAGAGCTGAGGGGTGATTGTACTAAAAGTCAACAGTAAGACCAGCGGGACCTGGTTGGTATGTGCAGAGACTAGCAACTGCAGTTTCTGCCTGGATGGTTAGCATGAGACTGTCCAGCTCACAACCCCCCCCCATGCTGTGGCTCTGGGTTCACAGCCGTGTAGCAGCAGAGAACCCCAACTGGTCCAAACCCCACTGTGTGCAAGTCTGTGCATCTGTCCCTTCTTCATTCCCTCGCTGCCCCTAGCCAGGGCTCCAGGACCCGAGTTCATGACCTGACACTGTCTGTGAGAGCTCTGTAAGCAGAGCCAAGGGCCGAAGCAGGGCTCACAGGGAAGTCACTGTTAAAACCTCTTTCAGCTGCCAGTGGCCTGGGTGGTACCTGTAGCAGATAAGATGCGTTTTGACGAGATCTTCTTGAAGACAGACCTGGACCTCGATGGCTATGTGAGTGGCCAAGAAGTGAAGGAGATCTTCATGCACTCAGGCCTCACACAGAACCTTCTGGCACACATCTGGTAAGGATGGGAGCCTGGTGGAGGTAGCTCTGAGAGTCTGGGAAAGAGAGGGACTGGTGGGAGGGTTCCAGTTTCCCTGGTGTTGGTGTCCCGTGTGCACGGTCAGCCCTCAGCTGGTACTGGAGAGCTGTGCTGGGACAGTCCTCTCCACAAACCTTTCCTGCCACACCTGCCTTGTTGTTCCACCTGCTGCTTGGGTAAGCTCAAAGAGGGCCTGGACCAGTCCAGTGAGGGCCCTCTTGGAAGGACACCAAGGACGAACGCACGTGCATTCCACTGAAGTCCAGTGGGGGACCCCAAAGCAGCCACGGGGGCGAGTGCCCTCCATAGCTGCATTGATGGAGTGGTCCTCTTAAGTAAACTTTCCACACTCGATGGGCCCTGGCACCTCCTGATACCCCAGCGTCCTGTACTCCCGGCTGCCGCTGCTGCTAGGCACACACTCCTCTCACAGGCCGCTCCAGGTCCAGGTGCTGTTGGCTTCCAGGTGGGAGCAAGTGGACCCCAGAGGCCCAGGTTCCACTTCCCTCAGGAACCGCTGGAGGGCTCAGATGGAGGTCTGTACACGCAGCTCCTGATCTCACGTGGGCGTAGGAAAGCTTCCCATTGTGTTACAATTAGCTCTTTTTAATGAGATTGCCTTGGTCCAAGGTTAGTGGAAACTTGGGCATCTCAAAGCTGGTGGTAATACCACAGTGTTCGAGCCCTTCAGCTAAGCTGCAGTGCTAGCAGCAGACGGTGCAGGCCAACACCCTTGCCTGCTCAGTTGCTGCAAGGCAGGTCCAGTGCCAGCTGTCAGCAGCTTGCCTCTGCACACAAGCACTGAGCTCACAGCGATAAGGCAGGCTTCAGCATCGACTCAGGCAGTTATGGCTGCCTGGCTGGCAAGGGGGTGAGTCTCAGCCAGTTAGTCATGATGAAATAGATTCTGGCCCATTTATTTCATGTGAAACAGGGACTTACGAACCTTAGCAGTGGGAGGAGTTTCAGGGGTGAATGTGTCTGAGTCACTGGGTCTTGGTGTGCCAGGGATACTTCATGTACATGCAGCTGCACAGTCCTATCAGAAGAAGAGGAGCACCTTATTATCCTATTTGCGTGGGGGGGGGCACGAAGAACTCTAGGTGTGGGAAAAGATCATTGGCTGAAAGCTAAGACACCAAGACACCTCATTAGCATGGGGAAGGTACTTCCAGGAACCCCCAGGTGCACACTCAACAACTGGTCTCTTAGCCGTTGTTACAGGTTGGGCCTGTAATGTCCCTGTGGGCTGTGTGGTATGACAATCCTTAGAGGACCTAAGGTTTCCCCAGGTCAGGGGAAGGAGGGAGCCCAGCTGAGGAAAGAAGTCTACCATTTTAGCACCAAGTTCAGGACTGTCTTATAATGCCAGAATTCAGCCTTGACAGCAGGGTCCAACACCCAGGCTACATGAGATTAGGGCAGAAGTGCATACAGGGCTCAGGAGGTGTAGGTGAGGGGCCAGCGACCTTGCCAAGCCTGCCCTCCTATGGGGGACTGGTTAGGGTTTTTATTTCTGTAATAAAGCACCATGGCCAAAAAGCAATGTGGAAAGAGTTCATTTCTGCTTACATTTCCAGACAGCAGTCCATTACTGAGGGAAATCGGGCAGGAACTCAAGTGTGGCAGGAGCCTGGGGGCAGGAGCTGAAGCAGAGGCCACAGAGGGTGCTGCTTACTGGCTTGCTCAGTCTCCTTACACAGCTCAGGACCACCTGCAGACCACCCACAGTGAGATGCCCACCCCATCAGTCGTTAGTTGAAAAAATGTTTCCACAGAGCTGCCTAGGGACAGTCTGATGGAGGTGTCCTCTCAAGAGTCCTTGCAGATGTATCTAGGTTGCATAAAGTTTATAAAACCAGCCAGCTGGCTCGCTCTAGGGTTCTCCTGCAAGTAGTCACAGCTGTTGTAGCATCTAACAAACACTTGGTGCTGGTTGAGGGAGCCACCTTCATCCTCCCTGTTAAGTGCTAGGCAGAGCTGGCATCTCAGAGTGGGGCTCCTGAGGGTGACTGGCCTGGTCCAAGTTATTGTTAGCTAGTCCTGAACTATGGCCTCCAGTGGCTGCCTGTGCCTCAGGGACTGTGCTGGTCACCTCATGGCCAGAAAGAGCCTTCTTGAGTAGTCCTAGCTGGGCTGCTGGTCCTTCAGAGCTGAGCTGCTGCACTCAGGTCTGGAGGAGCTTCAGACAGCTGCACCTGCTCTGCAGTGGTGCTCTGCAGTGGTGCTCTGCAGTGGTGCTCTGCAGGCGTGCTCTGCAGGCAGCTGCTGCCCATCACCAACAGTGAACGTGCTTGTCCTCACCACCCCTTCACTGTCGGCTCATCTAGGACTCTCCTATCCTCCCTGGTTCCACATGAGACACAGAGGCCAGGGGCAAGCTCCTGGTAGCGCACACACCGTGGTCAGGGAGTGTGTCTGGAGACCTTTAGAGTGCAGCTCTCCTCATGTGGCTCGTGCACAGACTCCAGATGTGTGATTAAACAGGAGTGGAGTGAAGCCCTTCCCCAGCTGCCCGGAGGCTTGTGGGCTATGCTAGGCAACTGCATCTCTGGAGTACCTTGCACAAGATGAACCAAGAAAACCTTGACCCTTGTAGCCAGCTGGGTGTGTGTGTGCTGTGGGGAGGGGTCCTTCCTGAGAGCAGGTGCCTCTGAGTCCGGCCGGCTAGCCTCGGGGATGCCGACTCATCAGCACCAGTGGGTGCACTGAGGCAGTGTGAGGCTTGCTCTGGTCCGGTTGGCTTGTAAGCAGGACTGGCTCAGGGTTGGTGGCAAGTGCAGCTGTGGTGTGTAATTGCATCTCCCGTCTCTCCCAGGGCCCTGGCTGATACAAGACAAACGGGGAAGTTAAGCAAAGAGCAGTTCGCGCTAGCTATGTATTTCATTCAGCAGAAGGTCAGTAAAGGCATCGACCCACCTCAAGTCCTCTCGCCTGACATGGTGCCACCCTCGGAGAGAGGCACGCCCATTCCAGTGAGTAGCCAGACCATTGTTTCTGTTCATCCTGCTACCTGCCAGAAGGTGGCGCTGGTCCCCCTAGGGCCCCACAGTCCTCAGTCCCCAAGGCCAGGGTTGGGGTAGAGGATACTGTGACTGAGCCACCTCGCATGCCATAGCACTTGGGTCCCCTGCTGTACCAGAGATGTGACTCTGTGTCTGACTTTTGATCCTAGGACAGCTCAAGTGCTCTGGGGTCAGGGGAGTTCACTGGTGTGAAAGAACTGGATGACATTAGCCAGGAGATCGCACAGTTACAGAGGTATGGGACTGTCTGCCTCCTGGTGGCTGCTGCTGCTGCCTTGTGTCCCTGCCCTTGTCAGCCCTGAGGGAGGGGAGGCCACCAGTCTTGTCAGATCTCTTTCTGTTTGGGTCTTGTTACTCTGAGTGTATAGTTCAGGTAGCCTCAGGCAGGTTGCGGCTACATAGCTGCCTAGGGACACAAACAGCAGACAGCTTAGGTGACCTGGAGTGCACAGTGGGCCAGTTCCTCACTGCCTCCTGCAGAGGTTAGAGGTGTCCACAGGGCTTGGGGACCTCACTGTTCCTTTACCACAAGCCAGGTGACTGCACTGCATTCCCCCAGCACCTCCTCAAAGTCTACTGTTCCCTGGGTCCCATTTGCCTGCAGTTCTTTGTCCCCAGTGTCCTCCTCTTTGTTGAGTGGACCATCAGCCTCAGACTGCTGAGTGCCATTTGATTGGGTGTCAGGTGTAGGGGACGGTTTCTCTCAATGTGACAGTCACAGAGTTAGGCAGCTTGGTGGCATGAGTGTATTATCCCACAGAGAGGGAGTTTAGTGCCTGAAGCTGTCTGGGGTGTTGGAGCCCGAAGAAGAGGTGCATGCCTGGGCTTCTGTCTGGCTCCAACCTCCCCATTTCCTTGCTGGTGTCAATTGGGGTCCCTTGCTAATGCTGGAGACCACCCCTGTTCCTCCCTATGTACCTCCTGTGTGCCTGTTTGCTCCCAGGTGGTGGCACTGGAAGGGAGGCCTCTCGTCAGAGTCCTGCTGCAGCCTAGGCTAGGGAGCATTGTTGGTTAGTACAGGAGTGTTGCTGTAAAAAGTACCTGAGGCTAGCTCATGTGTAAAGAAAGAGGCTTCCTTAGCTCAGTTTTAGAAGCTGATCTATGTGGCCTCTGGTGAGGACCTCAGGACACGTGCTGCGCGGTGACACTTGGAGGCAGGGGTCATTCTGTATGGCATGTGTGGAAGGCTCAGGCCTGACATGAGCTCTGCTGTGTAGTGTCAGCTGTTTCTTGTTTCTAACCTGCAGAGAGAAGCACTCGCTGGAGCAAGACATCAGAGACAAGGAGGCGGCGGTTAGACAGAAAGCCAGCGAAGTGCAGGTGTGGGGTGCAGGACCACGCTTTAGGGACAGCCTTGGGATTGCTAAGTGGTTTTGTTTCCTTGGTGGGATTGGGAGTGGAAGCTGGGGTTTCACTCGTGCGTAAAACCCCAGGCCTCACCTGTGCTCAGGTGTCAGAGACAGAACGTAGGAGCCTCATGTGCATCCCTGGCATGGGAGACGATGGAGCCCTTCCCCACACAGGTTCTACCGCTGAGCCACAGTCCAGCCCAGTGTCTGCTTTTAGTTTCTTGTTCGGGGACTGTTGTCATCAGTGTCAGCCAACACCAACCCGTTTCCCACAGGAATTACAAAATGACCTGGACCGGGAAACCAGCAGTCTGCAGGAGCTGGAGGCTCAGAAACAGGACGCCCAGGGCCGCCTGGACGAGATGGACCAGCAGAAGGCCAAGCTGCGGGACATGCTGAGTGACGTGCGGCAGAAATGCCAGGATGAGACCCAGATGGTGAGCCTCACAGTGTGGACGGTGTCCTCTGAGCTTCCCAACAGCTCTTGCTGCAGATGACTAAATGCCTGAAGTGGAATTCCTGAAACATCCAGGAAGTTGAGGCCTGGCCTGTGAATGATCCCTCTGTCCCTAGAGATCAAGTTGCAAAATTGAATGGCTTCGGTACTCATGTCCTGGATGTCCTGTGGTGTCCCACAGCAGAGAACAGGGCTCCAGGTGCCTCTCTGGCTCCTGGTGTTGCCACTTTTGTCACAAATGATCTTCCTCCTCTCAGTTAGAGGAGGCCTGTGCATTGGCCTCTCTGGCTTTTTGTGAGAGAGATTGTGTGCGTGCGTGCAAGTGCGAGCATGTCTATGCGTTCAGAGGACAGCAGGAGCACTTGGTCCTCTCCTCCCACCATGTGCACCTTGTCTTCAGGCTTGGTAGCCAGTACCACCACCCAGCAACCGTCTCCCAGTGAGGATGCTCAGTGTCTGTCTGTTTTTCTGTGCCCTGACTTGTGAGTCCTTTTGGCTCTCACTTCAGATCTCGTCATTGAAAACCCAGATCCAGTCTCAGGAGTCAGACCTAAAGTCCCAGGAGGATGACCTGAACCGAGCCAAGTCGGAGCTGAACCGGCTGCAGCAGGAGGAGACGCAGCTGGAGCAGAGCATCCAGGCGGGGCGTGCCCAGCTGGAAACCATCCTCAGGTCCCTGAAGTCCACGCAGGATGAGATCAACCAGGTGCTCTGGCAGACAGGGGTGGCGGCCCCCTGAAGCTGGGTTCCCTGTGCGGCTGCGCGTGCTGTGGCTTCCTTCTGTCTCACTTGCCTGTGTGTGATGGTGTTAGTGCTGCTGGGGGCTCTGTACGCTGTGGCCCAGGGCGCCTGCCTCCCTGTCTCATGAGTGCTCGGCCTCCCCCAGCAGCCAAGAGGCAGTTCTGACCCTGTACTGTCCTTGTCCATATGTGGTCATTGGACTTGGTAGTGGTCTCCGGGGTGCAGGCCACAGACGGTGATGCTGGCCCTCAGCACACAGGAAAGCCTGTCCTCTAGACGGAAGCTGTCTGCTTGTCTGCAGGCTACAGGCTGACAGGGCCACTTCAGTGGCTTCGTGTCTCACGTTGTGTTTATAAATATTGATTCCATGGGGCTGTTTTCAGGGCTCTTCCCCACAGCCTTCGGAGACTGTTCCGTGGAGATGCCTAAGGCACATGACTAGTAGAAGTAATGGTTGGTGATGGTGATAGACAGGGTCTCGGTGTGCAGCTCCTGCAGGTCTGGAGCTCCCTCTGTAGACCAGGCTGCCCTTGAACTCACAGAGATCCACCTGCCTCTGCCTCTTGAACACTGGGATTGAAGGTGTGTGCAAACACGACCAGCATCATTTCTTTTTTTATTGTTGTATTGTTTGTTTGTTTTGTTTCCGTTTTTTGGATTTTGGGGTTTTTACTGTTCTTGAGACAGGGTCTCCTCATGTAGCTTATGACAGCCTTGATTGAACTTGTGATGAATCTTCCTACCTCAGCCTTTCCAGGGTTTCCTCTCCTCCTCCTCCTCCTCCTCCTCCTCTTCCTCCTCCTCTTCCTCCTCCTCTTGTCCTTTGTCGACAGTGCAGATGCTGTACAGTGAGCTTTGTTATGACCCTCACAAGATCAGGGCCCATTTAGTGACACAGCTTGTACAGGCCAGTCCTTCTCATGTGTGCTCGCCCTGGGAAGGCATATTGCTGGCTGAACCCCGCACTTCCCTTGATGTCCACGGTGCTTATCTTTCAGGCAAGAAGCAAGCTGTCGCAGCTACAGGAGAGCCACCTAGAAGCCCACCGGAGCCTGGAACAGTACGACCAGGTGCCTGATGGGGTCTCTGGCACCAGCCTGCCTGACCTGGCCACCCTGAGCGAAGGTGTCCTGCTGGCAGAGAGGGGCGGCTTTGGAGCCATGGTAAAGGTCGAGTAAGCGTCTCCGGGTCCACGCGGGTTCTGCTGCAGCTGCCGATCTGCTCACGGCACTGCTCCCCCAATGCATGACACCCCTTGTTTTTGATGGCAGTCTGCCCTTGCAGGGCCCAGGGCTGGTGGCCGAGTTCACCCTGCCATCTAGAAGCTGTGAGGCCCAGGTGTTCCATCTCCTCAAATGTGGAGGGCAAACCTAACAAAGCCTTTGCGATCCCATGCTGTGGAAGCTCCCTGCTCCACTGATGGCAGCCTTGGGTGCGTGCGCTTCAGCTCCAGTGACTCTGAGAGGAAAAGCTGGAAGTGCAGCTGTGTGGTGAGCACTGCAGCCTCCAGCTCCACCTGCCTTGCCAGCCGGCCGCCCTGCGAGGGCCTCAGCGCTGTGGGCCTCCCTGCCTCTGAGCCACTGATGCTCAAGCCGAGTAACCCTTCTCAGGTGGTCTCAGCCCCAGCTCAGGGGGCTCTGTGGTTGGGCCTGCAGGCCCTAGTATCCGAGGTGCTGTGCTATTTTTAACTGCTTGGCTACTTCGTCTTCCAGGGTTCTGCCTTGCTGCAGCCCTGCTGCTTCTCCCTCTTTGTCCCTTCCCTTGTTTGATTGCCACTCACCGTGCACCTTCCCTCTCTCTTCTCTTCTCTTTCTCATCCAAGAGCTCACGGGGAGCCTGTACTTGCCTGGACCACTTAGCAGGTGCTTTGTGTCTCTGCCTCTCTGTTGTGTCTGCCTACCTGAGGCCCCTACACTCTTAGACTCACACGCAGTGGCTTCCTGCCATAGTGGGCATCTGTTCCATGGAATCCTCTGCTTTTTGGCCTGAGCCGGTGTGTATTTCCATCTTGCGATTGTGTTCTTCCGCTCCACCTGACCGTCATCCTACATGTAGCTTGCTTGTCCTATGTCCTGGGCCAGGGAAGCATTCCTCTCAGCATCCCCTCGTGGATGGTTTGGTTTGTTGTTTTTCTTCTCTCTCCTTTTTCTTTTCTTTTCCTTCCTTCCTTTTTTTTTTAAGACAGGGTTTTTCATTGTGCAGCCCAGGCTCGCCTGGAACTCCAGAGGTTCCAGTTGCAGGGGTTAAAAGTGTGTGTGAGCTTTTGTCAGGCTCACATCCTGGGCTGCATCTCAGCCGTGGGTGACAGTTTGCAGGTGGCTGGTCATTCTGCCACGCCCTGAGCCTTTTGTGCTTGGTTATTTTTGTCCATTGTTTAACCAGGTAGAGTTTACGCGGTTGACTGTCACATGTACAGTGTAACCATCAGATATATTACCTAGAAACTCAAGACTTGTATCTTGTATCTGAAGGAACCCACATCTCCTTGTACAAATACAGTTTAAAAAACCTTTGGGGGGCTTGTTTCTATTTCTTAATAAACACTTTGAAGCAAGGTCTTTGGTCAGTGTTCCATCTGGGGACCGGAGCAGAGCGTGCTCCATGTGCTCTGCAGCTAGGCCATGCTTATGGAGAACTGTGCAACCAGGGCTGCACATCTTGAACTCCTGAGCCACTGAGCTAAAAGTTACGTCCCCATGGCATGACTTGCCCACGTTCACATATATGCATATCCTTAATTACTTTTTTCTTTCACAGTGCTATACAGGGCCTCGCACATGTTAGCAAGTACTCTTCACTGAGCCTTGCACCCAGCCCAACCTCATAGAATCTTCTTCCTGGATACCCAGTCACCCCACCCCCCTCCCCAGCGTAGAGAAAGCAGTGCACCATCCCAGTTTGTCACTCAGGACCCAGTTTGATTGGGTTCTTGGCCACTTCCAACCCTGCCAACATGCAGGAGTCAGTGTCATGGGCTCCCAGCAAGGATTTGTAAGTGAGAGCTGCTTAGCGGGTACCTTAAGCTCAACCTAAGACACGAGTATTTACTTCAAATCCATTTGTAGGAGCGCCAGCAGTGGGCCCTCAGCAAACATACTTCTCATTTTGTTTTCTTTTGTTTTTGAGGTAGGGTCTCGTGGTGTAGCCATAGCTGGCTTGGAACTCACAGTGAAGACCAGGCTGGCCTTGAGCTGACAGAGACACATCTGCCTCTCCTTCTGAGTGCAGGGATGAAAGGCATGTGCCCCACAACCAACCCCCAGCACTCTGTAAAAGGCAGGGATATCACAGCAACTTTTCGGGTGTCCTCTGTGGTCATGTCTGTATTCTCAAAACAGACCGCTCTTAGGGCTCACCTCTGAAGGCGTTCTCTGCAGCTGGCTGTGTGGCTCAGCAGTGGGAGGCCCTGGGTCCGGCCTCCGTGCTGCAGAGGGTAGTAGTTAACATGTTCTACCTCTGTGACATACTCACCACCCACCCTAATGTCATTTCTCCCCTTATATCCGTGTTCAGTCACCGAGCAAGCAGCCACATGACTCAGTGGTCTGGGAAGATGGCATCTGCCAGTGACATTTTAGATAAGTTCATCCACTGTGTGCACATGGTGACAGAGTGGAGCTCCTCTGTGGTTGTGTTCACGTTTGTGGGTGGGGAAAACTCCCCTTTCAGCTCTGAGTCTGTGATGAGCTGTCAGCGTTTTCCTTTATTTTTATTGTGAGTCCCGCCCCGCCCCGCCAGGTCTTTGACTGCAGTGCTGAGCTGCATGAGCTGTGAGATTCCTCCTAACACCATGGCGTCGCCCCACTGTCCCAACACATGCAGGACTGGTGGTGCCAGCCCCAGGCAGGCTTGTGCCATTGAAACCCGTTCCCTCATCATCTTCCCTTCAGTGATAGAAAACAGGAGACTGTCATAAAGGCCACTTGAGGGCTGCCTATAAGCTTCCCTGCTGAGACCCAGCTGCTGTGGCTGATCCATCCCTCATCATCTGTCTTCTAGAACACAGTCCAGACCTTGCCCAGGGCTGGTCCAAGAGCTTCTTCTGCCCATCCCAGGGCTTCCTTGGGTCATGACCTTCCACCAGTCTCTCTGTCCTTAAGCCCCAACAGCGGTAGGGCCTTCCTTTGTCCATGGTATGCCAGAAAGATGTGTCTTCTGCCCCTTTTGGGCAGAATCTCCCATTGGGTTTCTCTCCATCCTTGAACCCCAGCAGCTGCACAGGGGTGTGTACACCTCAGCACTGGCAGCACCCAGGCATCGTCAGCAGATGCTGTGTTGCTGCATCTGTGTTAACCT
Source organism: Acomys percivali (assembly GCA_907169655.1). Taxonomy (NCBI): domain Eukaryota; kingdom Metazoa; phylum Chordata; class Mammalia; order Rodentia; family Muridae; genus Acomys; species Acomys percivali. The sequence goes on along the minus strand of OU015752.1, from coordinate 433,622 downwards.
CCCTGAGCGTCAGGCCTGGCTTCCCTAGGAAGGCCTGTGCCCAGAAGCTCTGAAGAATTGGTCCCAGGTAAGATGGCCGCCCACGTCTTCACCCTACTCACACACCACCCAATCAATGACTGCTGCTTATTATTTCTTTAATATTTATTTATTTATTTATTTATTTATTTATTTATTTATTTATTTATTGTTTCCTGAGAAAAATCTTGCTGTATGGCGTATTGGTCAGGAACTGTTGATCCTCCTGCCTCAGCCTTCCAGAACCAGGGTAATGCGTGTGTCCCTCCTTCCCATTGGTAGCTTCCTCTTCACCCACCCCTGCAGGCACCATTCTGCTATCCCAGGTGCAGGCAGCCTTATTAGAACTTGGACTCAAATTTGGAGGTAATAGCCTTTTGGGCTATTTGTGTCATTTCTTCAAACCACTGTCTGCTATCACAGATGTCCCAGCTTTGAAATGACTTGGCCATGGGATGAGTGACAGTCCCTTTGACCAGCCATGGGTGCAGCTGTAAGAACCATCTGCTGGTCATGGTAGCCCCCACATTTAGTCCCAACAGTGGGAGGGCAGAGACAGGCTGATGTGAGCCCAAGGCCAGCCATGTCTACATAGTGAGTTCCAGACCAGTCAGGGCTGCACAGCGAGACCCTGCCTCCCTCAAAAAAATCAAAACCCACTTGAGTTAAACAGCCTTGTTTTGTAGAGGATTGTGTGTCTCAAGCAGAACAGATTCCTGATTTCTCAGCCCAGCATTCTGTTTGCAGGCCTCTTCTACCCCTCAGGCCAGTCCCACTATGGAAAAGCACTCTTCAAAAGTTTTTTTTTTTTTTCCTGCTTTGAATACACTTGCTAGTTTCTAGAAATAAGCACCTTTTTATAAAAATGCAAAGTATCCTGCATGCTTTAGCAGTTACCACTGCACCAGCGTCACCCCAAGCCTCACTTCCTACTTGGCGGAAACAGTCCACTTGTTTCTTGACATATCCCTATGGGTCATCCTGGTCGAGGCCAGGCTCTGGGGTGGGTCGTCCCACCTGTAGCCAGGCTCTGGGGTGGGTCATCCCGCCTGTAGCCAGGCTCTAGGGTGGGTCATCCCAACTGTAGCCAGGCTCTGGGGTGGGTCGTCCCACCTGTAGCCAGGCTCTGGGGTGGGTTGTCCCGCCTGTAGCCAGGCTCTGGCCTCATCACTCCACTTTCTGCCCCTGTGAATGTGGTGGCTCCAGGGGCCGCACAGTACTTAGCTCTGTCTCTTAGGTGCACATCCTTAACTCTTTTCCATTTACAGTAAAATTTCTTTCCTCTTCAAGGCTGAATACTATGCCGCCACACGGGTGGATGTGTTCCATCTCTTGACTCATTTGGCTCAGAAACTTTCTTTGAGCTGTTGTAGATTATTGAACAATTGCAAAGCTGTGTTGCAGCGTTTCCATGCGTGCCACACTTGGTTTCCATTGTTACCTCAACAAAGGGGCAAGTGTCAGGGTTGTTCTTAGCCAGAATCTCCACTTGAGTGACTCCTCTTCAAGCACTCTGTTGTGGGCCACACTGAGTCAGATGCAGAGCCAAGCTAGGTGTGGAGCCCTGCTCTTGGCTTAAGTCAGAAGTAACTCAGTGCCTGTCCTTTGTTCACCATCCTAGGATGACCCGTTCAAAAACAAAGCCTTATTGTTTAGCAGCAACTCCCAAGAGCTGCATCCGGACCCCTTCCAGGCAGAGGACCCTTTCAAGTCCGACCCGTTTAAAGGAGCTGACCCCTTCAAAGGTACACCCCAGCCTATGTCCCCATGAAAAGACTTGCTTATTTTCTTTTTAAAATGTTTTTTATGTGTATGGGTGTTTTGCCTGCATGCATGTGCCTCATATGTGTGCAGTTCCCCCAGAGGGCAAAAAGAGGGTGTTACATCCTCCAAAGCTGGAGTTAGGGACAGTTGTGACCTGCCATTGGGTGCTGGGAATTGAACCTGGTTCCTCAGCAGGAACAACAGAGGCTCTTAACTCCAGATCCTTAACTTTCAGGGGTTGTTTTGTTTTGAGACAGGGTCTCTCTCTGGCTCTGGCTGTCGTGCAACTCACTCTGTAGACCAGGCTGGCTTTGAACTCATGGAAACCTTTTGCCTCTTGAGTGCTGGGATTACAGGTGTGCGCCACAGCACCTGCAGAGCTTTTAGATCTCATGGTAGCACCTTAGGTCTAAGGAGCAGACCCAGCAGCCTTGTCGTCACTGTAGGTCACCATGACATGATCAGGACAGCTGCACAGACCAAGGTGGGGGGAGAGGCAGAGATCCAGGGTGAAGGAAATGTGAGCACTCGGAGACTCTATTCCTTTTGTGACCTGACTCATCCTAACAGTTGGCCTGCCTGGGGCTGCCACTTTTCACCTGTGACATTGCTGTAGTAGGGTTGAGGTACAGAGGGACCACTTGTTTCCCTGACTCTGGGCAGAGGCCTGCCTCCTGTCCTCCATTCACCTGACTGCTTCTCTCTTTCCTACAGGTGACCCTTTCCAGAATGACCCATTCTCAGAGCAGCCAACAGCAGCTGCAGGTAAAGCCTGGCTTCCTTGTATCCCTGACAGCACCCAGAGTCTCTCCAGTCCCAGATGTTCTGGGGGCAGGGTCACTCCTGCCCTAGCTGACTGTGTTGGGTATGTGGTGTGACTGTCACAGATGGTGAGACTTCCCACCGCTCATGCCAGGGACAGTCATGTCACAGCAAAAGATAGCCGTGATGTGCCACCTATACCTTTTTTGTGGCCTTTTTTTTTCCCACAAAAAGGCCTAGTGTGCCCAAAGGACTGGGTTTCATTACCAGTACCACAGAACAGAAAAGATTTGGACTATCTGCATCCTTCAGAGACTCCCATCTGTCACAGTAGTTCCCATCCTGCCTCGTGCTTGGTGCCACCAGTGTGCTTCCTGCCCCTGACGTCACCACATTGGTTATTATCTTTAAATGCAGCTTTACTACAGAGCAAAACGTACACAGCACAGAATCCTCCTTTTAAACAAGTTGGCCATGGTGACACACACCAGTAATCCCAGCACTCCAGTAACCCAGTAGACAGAGGCAGGTCTACATAGCAAGATCCTATTACAAGAAACTTTTATTTAAATATTGGGGGCAGGGAGATGCCATGTGTAGAGGTTAGGGACAACTTGCAGGAGTTGGCTATTTTTCTGCATGTGGGGCAGGCTGTCAGGGTTGGCAGGAAATGCCTATATCTGCTTTGTCCATCCCTGTTGCTCCAGTAAAGCTTCTGACAGATGTGTAGAACTGTGGAGGTTACAGTACAGTCTATCACCTTGAAAGGTTGTCCTAACTCGTGGCCATTGTCCCCATTCTAACCCCTGGACAACCAACCACTCAGTAACCGCAATTTCTGCTTCATCCTGAGCCCTCCTCTCCTAGTGACCGTCCCCTTACGTCTCCCCGTGCTGTCCCCTTACGTCTCCCAGTGCCGTCCCCTTACATCTCCCCGTGCTGTCCCCTTACCTCTCCCAGTGCCGTCCCCTTACGTCTCCCAGTGCCGTCCCTTTACGTCTCATTGGTGTCATTGCTCACCAGTTGTGCCCTTTTTTTTCCAGACCCATTTGGAGGGGACCCTTTCAAAGAAAGTGACCCATTCCACAGCTCTACCAGTGACGACTTCTTCAAGAAACAGACAAAAAATGACCCATTTACCTCAGACCCCTTCACAAAGAACCCTTCCTTACCTTCAAAGGTGAGTAGTGTCTGCAGGCACACCCCCCCCCGCCCCCCGCGAGGGCGTCTGATCCAGTGTGTGTTGGGATCAGTTCGTAGTGTGGGGAGACTGGCTGCCTTGGCCAGGAGCCGTGATTGCAAGCCTGGTCTCATTCCTCCTTGTGAGGTGGCTCCCAGTACTGTCATTGCTAAGTCCTAACTTGTGAGCAGCATGCTGCAGCACCAAGTTGGGGCCAAGGCATCTTCTCAAATAGTTCTTGTCCCTTCAAGTCCCTCTCCGTTGCGCTGGTCCTCTGCTCCCACCTCTACTCCATCTTCCACAGCTACAGCAAAATACTACATGTAGCCGGGCATGGTGGCCACGTCTGTTGTCAGAGCTGGCAGCAAGCACGTTTACTTGATGAGCCTTCTCATTAGCTGTGCTCTGGAGTCTTTCTAGTACACATCAGTAACTGTCATTTGAGTTAGATAACTTAGAGGGTGATGGCCTGGTTGCTGTTGCTATAACAACATTCCTGAGGCTGCACACTTAATAAAGCAAAGGGGTTTATTTTAGTTCAGAGTTCTGAAGGCCAGTGTGGCCACTGGTTCTGGTGTGGGTGCAACATCACAGAAGCTGGAGAAGAAAAATAACCTTGCCTAGAAGGAGTGTTTTTATGCAAGTGAGAAACCAAGGTGCTATAAAGGGCAAACTTGCTTTTCCCCTTCATGTAACTTTCAGAGGCCCTCATCTGCCTGACAGACCTGACATCATGATACAAGTGCAGGGTTCCACGCTGGCCTCATGTGTCAGACATGTAGGGCGCAAGTGCACCCAGAGTGCTGTGCTGAGTGCTCCTCAGGCTGCATGGAGAATATTAGAAACACAGTCCGAGGCCAGCCTGGTCTCCATGGCAAGCAGTTGGGTTACATAGTGAGATGCTGTCTTGTGTTGCGGGCAGTGCTGGAGTGACGGCTCAGCAGCTAAGGACACTCTTGTGCAAGCCTGAGCTTGCCTCCAGCCCCCAGCCCCCAGGATGCACGCTGCACAGCCTGTGATCCTGTTGCTGAGCTGGGGACACAGGAGGACTATCAACCCAGCTCCATGTTCAGTGAGAGGAATGATGGAGCAGCACGCTCACCCACACACAAGAGAAACAAGTAAATTCCATGTTGAGACTGGGGTCCCGTCCCCACTACAGTCATCGCATGCGCACAGTTCTACCATTCAGAATCCGGTCCCTTTGCCCAGCATGTTGGAGAAGTGAAGCATAACCTATAACTGATCTTCTGTTGGAATTTTTTTTTTAAAGATTTTTTTAAAGTTCTTTTATTTGTATAGGTGTTTTGTCTGCATGTCTGTCTATGTACCACATGCATGCCTGGTACCTATGGATGCCAGAAGAGAGCGTCAGATTCCTGGACCTCGAGTTATAGGTGGTTGTGAGCCATCATGAGGGTGCTGGGAACCCAGCTTTGGCCCACTGGAAGGGCAGCCAGTGCTGCTTGTACCCACTCTGAACCACTACTACCACTACTACCACTACTACCACTACTACCACTACAACCACTACTACCACTACTACCACTACAACCACTACTACCACTACAACCACTACTACCACTACTACCACTACTACCACTACTACCACTACAACCACTACTACCACTACAACCACTACTACCACTA
>OU015752.1:416867-427968 GCA_907169655.1 Acomys percivali | reverse complement strand
CTACCACTACTACCACTACTACCACTACTACCACTACTACCACTACTCCTACTTTTTTTTTTTTTAGACAGTTGCTCTTTGTGTAGCCCTGGCCAGCCTGGGACTCACAGAAATCTGCCTACCTCTGCTTCCAGAGTGCTGACAGCTTTGTCAGTTTTGCTTTGACCCTTTAGATCTGGGTCTTTCTCTCCACTCTATTTCTTTTGAAGCATAGTCTCTCCGGGCAGTTCCATCTGGCCTCAATGTTGCAGCAATCCTCCTGTCTTATCCTCCTGGGTGCTGGAATGGCAGATGTAAATTTAAAAGAGTTAGATACGCTTTCAATTTTTATTACCTATTAGTTTGTTTATTTTTTGCTTTTTTGAGGCAAGGTTTCTCATTGTAGCTGTGGCTGCCTTGAAACTTCCTAGGCAGACCAGGCTCAAACTCAGATATCCACCTGCCTCTGCCTCCTAGGTGCTGGGGTAACAGGTGTGTAACACCTCGCCCAGCTTGAGTTAAGCAGCCTTAGAATGGGCCCGGCATGTGTCTTTCCTGGTTCTCTTCCTTCCGTTGGGAGACAGACTTCCCTTCCTTTATGGAGCCATACCCCCATCCCCTCACTGGGGAATCCTAGGCAGGGGCTCCACCCTCATCCCTTTTGTCAGATCTTGATGCTGTCTGTGTCTGGCTTTGGGTCAGTTCTCAGGTTCATCGGTAACTTGGGGGCTATAGAATTCATCAGTGTTACCCACAGCAGGGCATCTGTTGAGGATTACCCTCCACTGCCTGGGGTTGGCTAAGTCACCCATGCTCCCTGAAGTATTGTTTAAGACATTTGGGATTGTTAGGGAAAGTACAGCTGAGTGTCTGATGGCAGAATAAACTCTTCCTGTCTTCTCCTCAGCTCGACCCATTTGAGTCCAGTGATCCTTTCTCCTCCTCCAGCATCTCTTCGAAAGGATCAGGTGAGACCTGAGGCCCTCCTGACCACATCTCAGCAAGGCTAGCCAATCTTTGGTGGGTCTTTCTCAGGCCATCCCCCAGCTCCCTCAACCTCACACCCCAATCTCACCCTCACAGGCCCGTCTTTCTCAACAGGAGTCCTGTTAACCCCAGTGCTGTGGGGACCTTTTGCTCATTGCTCGTAATGGGGGAGTCCACAGGTTCCCAGGCACGGTGGCACTCGTGTCTAATCCCAGCACTGGGGAGCTGAGGATCACTAGTTTCAAAACAGAACCATACATTGGTAGTACACAGCTTTAATAATCCTACTGTTCAGAAGTCAGAGGCAGGGGGATCCCTGTGAGTTCCATACTGGCCTGGGCTACAAAGTGAGACCTTATTAAGAAGTGGGAGTGGGAGGGATCTCTCCACCTGATAACCCTACAAATGTGTCTCACTCTCCACCTCACTCGATTCTCCTGGACTGCTGGGTGGCAGGTTCTGGCAGGAACTGACCCTCCTGTAATCATTGTGACCCAGCCCTGAGTCCCTGCTCCTGGGCCCTGGGATTGCCCCTTGACTCTTAGGCACACCTGCTCAGACCGTAACCGCAACCCCATTGGTGCCTCTCGCAGACCCCTTCGGAACCCTAGACCCCTTTGGAAGTGGCTCCTTCAGCAGTGCGGAGGGCTTCGCTGACTTCAGCCAGATGTCCAAGGTAAGACCCTCCCAAGAAGTCCCAGCCATGGCCTGTGTCCACAGCCAGACAGAATGGTGTCCCATATGTATGTGCCTGCACTTGTCACACTCGAGTACAGCGTTACGCAGCAGTGAGTGGGCATAGCCCAGGTCCCTTTGGTGCCATCAGCCATCGCCCATTTGGATCTCACTAGCATCACACAAGCATCAGATCTCAGGGCACGAAGTGGGTACCTCCATGGCCAAGCACATGCAGGGCAGGCACTGGCCTGAGGCAGCACGTAGATAAAGCTGACCACACAGATAAATGCCTGAAGCCTCAGGGACCAAACTCACAGGCACATAAAGACAGCTTGTGCAGCTCGAGGACAAAAGCCACAGCCCTGTGTTGAGCCAGGGCCTCTGAAAGGCTTCCCTGTGTGCTCTGTCTCTGGGATGCACTGGCTGCTGTCACTCATGGAGAGGGACATGTGGTCAGAGAGCCACGTCTTGAGCTTAGCAAGAAGTCCACCGCAGGCTGCACCCTAGATACACTAGTCAGGGGCACGTCTTCCTCCAAAACTTGGTCACACTTGGTAGGTTCAGGCAGGAGGACTGCTGTGACTTGGAGGCCAGCATGGGCTACACAGGGAGACAGACCTGTCTGAGAAGAAAGCAGCAGGTTCATACTTCTCAGTCTCGGTGAGAAGGGATATGTCACAGACTCTGGCCCTGCATGGCAGGGCGGTTTGATGATGATTGGTATCAGCTTTGGCAATGAGTAAGGAAGTCAAGCGGCTATGGTGGCAAACAGTAGGGATGACAGTGACAGGTGGGCTGTCTCAGCCCTGCTCACCTGGCCCAGCTCCCTCATCTACTCTGCTCCTGTCCTCCTCTGGCAGGGAACCGCTCTGTCCTTAGAGCACGGTACTGTGCCTTGCAGATGCTTGTCATGGGGCGTGATTCTCTTGCAGAATCCATCTTCCTACTGTGGCCAGGTGGTGGTGAGGGGTCACAGGGTAGCTGTCCTGTGTCCTGATGGTTCTGTGCGCCTGAAGGAGGCAGTGGGAGGGAGTTCTGAGGGTGCTCGTCCCCTGGGCATCCATGAGGATGGGTTGCATGATGCTCAGGGGACATCAAAATCCTCCTGTGATGTGACTCAGTACCACAGTCTGAACCTCTGGATGTCAAGCCCCACCTGCAGGACGTGGGGCTGTGTGCATAGCTCCATGGTAGTTGCCTGTGTGCACTCAGTATAGATGCAGTGGTTTATCTTCACTGTGAGATTGTTTGAACCCCAGGAGATGGGGACCAAGCACAGGTGGCAGCCAGCACCCAATCATGGGGTCCCTGCCCTCTTCACTGGTGTACCAACTGCCCAAAGCTGGCCAAAAGGTGCCAAAGGCTGGCAGCTGTAGCGCCATGCAGTGTGGCATGCAGGTTTTCAGCACAGTGACAAACATACACAGTGGCACAGGAGGCCTGCAGTTGACACACTCAGGAGCCTCGTGGCATTGCAGAGGCAGAGGCAGCTGTGAGCCTGGGGCACACACTCCTGCAATCAGGACATGTTGGCCACGTGGGGGCAGCAGCCTACAAGGGCTGTCCAGCTCTCTAACCCTGGAGCCTGTTCCCACCTCAGCCTCAGCCTCAGCCTCAGTGAAGGCCTGAGCAAGTAAATGTACAAGGTGGCCAAGGTTACCAGTCGCTAATGGGGAAGGAGTTTTCTCCAGTGTTGTGGCCACTGGCTGGTTGCTTGTACTCACACAAGCAGCCCTCGGTAAGCTCAGGAGTCATAGGCCGAGCCCAGCACCACACATAGCAGAGGGACTAGTTGAGGAGAAGGGGCTGCTGGGAGCTGGAGGAATGACAGACTATGGGCTGCATCACATGCATGTGGGAGGCTTAGTAAGGTCAAAGTGCTTAGAGAGTGGCCGTGCACGTGGCCTGGGCTGCGTCATACCTCAAGCACCAGGATCCAAGGCTGGAGAAGGGGCTAGCTGCCACCCCTACCTAGTCCTTCCGTGTCTTTCTGCCTAGCTGCCCCGCTCCCGAGGAACCCACAAACAAGCCTGTCTCCTCTCCATGCAGCTAGGATAGGAAAGCCAGGCCCACTTCCTGCGCTCGGCTCCAGGCCAGCACAGAGTTGGCTCTAGCTGTGGAAACTCCTGTCCTATACCCTGTGTGCAGCATCCCGGGGCTCCCTGATTGTGTGACACTTGTAAGGCTGTGCCTGCCCTGCCCCAGCCCCCACTGATTTTCCTCTCTGGTTACTTTGCTAGTTTTCAAGAACAACAGCTGGTATAAATAAAATTGAAGGGAAATGAAAGTAGAGTGGCAAGGGCTTTTTTTTTCTCTTAGCTTTCTTTTTTTCTTTTTTTAACCATCACCACCAGCCCTTCCACACCTGAGCAGGGTGGGGCAGCAATGCGTGCGTTCCTCACTCCTAGAATCAGAGTGCCCTACCTCTGCACAGCTGTGCTGAGGAAAGTGCTGTGATGTCCAGCTCTGATCCCAGCAGGCATCTCTGGGGCCTTTCAGGCAGCACTAGGCTCTGCCTTACTACTGCTGTGATAAAACTACACTACCAGCCGGGCGTGGTGGCACATGCCTTTAATCCCAGCACTCGGGAGGCAGAGGCAGGTAGATCGCTGTGAGTTCGAGGCCAGCCTGATCTACAAAGTGAGTCCAGGACAGCCAAGGCTACACAGAGAGACCCTGTCTCGAAAAACCAAAAAAAAAAAAAAAAACTACACTACCAAAGCAACTTGGGGAGGAAAGGGTTGTTTGGCTTATACTTTTATATCACTGTTCATCACCAAAGGAAGCCAGGATACGAACTCAGGCAGGGCCTGAACCTGGAGGCAGGAGCCTGGTACAGAGGACATGGAGGGTACTGTTCCCCACAGCTTGCTCAGCCTGCTTTCTTACAGAACCCAGGCCCTCCAGCCCAGGGATGGCACCACCCACCATAGCAGGGCCCTCCCCACTTAGAACCACTAGCCCAAGATGGCAGCACCCACCATGGCTAGCCCTACCCACTCAGGACCACTAGCCTAGGATGGCAGCACCCACCATGGCTGGGCCCTACCCACTCAGGACCACCAGCCCAGGATGGCAGCACCCACCATGGCTGGGCCCTACCCACTCAATGACTAATTAAGAAAGTGCCCTATAGGCCTTACATCCTCATGGAGGCATTTCCTCAACTGAGGCTCCCTCCTCTCTGATGACTTCAACTTGTGTCATGTTGACATAAATTTAGCCAGCACAGGTCCCCAGCTGAGTATTCTAAGCAGTTCCTGAGCCTTGGTGGCATTCGCTTGCTTTAAAAATGAGTCCCCAACTGCAGGTGTGGTCAGTGACCTGCAGAGCATGGCCAGGCCCCAGGTTCAGCCCGCACTCAGCAAGAAAGGAAATCAAAGTCAGTAAGTATGCTCATGGAGCACCCTAGAGTGCTCGAGGCTGACTTCCTCTGCCTTCCCTGTGCAGTAGTCGCGTGGGGGTCAGCCCGTTTTCAGTGACTTTCAACCTTAGCATGCTTTTATTTTCCTTGCTTTTTAAAAAAAATCTTTGCATTGGTGCTGATGGAACACAGGGTCCCCTGCATGCCAGGCAGGAGACTCCACCCCAAGCCACAGCCCGTCCCCTCAAAACAACTCTTCAGAAGATCTGAGAAAAAAAAAAAAAAAGATCTGAGCAACCTGTGTTGACACGGTTCTGAGGCATTTGCAGCGCTTAGCTCACTCCTGCCTCTGCGTTCCTTCTGCGTTGGAAGCATGCCTTGTTATTTATTCCCAGCTCCCAGTCTGCAGCAGCCTTCCTAACAGCAGCAGCCTGCCTTGAACTCATTGTCAGATCCCAAGGACTAGGAAACCTAAAGTCATCACAACTGGGGCTAGGAGCCGGGCCTGGTATTGCATACCTTTAATCTCAGCACTTGGGAGACAGAGGCAGATGGGTCTCTGTGAGTTCAAGGCCAGCCAGAGCTACACAGTAAGATAGTTCCAAAAGAAGAAAGGAAGGAAGAAAATAATAAAACACAGTCGGTACTGGAGAATTGCCTGGGCACTGTGGCGCTGGACAGGATGGAACTCCATGCTATGAACCGAGCCCAGCTGACACAGTCAGGCCTGTGCCCTTCGAGGTGACAGTTAGTTTGGTGGGTTTAACCCCCAGGGGGAGTTGACCCATCTGTCTGGCCTGCAACATTGTAGCCAGCTAGAAGGTGAGGCAGCCCTGGGTCCCCTGTGTCAGCAGGTGTCCTGGGCTCTAAGTTAAGCCCTTTCGTGTCCCTTACCCTGTGAGTGGATTAGGAAGCAGACCTGCTCAGGCTTCCTCCTGCTGCCTTGTGACTCAGGGTGCCTGTCCCAGGAGGCAGCTCATCCCCACAGAGCAGCCTCGTCTCCGCCACCCTCTCCTCAAGCTTCTGCACTGCAGCCCCAGAAACCAGGCCTGCGTGCACAAGGGCTCCCACACCTTCAGCTAGCAAGCAGCTTCTCTTCCGTTTAAAATTGCATTTCTTAGGCTGGGTGTGGTGACACACGCCTTTAATCCCAGCACTTGGAAGGCAGAGACAGGCACATCGCTGTGTGTTCGAGGCCAGCCTGGTCTACAAAGTGAGTTTAGGACAGCCAAGGCTACACAGAGAAACCTTGTCTCGAAACGGCACCCATGTGGAATTCGGGATAACTGATTAAGTCAGGGTTTTTTCCACCATGTGAACCCAGGGGTCACACTCAGGTCACCAGGCTTGCTTGCAAGTACATTGAGCCATCGCTCCAGCATCAGCGGATGCTAAGTGGCCCACGCCTCTCCCTATGTCCTGTCAGGAGTATGTGAGGGCAGCAGCCTCAGGTTCATGGAGGCCCTGCTCAAACAACCACTAGCCTGTAGATGGCCCTGGGCAGGAGTTGAGGATCTGCACACACAGGCTTCTGAATGAGATGTGACCCTCCTTGCGTGCCTCCTTGATTGTGGGGACCCGTCCTGGGAGCCCCCTCGCAGTGCACCCCTGCACCCTCTGGTCACTGCTCCCGCTGGCGGAACAGTTACAGTATGCTGCAACAAAAGTTATTTCAGAGCAGGAATTGCTTCTCTGGAATGTTTCTTCTCCATATTCTCTGTGTACTGGACTGTGGCAAGGTGGGGCAGCTGTGCTAACTGCTGTGCTAACTGACCTAGCCAGTGTCTGCAGCATTTTTCTTGACACTTCCTCTCTGGGGCATCCTGACAGTGAGGGCCTTTCCATCATGTTACAGGTAGGAAATCAAGGCACAGAGAGTTGGGCGACCCAGTTCTCTTCTGACCACAAGGCTCTGCAACCTGACTAGGCAGCTGTTCTGCTGGGAATTTTGGTAGACAGGCTTTGAATTAAGACTCTGTGTCACTTTCATAGAAAGCCGTATGAGACTGTGATAGAGAAGCTGTTCTGCCCACACTGTATCCTGCCTGCTGCAGGGCGTGGAGAGGGGCCACTGGTTAGGAAGTGAATCTGGGTCTTGCAGAACCCTGCTTTTTGTGCGTGTGTGTGCACATGTGCATATGGTGTATGTTCAAGCAGGTGTGCATGTAGGCCAGAGGTCAGTGTCTTCCTTAACCACTCTTACTGTTTGAGATGGATGTCATTGAATCTGCAACTTGCAGCTTCACGTAGACTGACCAGCAAGTCCTAGGGACACTCCTATCTCCGCTCCTCCTGGGTTTTCCCAAGGGTGCTCGAGAGCTTAGGTACTTGACCCATTGGCTGTGTCTCCAGCCCCAGAAACCTGTTTTCTTTTGGAGAAACCGCCTTCTCCTTGTGGCCCCTCCTGGCTTTGTTTCTTACCTGAAGCCACGTGTGTCTCCTCCATCCTGAGGACAGAGTGTGTGGCCCAGGATGTGGCCCTGTGCCTGATCTAAGAACAGCATGAGGGAGTCCAGGCCTGGGCTGTGGACAGGCTGTCCTAGCCCTGGGTCAGCACTGATCCCAAGTGTAGTCTGGGCAGGCCACACTGACTGCTGTGCTTCAGTCTGCCTGCGTGTAAAGCTGGGGTGATGGTAGTAGGGGTCTTTCACAGGCCGCTAGGAAGGAGGTGAGATTGGCAGGACAGCCATCTCCTGCCTAGAAACTTCCAGAAAGCATTGAGGGGCCTGGGGAAGTGGCCTGCTGGTGTCAGCTTGGATGCAGAAGTGGCTGCATGTCCCTGTCACACCCCTGTTGCAAGGGGCCTGTGCCCGACTGGAGCTAAGCTGCTTCTCTGACAGGATTGGCTCACATTCTCCCGCATTCTGAGTCTCTGGGTGCTCCGGCTCGATTTCTGTCCTTGGCCCGTGCTATGTGGAGGAAGTAGAAAGCACCCACCCTCCTCTGACTCTCTTCACTCTTTCAAGGAGTTTCATGTCATCTTTATTATCACGTCTGCCCAATGTAGATACATGGGGATGGCAGCTGTGCCATCACGCCTGGCCTGGTCCTTCTGTTTTCTGTCAGCAATGGATTTATCTGACCTGTACTTTCTATTTTATATGTTGGGTAAAATGTATCTTGTCTACTTTATTAAACATTTCCCTCTTTTTGAGGAGGGGTCTGTCTTAGTTAAGGTTTCTATTGTTGTGATGAAACACTGTGACCAAAGCAACTTGAGGAGGAGAGGGTTTATTCGGCTTGCACTTCCAGGTCAGTGTTCACACCTAAGACAGTGAGGACAGGAACGCAGGCAGGGCAGGGACAGGAGCTGGCGCGCAGGCCAAGGAGGGTGCTGCCTACTGGCTTCTCCCCATGGCTTGCTCAGTTCTTCTTAAATTTATTTTTATTTTATATTCATTGGTGTTTTGTCTGTGTGAGGGTGTCAGAAGCCCTGGTACTGGAATTATAGATACTTGTGAGCTGCTGTGTGGTGCTGGGAATTGAACCCAGGTCCTCTGGAAGAACATTGAGTGCTCTTAATCACTGAGCCATTTCTCTAGACCCCCAGCCTGCTTTCTTATAGAATCCAAGACCAACCGGGTGTGGTGGCGCACACCTTTAATCCCAGCTCACGGGAGGCAGAGGCAGGCAGATCACTAAGTGCAAGGCTAGCCTGGTCTACAAAGCAAATCCAGGACAGTCAAGGCTACACAGAGAAACCCTGTCTCAAAAAACAAAACAACTCCCCCCCCACAAAAAAAGAACCCAAGACAACAAGCCCATACAATAGGCTGGGCCCTCCCACATCAATCAGTAGTTAAGAAAATGCAGAGGGTGGGGGGGGGGCACGCCTTTAATCCCAGTACTTAGGAGACAGAGGCAGGTGGATCTCTGTGAGTTCTAGGCCAGCCTGGTCTACAAAGTGAGTCCAGGTTTGCCTTATGGATCTTATGGGGGCATTTTCTTTTCTTTTTCCCTTCCTTCCTTCCTTCCTTCCTTCCTTCCTTCCTTCCTTCCTCCTTCCCTCCCTCCCTTCCTTTCTTTTGTCTTGTTTTGTTTGTTTTTCAAGACAGGGTTTCTCCCTGTAGTCTCTGGAACTCAATCCATAGACCAGGCTAGCCTCAAACGCAGACATCCACCTGCCTCTGCCTCCTGAGTACTAGATTAAAGGCTTGCACTACCACTGCACAGCTGGAGGCATTTTCTTAATGGAGGCTCCCTTCTCTCAGATGACTTTAGGTTGTGTTAAGTTGACATAAAACTGTCCATCACAGAGTCTCATTATGTAGCACCCTGACCGGCCTCGAACTCAGAGCTTTGCCTGTGCTATGATTTAAACGCATGCACTGCTATATCCAGCCTAACATTTCAGTTAAAAAATATTTCATATGAAGCTGGGCGTGGTGGCACACGCCTTTAATCCCAGCACTCGGGAGGCAGAGGCAGGCGGATCGCTGTGAGTTCAAGGCCAGCCTGGACTACAAAGCGAGTCTTGGACAGCCAAGGCTACACAGAGAAACCCTGTCTCGAAAAACCAAAAAATATATATATAGGTATATATTTTATATGTATCAGGGTTTTCTTGCATATATGCCTGTGCGACATGCTTGGTGCACTCAGAGGTCAGAAGAAGGAGTAAGACCCCTGGAGCTGCCGTTGGCTGGGAGCCAGACCCAGGTCCTCTGGAGGAGCAGCTCTTAATCGCACAAAGCCCAACCTTTCCCTTTATTTTCTCCTGTATGTTGCTTGTGTGTGCCCGATGCCCCACAGCGCACAGGTGCTTTGCAGGAGTGTCCTCTTCCCCCCTGCAGGTCCAGGGATCGTCACGCTCACGTGTCAGGCTTGGCAGCAGTCCTCCTTGCCGGCCCCATTTTACTCTCCTGTTTGCTTGCTCTCCACCAGGTGTGGTGATACCTGCCTGTCCTCCTAGCTCCCCAGAGACTAAGGCAGGTGGGTCAGAAAACTTTAGGACCGCCCAGCAAAGGAAAGCAGTGTTTCTTACCAGATTCTCCCCACACAGCGATTTTACCCCCATTGGCTCCCGCTCTCTCCTTTGGGCACCTCAGAAGAGCTGCCTGTGTGGTTTTCCACTGTTCTGTCAGATCTGTGTCCCCCGTGGGTAGGAGGCACAGCACCCTATGATGCTGATACACAGTCACCCACAGCCACAAGCGCTGGCTCTGAACCAAGAAGGACGCCATGAGTGGCAGAAGACCTGTACCACAGTAGGGAGGCCCGGGCCCGCCACTGAGACAGTGCCAAGGTGGAGTGATGACTGACAGGCAGGGCTCCAGCCAGGGTGGGGTCCAGCTGCTGAACTTCCCATGGGGTCTCTTGGAACTTGGCCAAGTCCCCAGCTGTGCTTCCAGAACTCCGTGGGTCATCATATCTGGCCTCGTTTGTTTGTTTGTTCGTTCGTTTGTTTGTTTGTTCGTTCATTTGTTTATGAGGAGATGGGCTTAGGGATAAGGCCCAAGGGATAAGATCTAGCCACTGTGTGAGCTTTGTAGAGTGTTTGGAGTGTACCTCTTACATCAGCCTGCTGCTGAGCGCTGTCTCCTGTCTACCCACACAGACGCTGTTTCACCTGTGTGCCAACAGCCTGTCTACCCTCACACTCACCTGTCCCTCCCTCCTCCACTTCTCTTCACCCTTCCACCCACATTTCCTTTATCCACCATCAGTCCACCCACGTGTCTACCCACTGTTCACCTAGTCATCATTCTGTCCATCTGTCTCTAGTAAAACACCCTGGCAGAAGCAACTTGAAGGGGGAGAGGCAGGTTAGTCCATCACCGTTGGGAAGTCAGGCTGGGGCTTGTCGCAGCCAGTCCCATCCACAGTCAAAACCAGGGCATAAATGCATGTATATTTGTGCTTATCTCTATCTGCTTACAGAGACCAGGATTCCCTACCTAGGGAATGGTGCCACCCCTAGTGGACAGGTCTTGTAATCAAGTCCTCTCCCTGATGACTGTGTCCAACCTTATCTAGACTTTGAGCCCTTGTTGTTGAGACTTTGTTCCCTAGTGATTGTAGATTATGTCAGCTTAAGGTTTTGAACCATCCATCCACCTGCACAGCCATCTCTCCGCTCATCCATCCACCTGC